>VWZZ01003601.1:71778-265858 GCA_013399095.1 Psophia crepitans | reverse complement strand
GCCGTTATCCCCAGCCCGCGCCGAGCTGAGACTCGGAACTGCCCTCATCTCGTTAACTGCGCCCCGGGACCCGAGCGGCGGTGTGCTTCCCTTCCCCCCGTCCCAGTTCCCCCCTCCCCTTTTTTTAAAAAAAAATCTAACAAATCTTTTACCTCCCTGAGTCCAAATTAAATTACGTTTGCCAGCGCATTTGTAAAATTCCCGTTCGAGTTGGAATCGCGAAATACGCAGAAAAGAATTAGGTTTAAAGTCGTATATTTTTAAACAACTCCAAATAAATGAAGAAGCACGGTGGGTTTCAAGCGAAGCTGTAGTTCCAATGCCAAAAAGAGAGGCCGGGGGCGGGAGGGAATAGGAGAATAAAATATTTGTAAAATACGTCTGAACCTATAGGTTTGTACAATTGGGAATCGTTCTAGATTAGCTAACAATTAAATATAACTCCACCAATGTATCGGTGCGAGGTGCAGTTGTCCAGGAGACGATTTTGTATAGTATTTTTCTTGTAAATTACTTCCAGTAAATATTTGAAAATATATTGGAGTACACTTGAGCTTTTTTTTTTTTTAAGATTTTTTATTTCTTTTCCTGTCACGAGAAAGCGTTATTGTTGCAGTCCTGGTTCACTGCATTCTTTTTCTGGACTCATTCCTCGAAGTGTACATCAAATTGCACTTCAGGATATAGGTTTTGCTTGAATATTAATTTAGGTAGGCATACAACTGTAATTAAGCAAACAATATTTGATAAATGTTGAATGACATTTAATTTAATGGAGCATGTACTTATTTGCATTTGCTGGCAGTTCAGGTATAGTTACAGTGAGAGTTCTCCTATATTTCATAAACTGGGTTTGCCACGACCCATGTATTAAATAAACTGTCCAAGTGAAACTGAACTAACGTTGGCCTATGTGTATTTCCTGAAAATAATATTGATAAATGTTAATAAACACTCCTGACACTACATTAGCGGTTTGCAATGCTGCAAACTAATTGTCTCATTGTAATGTTGAAATAATTTGGATATTTCACATTGAAATGGAAAGCCCTTCGCTGGAACATTTTAGATTTGCATTTTAAATGCATGAAATGTAATTGATTTTTATCTGTAATATTTTAAATGGTATTAATAAACTCCAGATAAAACATTCTACCTTAGGTCAGCCAATTGTTTTTCTTCTTTTTAATTCCATCGTTACAGGGAATGATTTACTTTGAACTCATATGGCATGAGCCGCTCTCTAGAGTTTCAGAGAAAAGTGAAAAGGCAACGAATTCAATCCCGTTGTAAATTGTGTGGCAACTGGTGAGAGCAGCTTTGAGGCATTGGAACGAGTAAGTTGGCATTCTGCTTGGTGCTTTTCGTCATGCACTAGTAGAGGAAACTACAGGAAGGGCATTAACACTCTTTTTAAAAAAATACGTATTTTTTTATCAGACGCAGGATACGGTGCCTCTTGCCCAGCCGACGGTGTATGAGTGAGTGCTTTGCATACACCTCCTCCTCGGACTTCATTTTTCACATCGCGCCATCCATCATGAGGGTGATTTAATACTGGAATACTAAAAGTCATTATTGCTTTAAAAGACAAAATAAAAAGGGGTCCACCGCTTTTATTTTTAGGTGACGTGTTTGTGGCTGGGAGCGATGCGGATTGCCGTAGGCTCGGAGCGCTAACTTCTGCAGGGCTCGGGGGTGGGAAACTTCGCGGTTGCGTGTGAAAACTCCCGTCTCGTCCGGGGGCGTTTTCCCCACAGGACCAGGAATCGGGGCGATTTCAAGGGTTGCAGGGTGCTGCCAACGAGCCGGTCCAGCACTACCATTCTTGCTGTCTCCTTTAAATCTTGTCCACAGAGTTTCTCACCAACAATAAAAACTCTATTGCGAGGGTTTCCCCAAAACTAGCATCTTTTGCTCAAGATAGAAAAGCAGTTATGGCATTTACTCAACATTTTGGGAACAAAAAAACAAACAGAAAACCCCAACAAAAAAACACAAAAAACCCACAACGGCTGATGCTTTCCCTTAACACTTTTTTTTGGGGAGGAGGAGGATGGGGGAAGTATTGTTCCTGTTTGGAAATCTGGCCTCTTCGATTACATGGGAGGTGATGCTCACTTTCGGGGTACTGAAAAATCAAGGCTAGAACATGGAATCTGCATAGCAGAAAGATCTTTTGTGCATACTTGTAAAGAACATTATTAGCGATAACCTAAACAGCAGGTATTAAAATGGAAACCAAAAGAGTGTGGACGAGTCAACTCCAGATGCACTGAAGATTTTGATTCTGTGCATGGCGTAGGGATTAGAAGGGGCTTTTAACGTGCACTGGAAACAGGAGTTGTTCTGGTTGAGTTTCTCTGAACTGCATTCTATTTTTGCTTCATTACAAATGTAACCATCAGAGGCCTGCAAAGTTTCCTGCTGAAACAAAGCAACAGTTTGCTCTACTTTTTTTTTCGTTTTTTCTCTCTCTCTCTTTCTCTTTTTTTTTTTTTCTAAACGCCATGTAAATGCAGTGGCATAGCAGCACCTGATTTCTCCAGTGGGAGCGAGAGGCAGCATGCCTGTTACCTGGAGGTTTCCTTCCTGATGGAACAGGTTGAGCACCAAGTGAAAAGGAAAGGGAAACAGAACAGCGGGTAACTTCTAGTACTGCTTCTCCAATATCCCCCTGAAAAGAAACCACTACCAAAATGCCACTAGCCAGGAGCCTGTTTAGGGCACTGGTTGCTCCGTCTCAGGTCAGTCTGGCAATGGGATAGAGCCGGCGACAAAACTCATCCTTCCCCCGGGAAGGAGCATGTGTTCCTGCTGCTCAGGAGCTGCCGGTTTGGATCAAGGCTGTGTGAGAACACACATATTTTCTTTCTTTTACCAGCAAAACCCAGCACTTGAAGGCTGAATAGCTCCTTTTTGTAGTTGATTTACTATTACTAAACCCTTCCAGATAAGGGCATTGAGTTGTTTGATAGGAGCCGGGAACTTGTCTCTGCGTTGTGCAGATCAAGGTAGAGTTAAACTAGTTTGCTGACCCACAGGTCAAACCAGTGTCCATCAACTTACCTTCCAACTGCCTTCAGATGATTGTGGCCATTCCCGTTTGCTCCCTGACCTTTTAAGTCTCTCCCTTCAAGCTTGTAGCAATGTCTATCGAATTTCGTGTCCTGCTTTTCCCATTATTCCGGCTTTTCATTGTCATTTTCCAGTTTAAATTTTCAATAGGGCAGCGATGGAAGATGTGCGCAGCTGAAGCAATTTGAACCACCACTTCATTTCTGCCTGCCGTAGTACCCTCGGCCTGTGCCTGCCGAGACTAAACAGTGATCAAAGGGTGTTGGCTTTGCTTTTTCTTCCAGTCTAGGAATGTAAAAGTAGAAAGCAAGAAATGAAATCTCAAACACTTTATTTGTGGATGGGGTGGCTAATCCAGCCATCAACACTTTTGTTGCTGTAAAGGTGGCGGAGTAAGTATACGTGACGCCGTCCAACAAATCTTTCAGTACGAATGGTTGTAAGTACGCACTTGCCAAAACCCGCCACGCTCCGGTTACATTCTATGAAGCGACCTCTGGTTTAGCTTTGGGAAGAAGGAGACAGGAAAAGGTGTGAACAAATCAGGTGTACAATTGTTCACACTTTCACTAGATAGGATAAAAGGACAAAATTCTTTTCTGTATCGGAATAACCTTGCATTTCCTAGCATAAATTCTGGTCTGCTTTCTCAGTTCACTCATTACACTTTGCTTTATTAACCTAAAAATATTTTTAAAAAAAATCCTCAGTGTTTCCGTAGAGGAAAGCATATTCTGCAATACCTGCTTCACAATGTAGAACACCATTTTTTTGACTGTGGTTTGTATGGCATCTTTTCAAGCTAGCTGGCCGTCTTGCACTGAAGTGTGCGGGGAAACTGTTACACCTCAGGAAAGTGTGCATTGAGAAAAACTGTGTCATTTAGGACAACTACTGCGTTTCCAGTCCTATGGTTTTCTAACTGCTGCTTGGAATTACTCACTTTTTTAAAAAAGGATTAGGGAAATAGGGGTTAATGGAAAGCAAAACCGCATAGGAGCTTTAGTGGAGTGCTCTAAATACAGAGTAATTCGATTTTACACTTGTGGATTTCGAAACAAACTGGGACCCCGCATTACTCCTCGAGCAATCCTGCAAGAGGCGTATTTATACTGCCCGTAAGGCCCGGTGAGAACCTGGATAATGGACCCATCTTCTGGGAAGCGACTTCTGTCTTGGCATTTGTAGATGTCCGCTTTTCAAAGTGAGCTATATTGCTCTGCGAAGTGCAGAAAGCAGTCACGGAGCACCGGCAGCTTTTGCGGGAGAAGCATCAGTCGCCCCCGGGGCGGTGGCCCTGCTCACGGTGGGGGCCCCAGGGCTTCCCGCGGGTCGGGGATGGAGAAGAGAAGGTTGTGCGCTTGTGATACTGAAACTCCTCAAACAGTGACACAGAAACTTCGTCCGTGGCTAGGTGAAGTGCAATGGATGGGCGGGAGGCTTTTGCTTTTGGGGAGATATAACGCTGTGCAAGTTTCCTTTGGGGAGACGAGGGATTTATTTTTTTTTCCCCGGCAGCACACTGTACTTTACGCCTGGCCACATCTCGTAAGATGGAACTACATGTAGAGTGTGCCTGTATACTCGGTGCAACCTCCAGCACTACAAGCGGCCACTCGCCCATCCCTGTTGCTGCTGGGCGGCAGGCTTTGCACACATCACCTGGACTTTCTCCCCAGCACTGCAGGGCTGCCCCCTTCCCATCCTATCTATTCCCTTCTCTTTTTCTGCCCCGGCTCGGACACAGGCACACGCACACAGGGGGGATGCGGGGGGCGGCGCGGCCGGTCCTGCCGTGGGCTCGCAGCGCCACCCGGCGTGTGCGCCCCGTCGGAGGCTGGTCCCGCTGTCCGCCCCCACTCCCCGTCCTCGGGGCTGCCCTGCGATGCGGGGGGGTGCGGGGAGGAGGGAGGCTGAGCTTCATCGGCGGCGCTGCCTGGACGAAGGGGCAACCAGTGGCGGTTGCGCGCGGAATTCCGCGCNCCCCCCCCCCGGCCCCCCCCGCCGGCATCACACGGGTCCTCGCACCGGGCGCCCGTGTGTGTTTCATGTCCTGAGCTGCCTCTGATCTGCGTACCCCTCCTCTCCCCCCCTCCCGTGACTTCCGAAAAGCAGCAAGCGTCCTCTCGACCTGCGAGGCTAAGTGAAGTTTCGCAAACACCAATCCTTCAAACTCCTAGCCAGTTCCCCCCCCCGGGGGAGAGTTCGCCTCTCCTCCCCTCCTTGCCCCCTCCTCACCTCAAGCGACACCCCGTAATGCTTTTTAGGAGGGTGGGATTAAGTATTTAGGGAGCAAATGGTCCAGAAACCGCTTCTGGAGGCAGAGGCGCAACTCCTCGCCTTTAGCAGGGGAGCAAGTCTGGAAATAAATAGGTGGGGAAGGTGACTGCAGCCCCCCCCGGCTGTGCCAAGCACCCAGCGCCAGGACTCCCTGCTAGGCCAGGACGATGTCAGGATTTGGCATCTCTTTTGGGTATTTCATCCCCAAATTCTTCGAAAGCTCCCGGGAAGGCGGGCTGACAGAGTGACAAGGGCTTTGGACTGTGTTGCTAAACTCACTCATGTAGCTTAAAGCTAGGTCGGAGACGGCTTTTAAATTCATTTATTTATTTATTTTTCTTGAGCACAACTCAGTCCTGAAGAAACGCTTCAAAGTACATTCCTCTGGTTTGTAAACCCAGCTTCTCAGGGTCGCTCGGGTGTTCCCTACACCGGCTTGTGCGTGCGAAAGGCGGAAAGCCTGTTCCTGACGAGTGGAGTTGCTCCGCACTAATTAACGCTGCTCCTGAGCTCGCAATCTTCTTAGAAAGCCTTTTTTTTCCTTTCTTTTTTTTTTTTTTTTTTTTTTTTAAATCAAAGGGTGCAGCGTGTTATTAAATTCTTACAGCCCCGTTGACAGCCGATTTGCAAGGGGCTCCTCGGGCAGGCGCTCCCCGCGCTGCAGCCCCGCGGGAGGGACCGGCGGCGGCTCCCGGGGCTCGGGGCTGTTTGTAGGGGGAACCTGCAGCGGAGCGGGCACACCGAACAAAGGTGTCTTCTCAAAGGAAAGGTGGCCGGCAAGGAAAATACCTTCAGCCTGCAAATGAGGTGTCAAAGTACTAACGCCGTCCGCTTTCCTGCCTCCGGTTGCGAGGAGCAGACGGTCGAATTTTGAACTACTCGGAGGAAGAAGTTTTAATGCTCAGAATTGGTCTTATGAGGAGCGGCTGAAGGAACTGGGCTTCTTTACTCTGGAGAAGAGGAGGCTCAGGGGAGACCTTGTTGCCCTCTACAACTACCTGAAAGGAAGTTGTGGCGAGCTGGGGGTCGGCCTCTTCTCGCAGATAACTAGTGACAGGACAAGGGGGAACGGCTGCAAGTTGCACCAGGGGAGGTTCAGGTTGGAGATGAGGAGAAATTTCTTTTTGGAAAGGGTGGTAGGGCATTGGAACAGGTTGCCCAGGGAGGTGGTGGAGTCACCGTCCCTGCGGGTATTTAAGGAAAGGTTAGATGCGGTACTGAAGGACATGGTTTAGTGGGTAATAGGTGGTGGTGGGGGGTCGGTTGGACTGGATGATCCTTGAGGTCTCTTCCAACCTGAATAGATTCTATTAGAATAGAATCTAATAGAATAGATTCTATTCTATTCTATTCTATTCTATTCTATTCTATTCTATTCTATTCTATTCTATTCTATTCTATTCTAAACTGCTGGGGCTTTCCCCTGGTCACTGCTACCCCTTCTTAGGCAGCTCTCTCGCTTTTTAACCCTCCATTCTTCAGATTATTTTTTTCATGCTCATACCTGAAGATCAGACACGAATGCCTGGCAACAGATATGAGGATCTTCTTCTCCATTAAAGTAATCGACCTGGTATGAAGATGTTGCCTATCCCTGCAAACTGTCTATTGCCCCACCTCCAAAAAAAAACCAAAACCCAAACCCAAAAAACCACCACAAAAGCAAACAAAAACCACCCCAAAACCAACCAACCCATGACCCCAACCACCCCCACCCCCCACTCCCCAGCCTTCTCAGAGTCACCAGAAGAGTCCTATGCTCCTTGTCTTTTGCAGGGACAACTATTTTCCCGTAGCCATTGCTGGTTTCTCCAGACAGATAAATAACTTCTAAAGTAGAATTGCTGAATAGCAAAGGGTGCTAGACTGGGTGAGGAATTTATCTGGGCAGTGCAAACAGGCTGTCGCAAGGAGGAAATCCCTGACTGGCAAGAAATCGGTACCTGACATGTCAGTAAGAGCCAGAATCACTGTCTGCTGTGTGTGTTTGCTTTGCTTTGGATAGTCCAACCATTACCACACTAAGAATGGGGCTTAATTTGCTTATCCATATACATATGAAAGGACAAAGCCGAACAGGGAAAACACTTGCCAAATGCAGTTTTCAATTGCTTACTGTGCTGAATGCAGCGGCACACTGCTAACTCTGTACAGCCACCTTCTGTGTTAGGACAAACACAGGTCTCACCTTTTAGACTTCTTCCCTCCAAAGCACTGGTGTCACTCACACAGACCATGACGCAGCCCTTAGCAGCCAGGGAGTTTATCAGTCTCATGCACCAAGCCTGAGATTTCCAGCAGTCTTCTGTTTTAATGCCCACTTTGACACTGGGTCACATTTACTTACAATTAAACTCAACAGCCTGTGGGAACAGCTGCAGACTAAATTTACCTCCCATTTTGCCAAGCACAGAATTTTTAACGGAATGAATTGAAAACACAGGCAAGCAGCATATCTTTATTAGAAAAAAAAAAGTTTTCAAAGCTATGTGAATTCTGAAAGGCTTGGATCCGGAAAAATCTGCTCTCACCAAGAACATCCTTGAAAAAGTAGGTGCAATATATTTATTTGTAGTTCTGTCTAATCCTTTGTGTCTTCTCCCTTCATGACACAGAAAATCAAAAATTCAGCTAGTCCTGTTCATGCTCATAAATCAAGAAAATACACTTGATGTCAAAATCACAATGTAGATCTTGCTTCTCTTCTGTCTAGTTGCTGTGTACCCAAGCATGAGTTCAGTTACAAAACATGATATGTAAAAATTTATGATGTTTTATAGACATTGAATCACAACCTGGCTAGCATTTATATTCATGTCAGGCCCTGCTAATTTTCACTTGCTGTGGCAGACATTAGGGTTTTTTTTTCTGACTGTATGAGTCAGGCAGGAAAGATGATGGACTTCTAATTATTAGCTAAAGTGGTAGAGTTTCCACATCTTTACCCTCTTGTCTCTTGGCAGGTAAATATTCAAAGGTACATTTTATTCAGCATCATGGCCTATCAGTGAGTGAGTGGGTGTAAAAAGTCTGTTACAAATATGTCCAAGCTTAACTATATATATAAGCAGAACAAAAGATCTTCCTCCTTTTGCTTCAGTATTTTTTCTTCTTATATGTACAGTAGGCAATGATATTTCCTGTTGTCTGTAATACTATACAGCATTGTTGTGGACAACAGGAGAAAACATGTTGCCTGCTAGAGATCATACACATTATACAGGATAGACTAGTTACTTTCAATAGCTTTCAGTTAAACTTTAATAAAAGATGAAAACCAAGAATAAAACATGGTTAATGGTCTTAGTTAACAGCTCTCTTTTTTTTTTTTTAATATGGTAGTATTTCTCTGTTTTGTTTTGATTTTGCAATTTGGTAGCAGAAAGACAAGTTTGTTTCATAATGCAATTGCTGGCTTGCTATCAAAATGCTCATGGGAGAATTAACAAGAGTTTTAAAAAAACAAAACTCAAGAAAATATTCACATGGGCATTTCTCTTCATGTAAATGGTGGGAAAGGAGGGAGTGAGAGACCAAGGAGCTAAAAATGAAAGAAAATAATTTTCAGACTTTTGTAAAATGCGTAGTGGATTGTAGTTACTGATGTTGAGCTGAGCACACATTTTACCTGCTGCAAGATGTTTAATATAAGATAGGTGGATTTTGCCATTTGGTAGCAAAGAAAAATGCACTTGTGAAGTCGGGCTTAATCCAAGAAAGTTATGTTACAAATACTTTCCCATAATTTATTGTGTTTTTACAGGCACAGAAGGGATCAGAAGGGAATAGTTGCATCTTCTAGATACATTTTTGGCACATAATTTAGCCACACCTCCCCTATTAGTAGTAGTTGTCATGATCTCATTAAACCTGGTATCATTCCCTTACTTTTTTTTTTTTTTGTCAGCTGCCATCTCTTGGCAAACTGCAATAACTTCCCTGATAAAATCTGTGTTTAGTCTTTGTTGGACAAATTTTCATTTTCAGTGAAACACTGATTTTACTGGGACTTTGCCTGGGTGAAGACTGAGCCGAGAAGTCAGCAAGACCTCAGGCTGTGCCTGCATGGTAAGGTGCTTGGGGACAGGAGGGAGAAACAAGGATCTTGATGACGGGCAGATCTCAAGGCTGATTTTGCTATGGTGCTTCCCCTGCCAGCATGGGTTTCTTTAGGTTGGCATTTCTGCTCCTCAAAAAAATGCAAGATAAGACCCAATAGAGAGAATAGCTATAGGAAACAGAACACAGGCATTTGGCTGCTGTCAAACCCAGCAAGCACTTACATAGATACCTTATTTTACAGGTCCCTGTGTGCCTACGTATGCATCCCCACACATGCCCTCAGGCTCTGTGTGGCTGACCACTTTGGTGTCTTCTGCTAGGTCCCTCATGAGCTTGATCCTGTTGACACACTGTGAGGATTGCCCACGGACACTATCAGGGTTTGACTCCCCACACAGCATACAGGAAAATGCTTTCAGTGAATGATGAGAGGAAGGACACGGCAGTGTTCTCTCCATTTCCTGTGAAATCACCACTTGCCTGGGGCCCTACGTACAAGGTCGGACTTGCAAATAGTCCGAGCAGAGGTGTCCGAGCTGAGAGGAGAGCAGAATTTCCGTCACACTGCCCCCAGGCGTTACCCAACTGCTAAATGCTCGCAGGCAAAAGCGTGTGTTTGCTCCAGAGATCAAACCGTGCTTCGTTTCTCGTGGCTTCATGCCAATCAACAGAGAGATGTGTATCTTCACAGAGTTGTGAACTCTGATGGAAGCTCCATCTGCAATGGGAATGCTTACAAAAAACCTGTTGCGCTGGATAGATACTCTGATGTGTAACATGGTGTGAGCTTGGCCAGCTCTTTAATTGGGATACAGTAATAATCTCTACCACCCAGCTGCCCATTTTCTTAATTTTTTTAGAAGGCTAATTGCCCCTCAGACCAGCCAACAGATACAAGAGTTTCTGTGAGGAGGGGTGCAGAGGCAGACTGGCAGTTTGATCATATGTGATTTGCTTCCATAAGAAATCACTTAAAAATAAAGACAAATTTAACTTCACGTGTACAACAGTGGCAACCAGAATCTCACAAACTCAGAATAATCTTCACATTTTTTTTTGTTAGTACCAGTTTTCTCGAGGCTGCAATTTACCTTTGACAAGTATCTTGCTGCACCTGTTACATAAAGCTGATCTGTGTAACTGCGGTAGTAGATGGATTATTCTAACATGTGAAATTCAGAAGGGAGTTGTAGAACACTCATCCCAGACTCATAAACTAATTAATTAACAAAAGACACTAACACAGAACCTAGTACAAAAAGGTTTGCAAACTAAAGTCATCGAACTGCACATTAGTTGTCTTAAAAGGTATTGCCTTGCCTTTCAACCTGGTTTCTGCACGTGGAATCATTCTGGAATATTTTCTGTTTGATAAAGTGAAGCCAGAGATTTTTCCTGAGCAGACAGAACCTTATATTTCACTTTTAACTGATGGGAAGGCATCTCACATACTGCAAATCCTGCTGCCAGTACCAGTGGCACTTCTCCCCGTGGGAAGCTGGGAGTATAAAACCTCTATCACAATGATGTTCGGTATCACAGGGCTATAGCAATGTGTAAAGCAGTATATTTAGGATGCATTTAGGGCTATTTAAAAGGTAGTCTGTCCCATTGAGTAAGGAGCAACTCTGATCCTCCTTCTAAGAGTCATGGAGTCAAAATGCAGCAGCCATAATGGTTAAGTATACATTTAAGTGGAAATGTGTCCAAGCTATACTGCAGTTCAAATAAACTACAAGAATCCTTGGGGTACTTTCAAAATCGAACAGTAAAATTATATATCTAAACATATAAAATTTCCTATCTGTAGAACACTGCTGATACAGGGAGTTACGACCTGTATCACAATAAATCTGACAGAGGGTTGGTTAAACCAGCAAGAGCAAGGGGGTGCTGGAGAACAGGACCAGGCAGCAGGTGAGAGCAGGCACCAGGGTGGTGCTGATGGGCACCCAGACGGGCACCGTGGTTGTCCCTCCGGGCATAAAGCAGCTCTCCCTATCCAAATATGTGACATGCTGAGGGAGGGAGAGAAGTCTTAGCCACAAGTGCTTATTGCATAATTGTCAAAATATGCCTGTAATACAATTCTGTCAGAGGCAATTATCACTGCAGCACAGTTGCTCTGGGAAGCCTTCCTCTCCTAGGCCAAATTGCAACTATCATATCTCAGTTGGTTTGACTGAAAAAAGATCATGGCAGTGATGTCTTGTCACTGTTTCCCTGTCTGTTGTCATGAAAATGAAATATAAACTAGCCAAATTCTGTCTTCCCCAAGCTCTGAACTTATTAGATAACCTGGTAATTTCAATGAGAAGGCAGGCCATATTTTGTTCTGTTTACAAAACTGTTCTGAGAAGATTGTCACATTTGCACAGTGGTTTCCAGCCAAAAGAGTCAAAATTTGCTTCCTGAAAGTAAAACCGAAACACAGACGCTGAAGCAGCTAGCTAAAAAGCACAAGTGAAATCTTTAATAATATACTGAATTTCTCTTTCCTATGTTTTTGACACAAAAAGGGGTACTTTTAGCAACAATGTACACACTAATTAGGGCTATTATTAGCATGGAAAGAGTACGTGAAGACTTCAGTCAACATTGAAGGTCTTGTGCTGGGTGCTCAGGTCAATACTTGTCCGTCTACTGAAAGAGTATATTTTTACAGGATGATAGGCTAGACTACCCCTCTCTAGCAAAGCTCAGGTGGAAGTAACACTATCACAGCAAGTGTCTGCTTGAGGATTTGTAAAAAAACCAAACACCTTTCATATAGGCATATTCACAGTTTGTTCCCTAAAGCAGCTGAAACAAGTCAAACCAAGTGAGCAGGACAGGAGTGTGGAGAGCCTGGGTGAGCAGCAGTGTCTACATGCAGGGTAAGTGACTGTCCCAGCTGAAGATTTCCAACTGTTACATGGTTTGGGCTTTTCTTTTCCAGATTTCAAAACAGAAATCAGATATTTCCAGATAGACCACCAACTCACTGAACTGTCTTACACAAGAAAACATCTTCAACATTATGCAAACAGGCAGCCAAACACTTCTGTCAGTCTCAGCTTGCACCCGGAGAGAAAGAGCAATTCCCAGAGTGAAGTGATGGGTGACCAGAAGACCTGACACGTAAGGCATCCTGAAGAAGACAATCGAGGTAACTCAAATTCAGAAAAAAGACAAATCTTACTGTCAAACAAAATACAGTAAGATGAAATATTGTAACTTAGATGTAAGAAACACAAAGGTGAAACATTATAAGCTTATCTTTAAGTAAGGCGATCTGTCTATTTAGAGATGAGACTCTAGTCTGTCTCTCAATAGTCTTCCTTTTCCTCTCTTCCATCCTCCCTCCCATTTCCCTGTTGAAAGAACAGCCTGATTTGCATTTGTGTGTATTGTCACCTGAAGTTTTTACCTGGCTGCCTCCAGCCCTGCGTTTCTGCTGGGCTGCCCCACTCTCGGCAGTGACTGCTCTCTTGCCGATATCCTGGTGTGAAGGAGTTCACACAAAAAGAAAACAACAGGTTTTTGTCATTAAGCTCACATAGTGGCACAGACGTAACAGGCACTGTGGAAAGTTAGTTGCAGAATTAGATGTTGGAACATGGCAAGAAAGAAAAGGGGCAGCTGACTGGAAATAATCCGTAAAGATGATCCAAACAGTAGAAGATAAGTCATAATAAGAAATTCTGGTGATGTCTGTCTGCGATGTATAAGGACTTTCATTTGAATGTTGTGGACATCTAGTGGTAATTGAAATAATCCTATTTAAAAAAACCCCTGTCTTGCCAAGGCACACAGACTGTGTGTTTTGCTCAGCTTGCTATTCAGCGATAGCACTGGAAGGGGACTCTGATGAAACTAGATTGAAGGAAGATAAAGAAAAAGTAAAGGAGAATTTAGTAAAGAACCACAGGAATGACTGAACAACTGGATGCTGGATAAAAAAGACTGTAAGAACACTTCTCGCTTGTGAAAGAGAAGAATAAGTGCTTACACCTGAAGTATTTGTATGGAAAACAGAAATCTAAAAGGGAAAGGTTCTTGTGATCCTTGAAGTTTCATTGTTTGCAAGCTTGACTGAAATAAGCCAAGTTTAGACTCCAGGTTGCAAAATTTTAGCTGTGATGATAACCAGTCATTGGCATTAAAATAGCCAATTACTGGAATAATCACCAAAGGCTACAGTAAAACTCTTGTTAATGGTAACTCTTTAACCACTTATATTTTCTAAAGGAAGTAAAATGTAGTCTAGGCAGGAATTAGTTTAAGGAACTCCCTGACAAGTATTGTGGAGGTAATCACAGCAGTCCCCTACAATGAGTTTACTATCTCTGCATCTAGGGAGATAAGCCATCAAGTGATTAGCTACAAAATTGCAAAATTATTTAACTGCTGGAGGCTGTAGGACACTCTAATCCGTATTTAGCATTTCAAACTCTGCGAGAGCTGGAAGGGCTGACTCTGAACTCATGGTTCTGTTCTGGTGAGGCCCACCATCAGCCCACGCTGAGACATTATTTGGGTAATTAGGTTTGAGTGGGTTATTAATTTATTCTTAGATGCTTGCATAATAAAACTGAAATGTGTTTAATTTATTCTTTGATCATTTGGTGAAAAGCCAAAGTTTGAGAAAAATCCATTTTTGACCAGTTTTGCTAATTCATTAATTTAATTAATCAAAATATTTTTTTTTTTTAAAAATCAAATGCTGACTTCTGCAGAACTTTATTTTAGTGCTGGTGAAGGATCATGTTTGGCCTTCTTTTTGAACCTGATTCATGGCCCACTGAAATTTATAGGAGCCATTCATTAACTATAATGAGCTTTGAAATGGGTCCCTTGTGAAATGGGCTGCTCAGACGTGAACAGATGCAATCATCTTTGGATTTTTAAACTGTACAGCTTGAACCTGAATTGTTTGCATTCACGTCGAAGTGTGCTGACTTAGAAGAAGAGGTAATTGTAATAGTTAAATGCATCTGCCTAGTAACTTTTACCGATTGCTTCTCCATACATCCCTCCTGCTAGCAGATGCATAAATGGAATTCTGCAAGAGTTTGCCCTGGTTGTGTTATATTCAATATTTTCATTATGGACCTAGAGGGTAAATAGAGTTTGCTTATTAAATTTCCAGAAAATGTCAAGTTGACAAAGACTGTATGCTGGAGGATGGGATTAGAATTCAAAATGACCTTGACTAACTGGATAAATCGTCCGAAAAAAATAGGGTGATATTCAATAACTAAACTCAGTGGGGAATGACCAGCTGCACAAGTACAGGCTGCAGGCAAACCATGGTAACTGACTAGGTGGCATTTTTATGGAAAGACAGATACGAGTTCATGGTTGAATGAAACCTTGACAAAAGTCAAAAATGTCATGCTGTTTCAAAACATCCTCCTGAGAAATTCTAGGCAGGAATACAGATTACAAGACATGACAAATAATTCTGGTCTGCTCAGCACTGGGAATGCCTCAGCTAGAGTATGCTTCCTGGCTTTGGAAAAAAAGACTTCACGAAGGGTGTGTGCCAGCTGGAAAATGTCTAGCAGAAAACAATTATGATGAGGAGCAAAGATGATTTAGGCTAGGTATCAGGGCCTTTTGAATTTAAGGAGGGAGAAGCAGAGGTTGCTGATGGTTAGGCATTGTCCACATTGGAAATTTTAAAGAACTGTTTGAACAAACATCTTTTGTGAATGACACTGGCATAGCTGATCCTGCCTTGGGGATATATAGAATGACCTTCCTGGGTCTCTTTCAGTCCCCTGTTTCAGGAACGCTGTGGCAGAAGTTGGAAGAGTCACTTTGCGCACACCTGTGAGTTAGTGAATAGTTTTACATTTGTCCAAGCTTCTGTGAAAAAAGAGGATTTTAAAACTTGAATCCATGGACCTGTTTTTGTGCAGAAAGTCTGCCTGGTCTGTTCTTTCCATAGTGTAAAAGGTGGCCAGTTGTTCCAGCCACACTGTGACTGTCAGCCTGGGGCCCTGCTGTTGCCCAGCCATCAGGGCTTGCTTTTATTGCCATGCTTTCTGGAAGGCTTCATACTCCTCAGCGACTGCTGCAGTAGTTTTGAAAAGAGCACTGCAGCTTCACTGGTCAAAGAGGAACAACCTTTTGGTTGATTTGACTCAGTCCATGTCTTGAGCAGATGTCCTGTTTTGAGCTTAAGAGTTGATTTCTTTTGATCTTATTACAGTATATGAGGGGTGAATGTAAGTTAAAATTGTGTTGGGCATCCTCTTTGCACAAAATGGCATTAGCTTATTTGCCTACATTCCCATTATCTTGAGTAACGCAGTTTCATGACTGTAGTGGGAAAAAAAAGAAGCTCGTTTTCTTCAGCAAATATTTTTCAGCTTATTCTCAATGATTGAGAGGAATACTAGTCTTGAGGTACACTCTTAGAGGCTGTCGCGTATTCTCATATATTTCTGGCTGAATGATGTTATTCAGTAGCTTTTCTTTGTGTCTGAGGCAAAACCTTTAAGATTCAGATTTAATGAATTTGTCTCAGGTTGTCTGAAAATTTTTTGGCTTATGGAAAATCATCTTGATAAAGTTTCTGTATTCTTTATTAATCTCAAATGCTAATATCATGTGGATATCTTCACTCTATTTTAAAGCAATGTGAATCAAGGGCATTTCGTTCTATTTTATGCATTATACTTTGATATACTGTATATCTATCCCTATCTGAGAAAGTTGAAGGTCTGCTTTAGGCACTCCACCTGCAAGTCTAATAAATCCTTTCAGTGAGATTGGTCTGTGTTTATTTTAGGCTTTTCACACCATAGGGTGAATTAGTTATGGTTCAGTAAATGCTTTTAGAAGATATATCAGCCCTAAACTCAGAAGTGGGCCATGTCTGGCATATGCTGTTTAGAAGCGCCTCAGGTATCATTACTTATGTATTTCAGCCAAGCTTGTTCTTCATTAGAAAAAGATGTAGATATTATTTAACAATACAAGATCTTTAGTGCTTTGACAAATTTGAAAATGCATTTCTAATTTCTTAAACCCATGACTGAGTCATAATTAGACTAATTAATAATAAAGCATTTACCACTCTCACACCCTCCCCTGTAACTTTAATAATACCATGGGTCACACAATAAATAAAAAGCAAAACCCCTACTGTTTTCCAAACCATTGGTAAAATTGTGATCTTTATTGAACTGGTGGTGAATCCCTTAGTGCACTGAAGGATTCAACATCACAAAAGATTGAAACTTGAGCACTTACACAGCTTATTTTTCAGACAATTTATCCAATTTGTCAACAATACATGTTTTATTAACACTTCTTGAACTCTTGGTATATTCTTGGCAGCTGTGGGATTATGTACGTCTCTGAGGGAGTCAGCAGTCTTCTATTACATATTGAGATTTGCTATTCTGGGCATCTATACTCTGCAGGATACTTCACCACAACCAGTGAACTGAGATTTCTCCTAGAAAATAAGCAGAAGGAAATTCTTAAGAAAACCATGAACCTTTGATGTTGTTATATGCTGAAAATTGACTGATAAAATCGGTAAAAAACTTTTTTTCTTTCCAGTTCTCTTTTAAGGAACCCCAGTTTGACCTTGCATCTACACTTACTCCATGTTACCAAAACATGTGCCAACATTGCCAATTAAATTATAATTTATCTACAAATGTGAAAAAGAAAATACAGTAATTTCATTAGTCACAGACCTCAAGGTTCTCTGCAAAATGTGACCCTCATGACAGATATGTTTTATCATATTTGCTTCTTATTAGCATTTTTCTATCAGTTGGTCTTAAGGTACTTTACAGGTAGAGGTAGCTAGCACTAATACAGATTTACACAAAGAGGAAGGGAAGCACAGGAAGCAAACATTTAGGGTGTCCAGGGACAGACAATTGAGAAGCAAAATGCAAATCTCTAGAAAGGATCTGTAGCAGTTTAAACTGGGACTGGAAATGGTTAAAGGGCTAAATACTAACTTAAATTTGAGCTGAGCTAAGAGGTCTGAAACCAGAACAAACTATTTTACAAATTTTATTTTGTTTAATTTGAGCTTCCAGATCAGGTCCACCACACAGTCCTTAGCACCAACAGTTCAGTTTAATGATTTAAACTACCTCTTACAAAAATTAACATAAAACCTAGAACAACAATTTAAGATTATACAGCTAATTAATTATATCTGTCACTGTTAGCTCCAAGGGAGTCTGCTCAATTGCATATTTTATGGAGTAGGAAAAGAGGGGGTAAGCACTTGAGTGAAAAGCTGAAAAATTATCTGCAGCCCACATTCATATTCAACTCAATATAAAAAGTGTGTATTTATTCTCTGAAGGCAAGAATACTGATCAGGTTAAAAGACTCCTAGTCCTAAATAGGACTTATGCATGAGAGAAAAAAAAAAAAAAAAAGGTTGTAAAACCACCAGGTCAGGCAACACCCTTTTGATACTAACTGCTTTTTTTTTTTTTTTTCCATTCTGACAGCTCATTTCTAAAGAAGACCTCAAGCTACTGATGTTTTATGGCAGCGTTTGTGCACTTACTAAATTAAAATATGCTTCATGTCTTGCCATCACTGCTGGTGAATTCTTATTATTTTTCAATTGGTAAGAACAAGAATAACTATGCTCTGTGCTGGTGATGGTTGGTAAGTGATCATAATGCAGGTTCTTCCATTCTGGGCACAGACCAGAGCTTGTCCCACCACCTGAAGAGAAAGAAGAAAAGTTGTGTGTCTACGTGGTCAGGCAAGAAGTAAAATGGGTTTGGAAGCCTCTCAAAGGCATCTCTGGATATGCAAATTTAGGCAAATTAAGACTGATAGGATCTATTTCTGCAAGTCTGCAAAGCATCTCTGTGTAACATCTCTGTCATTGACTAGATGAGGAAAGGGTGTGCTTTTGTAGGTCTGCTTCATTAGGTTAGGTTGCATCCATTAGGGTTCTTAGTATAATGCTTCTCACACGTGATAACTCTTTGCTGGCAGAATCCAGCACTTTGTTGACAATACCCTTCCACCATATGGGCATGGGGAGAGCACAGGCTTCTTCATGAAGTTGAGTCTAATGGGCCAAATTGGTTGAGTTTGGTTCAAATGGTCAATGTCTAATACAAACAAAATTGAGTTCTACAGAGCACAGAGAGGGCACAAAATAAAGCCAAAGTAGGCAGTGATAGTCCTTTATACGTTATGATGTATTGCAAAGTAGCAAACAGGTCCCCCTGTTCTTTTCTTTAAGGTTAAGAAGCTGTTTCATCTCTGTACTGCAGCTTCATCAATTATGTCTTATGAATATCAGGTCTAAATTTTCCTGTTACGGGCAAAACCTGAAGGGTTTGTCTATCTGGAGAAATTTACTGCCAGAACTATAACTGCCTTCACGGATACACTTATTCCTTCCATCCCCATAGGGAATTTCAGCAGTATAGTTAAGCTGGTAAATTTTCCTATTCAGACAGGCCCAGACATCTCAAGAAACACTGCTAAATTAAATATTTCTCCTGGGGGAGTAGTATGTATACATACTTTCATCAGGTTTTGGTCATACCTACACACGCAAACAAGTTTAAGAGACAGCTACCCACAGTTGTGTTACAAGGAGGATTTTTTCCTGCCGTATTCTGTCAGGACTCATTCATCCTGTGAACCTCGGCCCAGCTTTGCGCAGCATGGCTGGCTGTGACCCTGGGCCCAATTTTGTGAAGCAAAAACCCTTATAGGAATGCCTACAAATCTTTTTGCTCCCAGAAGTTGTAAGTCTATGCAGGTAATAGTGCATGAATTTGTTAGAAGCGAGGATAAAAGTTGTCTACTGAGAGTTATTTTACCTGTTTTGCAGGAGTAGGACTAAAGTCTGGTGGTAATCCCACACTGCCGTTTTTGTAGTTTAGATGGGTGTTGGAGAAATAGTTGTGTATTTTTTTACACTACATAAGTACTGAGAGAATAAGATTAGACAAGCAGATGAAGATGCATTAAAATGACTTTTTATATCCCACTTACTTCTAAATATATTCTCAGGGGGGGCAACCGATCTACCTGAAAGCCACAGAATTTTTTTTTTTATTTAGACTCTCTTGTAAAATATAAGAAGACATATGCAGTGCACATAGGCCCACATATCATCAGAAACTATGAATAAACTGCTACTCAATGTGAATTTAGGGTGTAAGTATCCTGACTAGAACAGAGCTGTCCATGCAGAAATAGTTTTTTCAAACATCACAGCTGGGCCACACACTAATGCACACCCTGCTCTCCATCACCTGCTCATGTGAAGATCAGAAATCCTTGGGCCAGAAGCCTGCTCTGGCTCTCCAGGTTTTAATTACTGAAACCACCTTCTAGATCCCCATGCTAAGGAAACTCGTGACTGCTATCCCTCTGTGTTGGTTTTCCAGGCGTTTGATGGAGTTGAAAGTCTTTTGGCATGCAGCAACTTAACAATACTTTTAAGATTTTAATACTTGCCTTGATTCAAACACACAAAACCAAAATACTCATAAAACCTGGAAAATCCCAACAGTCTTCCCTCTACGTATTGTGAAAAAGTGAGTTTGTACAATGTAATTTGTACCCAAGACTTATTCGAGCAATTGTATTGTCACTGGATAGTGGATGTGTCCAGATAAATTCTAAAACATGAAAAAATACTACTGTGAAGGAAGGTAGTGAAATAGCTGCTTGTGTTAAATGGCAGTTAACAGGCTTCAACAAAGTCTACGGTGGTTTTAAAAAATTCCTGAGCACTTAGTTTCATCAGTTCATAACAACATCTTGGGTTTTGGTTTGCTTTTATGAGCATGGCTGTAATTTCTCTCCATTCAAGGAAATTGGTAGAGTGGTGAAAAGACAGTAAAGAATCACCCCTTTAGGAAATGTTTCCTGTTTGTGTAAGAGACATTAGACATCTAGCAAAGTTAAACACACAAAATTACAAAAAACCTAGAAACTAAAGATTAAAATTAAGTTCAGAATTTTGAAACTTAAGCATTTAAAAGCCAAAAGGGAAATACAAACCAACTCAGGAAACTATTTTCAAACTGATGTAGGCATAGAACTTGCACCAAGACCTTGCAGAGTATTAGTTAAATAAGTTTCTGAGCAGGAAGCCAAGGTAATAACCCAACATAGCTGTGTACAGTGGGATAACATAAGAAACTTGAGAACCAGTTGTCACCCATTTTGTTCTTCCGCTGTGGCAAGGGCACAAGTTTGAGTTTCCATCTGAAGTATCCACACTGGGCCAAATTATCTCTGTTGGTCTTAAACGTTCCCCTTTTCTTGTACATTGCTAAGGAACTCTCTACATTTTTATACAAGTTCACAAGATCTATCTTTTCTGAGGAATTTGCTATGGAAAATCACAGTTATTTTGCTTTTCCTTGGAGAAGACAGGGAAGGGTGGATGCTGAACAGCAGTTGTCTCTGTTGTCTGCCACAGAGGCTGTCTCTGTGGCTGCCAAGCAGGCTTGGTGTGATAACTAATTTTCCTCATTGGATAACAGTGATAGGAAATGCCAACACAGTGCTGGTACATCCCGCAGTGAAGTGGAACAGTGACAAGGACAGGAGGGTACACTGGATGAGAGGATGTGGCCCAGGAAGTCAAAGGAGGTTTCTAAAACCCAAAGTTCTGGCAGTTGCTGAAGGTGAATCACCCTGTACGAAGTCTTTATCATCCTCTCTGATACAGATGCTGAAAGTAGCATTTAATTTCCATTTGTATCAAGTGGAATTATTCCTCAGTAAAAACGGATGGGCAGTGACATGATGACAGCTTATCGTCTTATCTGATGCAAACTGGTATAGCTCAATTGGCCTCAATGGAGTCACACTGAAGCAGAGCAAAATAGCAGCTTTCCTCCTCTTAGTCTGCAACTTACTGGTAGTGATTTTTAAGCTGTATAAGGAAAACTCCATCCTGTTTTCTTACAGATTTGTAACGTTAAACTTCACTAGGTTAGTAGTAAGTAACAGTAGTAATCATCCTCCCTGTAAATGCCTCAAAACTGGACAGTAGTTATCTTTCTACAGCTGTGGTACTAGTTAGGAAAAGCATAATGAAATCATCAGTATAGCAAATTGTAGTTTTAGCACTTGCTCTGAGATAGGGTAAGAGAAGAGAAGAGAAGTGTTTTTCTCTCATCCACAGGTGTCAACAAATGTTAATACGCCAAATTTCATTTCTAAGGGACAAGCCTTCTAGGATAGGGACATCTGAGTGATATGGATGCACAAAAGAAATGTCATAGACCTCTAAACTTACATCAAACGTGTCCTTTGAGATGTGATTGACAATGCTGACATGTTACTTATGTTCTGAAAACTAAGAAATCAATTTAGATATTTGCCTTAAAATGCTCATATCAGATTAAGAATCTATTGCAGACATATGTTTTTAGATAACTCCACCATACTCGGATGTCCTGAAGTATTATGTTCACCAAAAGATTTCTGCAATGTCCTTGAAATGCTGGTGTGGGTGTAATGGTGACTAACTATTCTGAATAACCCTTATTAACTGTTCTTCAGTTTTATTCTACTATAATCAGTCTTTAATTTTAGGTCTGAAGCTGACACTTCCAAGAAAAGAAATTGTTCAACGTTTGCATGGAAAATGATGGCAAAAGTTGACCATATATGTCTTCATGTAGAGGAATGTGTGATGTCCCTCTTGAACTAAATAATTTTAAAACACTCAGATACAACACAATTATATAACTATGCCAGCCTCTGGGCTCTGAAACTCTTATGATTTAAATACCACACTACTCATTTGTGGTCTGAGTGCCCGTCCTCTATAATCCCTTGAAAATCACACCAAGACACGGTGACTCCTCTATCTTTATATACAATGTAGTATTATCAGATCTTCTAGTCATCAGTAAAACTGCAGTATGAGGGAGGGTGGTATACACTAAGTATAAGAGAAACACCCACTTCAGTTAATTAATGTTTGTTCTGAACTTTATTTTTATAGGTTATGAACTTACTGTGAAAAAGATCACATTTTCTAGTTATCAAAGGCCACAATGGAATACAACCTTTTTTTCTTTTAATAGGTTGTTCTAGATTTATGTTGCTGATTTCCGCAAGATAAAGAACTTTTTACATCACAAAAAAAAAAAAAGTCATCTTGGAAACTGCCATTTTTCATCACCAGACTCTTAATAGCAAAGTTCATGGTATCTCTAGCAAACTGGGTTTTTTTTTTGATCCTGCCTGATAGTAGAACTTGGAATAGTCCTTATTTCATCTGATTTTGTATAGTTCCAGAATTGATATGAAAAATACCAATTTTCAATAATGAGAGGCAAATACAATATTGCTTTAAAAGGAGTATCAGGTGTAATGCAGTTACTTTTGGGGAATTAAATAAAAAGGAAGAGAAATAAGCAGGGCATCTTGCAGTAATGCAAGAAAAAGAAATAAAAGGAGTTTTCCTGCATGGTTTCTGACTGTATATCAAGTATTTTTTTTCGCTCAGACAACTTCTTTACAGACTCTGCCTCTTGTCAGTGACTGAAACAGCAGTGGTGACCTGTTTCTGCACTAATCCAGTGTGTAGCAGGAAGGTATCAAGTCCAGTCTCTGAGACACTGAGCTCTGAAGCAGACTGGCAGAACAACACTGTTTTGGGATAGTGACTGAAGTTTCAGAACAAATTTAATTTTTAAACTCTGCAGCACAGAATCAAGCCCTTCCACCAAAAATATAGCTGAGCAGATAGGACTATGAAAAAAAAAGCAATAATCCTTAATACTTATTTTTACTCTCTAAACACTTCAAATGAGGCAAAGCAGGGAAATGAGTCTTCAAGAAGTTTCCTTATTTTCTGGTTAAAGTACCATTTATTTCTTTTGTATCCTGATAAAAGTTTAATGAAAATTGTCACATTTTCACAGAATTATATAGTTTAGCAAAACCCACCCCCCTATTTTTAAAAAGGAAGCAGAAGAAGATCTTGCTCAAATGCATCTTCAAAGAGAATTCAGAAAACAGAAATTTTAAAATTTTCTTTGTTCTTTTGTCTTGCTTATGTTTTTGGAGGTGTAGGAGGCAAAGGGACTATTTTGCCTTTTCAAACAACATAGAGAAAGGTAAGTTCATCTATCAAGCAAACAGCTGGATTTGTATCACTGCCAACCAGTGTGGAAGTTGGCAGCGTGTAGGTTTAAACAGACTAGAGATACTAGAGATAGTGCATACCCAGCTGTTCTCCTACAGAGGGAAGCAACATTGCAGTGTATCTCTTCTCCACATACGCCCTGTGTTATGTGAAGCCCATTCAAGACATCTATTAAAGCAACCTCTAGTCTAGTTGCGCCAGGGGAGGTTCAGGTTGGAGATGAGGAGAAATTTCTTCTCTGGATGGGTGGTCGGGCATTGGAACGGGTTGCCCAGGGAGGTGGTGGAGTCACTGTCCCTGCGGGTATTTAAGGAAAGGTTAAACGCAGTACTGAAGGACATGGTTTAGTGGGTAATAGGTGGTGGGGGGGTCGGTTGGACTGGATGATCCTTGAGGTCTCTTCCAACCTTAATGATTCTATTCTATTCTAAACTCTAGCTTCCCCACGGGGTGCTGTGCTGTTTGTGAACTCTGTACGTAGTGTTATTTGAATGTTTGACTTAGAAACCACTCTATGGTGGTCAGATTTATGCTTTAGAACCCTGTTTCTGCATCTTTTCCCATTTTACAGGAACAAACTTAATCTAACACTATGCTACACTGCTGGTGGGGACCCCAAAACTGAACACAGTACTCTAGGACTGGCCCTACCAATGTGTAATTTTTCTTCAACTGGTGCAGTACTGCACCATCCTTTAATGGAAAAAAGGAGGAAAAAAGTTATTTCTTAACCTAATTCTCCTTTTAAAACAACATTATCAACACTGGTGGACTGACTCCCAAGGCAAATGAGGACAAAAAGTGAATTTCATAAGCTTTAATTTTGCCAGCTACTGAAAATGCACCTCTGTTCGTCAGTGGCCTCTCTCTTGCCTTATGACAATCTGCTGTGCTTTTTCTACTGATATAATTCTCTTCCCTGGCTCTGGGTGGTCATATTACTCCAATATACATCTCTGTCTGGAACAACTGCATTTAGCACGTAAACATTTTTAATATGGCAAAGTTCTCTGCCAGACACTCCCCCTCTTGGGGAGCTATTTAAAATTTTTGATCATCTGCCCTTCAGATCTGTCTCACCTACATTGCCAATGTCTTCCCAGATATTACTAGCATATATGATTAGGCACAACAAGAGTAAATATAGTTCATTGCCAGCAGTATGGCACCAGAATCAGACAGGATCCAAAAATGTGTCATCCACAGAAAAGCATTGGATCAAAATGCAGACTGTGCCTACATTTTTCATTTTTAAGTTTAAAAAAAAATTAAAAAATCTTTCTACATATTTTACTAATTACCACAAAAATGCAAAAGTGATGAGAGGACAGAAGGCATGCCTGAAGAGGGGATAAATAAACACTGACAAGCTGAGAAACCTTTTTTATGTGATTTCAATTTAACTGTAAAATCCTTAGCAAGGCACACTATATATTCTCCTGAAAAAGGTTCACAAGGTTTCCTCCAGGCTCCAATTTACACATATGCTCGACACACTATGGGGTCTCAAAGGACTCCTGGGTATATTCTTGCATTTTGGTTGTGCAAATATACCAGGTGGGTGGTTGTGGTGAGTGTAAGAGTTCTAACCAGTCCTCACGCACAAAGATCAATCAGATCTTGATCTGCTGCTTCTAAATCTGCCACATGTATTGGGATGTGCGTGTCCTTGGAGGCAGCAATCAGATATCAGTGACTTGGTCATTTTCCAGGTTCTCAACCTGTAATAAAATTTTGTGGTAGGTTCAGGACAAGACCTCACAGATCTGGCACAAACAGACCCCTGGGCCCAATTAAAAATGAGAGGAAACTTCCTAAGAACAGTTCTCCATGTTGCAAGCACTCCATAGAAAGTCTTGACATTTGTCACAAAAGGATGTTGCTGAAATTTGGGCTGAAGTGTTTTGAGAGAGTCTCTGGTGTTTTAAAGAATACAGATGTAAACCAGAATTTATTTCCTTCTACTCAGAAGGCAATTTATCTCTGTGACAGTGAAATATTCTCCAGGATATGAAGGGAGGTGTAAATCTGCACACTTAATAAACACATTTATGTTTATTAATTTGTAAGACTTGCATGAAAACACCATTCACAGTCAGTCTCACATGAACAATTAAAACCACTTTCAACTGCAATCCTGCAGTACAGGGGAAATACGAAAGATTCAGACTGAATCCTTAAGAGGACCCACCTATCTCTGCTCTGTTCTAAGTATTTCTGCAATACCTACTATTTAAAAACATAAGTCAACTGTAAAATCTCAACATCATCTCCATTTGGAGAGGCAGTGAGTTCTGTAAATGGGATAGCTTCACTGCATATGTGGTCCACATATGCAGAAAGATCTTGTACACAGTAAGGTGCACCACACACAGCCTGCGTGCATAAGCAGAAATACACATTATATTGCCTATTGTTACATCTTTCCTACTGGTCCCACAAGGTAACCTCCATAAGAAGAGATAAATTATCATCCAGGTATGGTTACAGGTAAATGAGTGGTTGGTGAAAACCTGGAAATAATTTTTTAATACAGAGAATCTACCACTACAGATCTGCTCTCATGAGATGCCACCCGGAGTACTATACCCAGCTCTAGGACCTCCAACATTAGAAGTTCTTGAAGCAGGTCCACAGGAGGGCCACAAAGATGGTCAGAGGGCTGGAGCACCTCTTCTGTGAGGACAAGTTGAGGTAATTTGGGTTGTTCAGCCTAGAGAAGAGAAGGCTCCAGGGAAACCTTGTTGCAGCCTTTCAAGACTATAGGGGGCTTATAAGAAAGATGGGGACAAACTTTTTAGTAGGGCCTGTAGCAATAGGACAAGAGGTAATGATTTTAAACTATAAGAGGGAAGATTCAAACTAGATATAAGGAAGAAATCTTTTATGATGAGGGTGGTGAAAAACTGGAGTAGGTTACTACCCAGAGAGGTGGTAGATGACCCATCCCTGGAAACATTCACGGTCAGGTTGGATGAGGCCTTGAGCAACCTGATCTAGTTGAAGATGTCCCTGCTCATTGCAGGGGAGTTGGACTATATGGCATTAAAGGTCCATTCCAACCCAAACCATTCTATGATTCTATAAGCCCTTGATTCTGCCCAGACCCTGTATCACTCAAGCCACCCATCACCAGAAAAGGCAGTGGGGAAAGGCTTCTGGAACCAGTAAGAACAGTGTCCTTCAAGCAAGCCATCTGGGTAGTCGTTGCTAACAACAGATTGCTCCATCAATACTCCATGGAAGCCTGTCTATCAGTATATTCCTAGCAGTTTAAGTGAGGGGTCACTTAATTTGAACACTGCCTTTTCTGCTTCTATCTGATAAATCAACAGGATCTTGGTCTTACTCTGCTTGGGTCACCCAGAGTAAGAGATACCTCTCTCTCATATACCAGAGCAGAATTATTTGCAGGATGAGGTCACAGAACTACAAAAATAAATGCCGTTTTCAACTGCTTTTAATAGGATAGAATTTAACCACTAGTCAGCCAAATGTAACAGCTTTCCCACACATAGAAATACCTAAAAATGAGAAATTATAGTCACAGGAAATTAGTGACAGGACACGGGGCAACGGGTACAAACTGGAACACAGGAAGTTTCATCTCAATATGAGGAAAAGCTTTTTTATGTTGAGGGTGACAGAGCACTGGAACAGGCTGCCCAGAGAGGCTGTGGAGTCTCCGTCTCCAGAGATACTCAAAACCTGCCTGGATGCATTCCTATGCTACACACTCTAGGTGATCCTGCTCTAGCAGGGGGATTTGATGAGATGATCTCTAGAGGTCTCTTCCAACCTCTACCAATCTGTGAATCCATGAATCTGTGAATCTGTGAAATAATATAACTATCTGAAAAGGACTAGCAAAGAACAATGTATGATGCCATACTGTCTGTGTTTCTTCTTCATTTTGTTATCTTCACACTCAAGTTGGTATTGAAGGCTCTTTCCTCCTTAAGAAACCTCTGTGCTCATCTATACTAATACAGCTTTTTGCTGACCTTTCCTTCCTGTCTTTTGTTCCTGTGGACTTTATTAATTGATTTAATCTTTAATTTTGACAACAAAATTGAAAAAATGAAAGGGATGATTGCAAAAGGGATGAGAAAGACAATGCACACAACTCCAGTGCTTCCAATAACGACTGAGATCACTCAGGTTACTAAGACCTGATTGCCTGAATCTTTTCTGACACATACAGCCTCTGTGGATTTTCTTTACTTCTTGATTCGGAAGTATTCTGTTGTTAATGAAATGTGCGTACTTCTGTGCTGGATTTGGCTGGGATAGAATTAACTTTCACTAGAAGATGGGATGGGATCAGATACAGCCAGAACAGGAGACCCAAACTAGCCAAAGGAGGTATTCCATACCATGTGACATCATGGTCAGCATAGAAAGGAGGAGCTAGTTGGGAAGAGGTGGTACTTCTCCAGGCGGTGCGGTATGGGGATGATCTGATTTTGGGACAGGTCTGAGTATGTGGTCCAAGTTGTACGGTTGGTCGGTGAGAAACTGTATTGTGTATCACCAGTTTTTTATATCCTGTTATCAGTACTGTTGTTGTTTCCCACTCTTTTTGCTGTCCCAGTAAAACTGTCATCTGTCATTATCACAGCTCAGGGGGTCTGCCTTTTCCTTTCCATTCTCCTCCCTGTCCTGCTGGGGAGAGGCGGAGGGGAGGGGGGCAAGCAGCTGTGTGGTGCTCAGCTGCTGGCTGCGGTAAAACCACGACAACTTCATAGCTTCAGTGGTTACCTTTAGTAAACAGAAAGAGATTACTGAAAACAAGGTGGGAAAAAATGTCAGTCGTTCTTTCCAATGACATCTTGCGTTGATGCTTTCTTAGCAAGGGTTTGGAGTGTTTTGGTAGCTGCTGTACCAGGCACAGGGAAGAAATGTCCTGTTCTTGAGGCTATAGGACTGGAAAGAAAAGGAGCGTGCCTGTGGTACTTAGGGACATGGTTTAGTGGGTAATAGGTGGTAGGGGGACGGTTGGACTAGGTGATCCTTGAGGTCTCTTCCAACCTTAATGATTCTATGATTCTTTGCAGGGCACTCCAGCAATAGATCATGGCTTTTCTCTTTCTATACCACAGAAGCGCCAGCTCTAGCTGTGATGTGTGTCAGGAGGAAATCCACTGTAGAAGGTTTCTGGGCAACTTGCAAAGCTTATGCAGTTATCTCTGTGTTTGCTGACTGTGTTACGCTTGTCTCCTGTAACTCTCTGAAATAAACCCTTGTTATTTTTGTGAGTTTGAATGTGCTCTTTATTAAAAAAAAACCTTCTGTCCCATCCCCACCCCTGAATGAATGGGGATATATCAAGTTTGTGTAAGATGTGTATGTAAAATACGATAGCTGTTGGGTCATTTTTGTTACTGTGTTGATATTGTGCATACATCATTGTGGCAGCTCCAGAAGCCTCAGTTATAGGAACCCACTGTGACAAGTCTGGTAAAAATGGAGTGGAAAGGTGTTGTATAGAAAAAACATCTTATCAAGGCCACAATACAGATTGCAGTCCCTTTAAATCCTGAAAATCTGGAGCAGTACTGGCTTGGCTTTCCTAATTTCTGAAAGTCCCTTTCATCCTGGTTGGCCATGGCACTTAGTGCCATGATCTCTAGCATTCCTGTGACAGTGAGCACAGATGTTATAAAAAAGACCAGCAGTTATTCATATATAAAAGAGATAATGACAGAAAAAAACAAAGATAGAGATGGTTTATGTTACAGCTCCAAGTCTTGTGCCAGTAAGCTATAATCAGGCAATTTAAAAAAAATTACTGCTTGCCATTGGGTATTAAATATTGAATTAATTTTAAATCTCATCCTCTAACTCACAGCAAACACTGTAAGGGAGCTGTGAAATGGAGAGGAGAAAAATAAGAGGCCATGAACATGTCAGAGAAGTCATTCTCCATGGTCTCATCTCCCTTGACAGAAATGTGTATTGCAATCTGTCAACCACCCAGTGCCCACCTTTTTTAAACACTCTCCCAGGCTGCATGCATCTGCAGTCTGTGTGCACAGAATTGCTGGTCCCGGGGAGCTGGAAGTGATACGTTTGGAAGACAGAATCAGAAAACACTTGTTAGGACACCTTGAGATTTCACAATACCTCTTCTCCCATTCTAGTTTACATTTTAACACCAAGCTTTGAAAAGTAGCCTGTCCCAGGATTTTGCATCAGCTTATTTCAGTTCAGACTGGAATACAGAATTAAAGACATTGAAAATAATGGCATTTTTTAGTCTGGCAGCTGAGCAACAAAATAAGCAAATTACTTATTGCACAAAGTTGGTTCAAATCAGAAAATTACTGTATTTTTCAGTGATTAAAAAATAATTGTTATAAAAATGTTTAATACTACTCAAAGTTCCTTCTTTTCATTTTTTGAGCTACTCAACCTTCTTTGAGTGCTATTTGTAAAGCTGAAGTTCATTTTGAACTGAAAATACTGTTTTGAAACAGAAAGCTTCAGCTTGAACATGTCAAAACAAAATGTTCCGGCTTTTCCAAATTCATCTCTTCCCTTTTCTAACCTTTGTTATTTGCTGAATTTAAGAAGTTGTTTTTATTCTTGGGAAATGAGATTGTATGGGCAGATTTACTATTTGCAAATTTTTTGTTTAATCTCTGTTATCTGTCTGGGGTTTCTGTGACAGTTCAGTGGAAACACATTTATTTGTGCATTCCGTCTCCTTTCTCACTGATTTCTTGCTCTTTTAGGAACTGGACTAGTCTGAAATCTTATCCCCAAGTACACTTAAACTTTGGGGAACCTTGAAGTTTGGCATCCCTCACTGTAGTTGGCTGACCCTTTAATCCAAAATCTGAGAAGACTCAACCTTATGGAAAGTCATGGTGCAAACTTCAAACTTCACAGCTTAATGCTTATTGGTTCTTCATCCTTTGAGCTTAGTTAGAATGTGTTTTGGTTCAAATACACGTGCTCTACATTGGGTTCTTGCAAGTGCAGTCTGGGTTTACTTGACTGCTTTTCCTCCTGTCTAAAACCTGTCTTTCTTCTCCTGGTGTGACTCATTGCTTGCTTTGCGGTGCTTTGCTCTAGAAATATATGCACTCTGTAGTAGGTTTGATATGATTAATATCCTTTAAGACTGACCCGTATTTAATGTCAATGTTAAACCGACACAGAAATGCCAGAAACAGACCCAGCATAAGATTTTTTTCTCTTTCACTGGCTATCCTTGTCACCAAAGCTCCAGTATTATTTTTTCTTTATTGAAGCAGGGGTTTTCCTGTAAGAACAGGCTGCGGCAGAGGGTGGGGGGAGAGGGAGAAGAAAAGGGCTTATTCAGTGTGTAAGAGGCCTCTTCTCTCCTTCCTGCATTATTATTAACAAAATCTTCAGTGTCTGCAAGTGCATCTGTTTGCACATGAAAAAACCACCACATGCATTAGTTCAATAGTGCTCTTGCTAATTAATGTGAACACTTACACATGCAAATCACATTAACTATCAGTTTGTGCATGCAATTACTTGATTTATGCATGCAAATGTCCATCTGAGGCCAGATCTTAACCTATTGTAAACTGGCATAGCTCCACTGACTTCAGTCAAACTATGCTGATTTATATTTGCTACAAAATTATTCCATGGAATTTTTGCAGCCAATTTTCATTCTTGTTGGTATTACAGATGCAGTTACAGACTTGCTTAAAAAAGTTGACCTTTTGCATTCTTAGTAAAGGCAGTATCTGACTCTAATGATGGCTTGGATTTTGCATTTTTTTTCAAGTTCTATACACTGAATCTCCTCTTTCTCCCTATGAGCTCTGTCCCGTCTATAAATCTTACTGTGCCCTACAACCTGCAGTCTGAAAGGAGAGGAGGTCAGCAATTAGCCTTTTCAAAATGATGGCGTGTTAGTGTAAGGGCTTTGGGTGGTCCTATATATCAGATTGACTTTTAGTTACTGATCAATTGAAGATCAGTTATGGGATACAATGAGAAACTTGATAGCCTGCTGATCTGTTAGTATCTGGATAAGGCTGATTCCAAGGCTGGAGTGGAGTGAAGGTAACTGCAAAATGAAGATCCGGAAAACGCTTCATTATTCAAATATTTCTCCAACTTGAGCTTCACTATAACAATGAGCAGGCTGTTTTAACGCATATGTTGTTTTGATTCCAGCTGAGAGTACCTTCATTGTGTCATTACAGTCCATACTAGACTTGTTCAGGGAAGGTTGTGGTCCAAATGACTTCAACATGGTCTGAAAACCAAAAGTTTAAGATAAAACTAAAATGCCTCCTAAATGTTTAAAGAAAGAACTTCAAAATCATTACTAAAACCTTTTCAGTGGGTGTATTGTAGAGCTCAGGAAATACAGAATCTCCATTTTCTTGACATCAGAAAAGATTGGTCTGACCCTAAGGAAGACAGAGATTCTCCATTGCCTCCACTGGGTGGAGGAACAGACCTTTAAAAACAGAATTTGGCTGTAAAGTAACCAGAAGGTGATTTAAGCTCTGTTTCCAGAACCAGCTGTAGCAGGCAATTTGGTTATGGCAAATACTGCTGAGCTGTAGATACGCAGGGATACTTCGCCAGCTTCAACCATTTGTTGTTCTGAGTCTGCAGCCTACCTTGATGCCCTGGCCACATTTGTAGGCACGGTCATACCCACCCAGGTAAATGGGTGCCCCTGGTATACCAGTAATGCCTACACCTTGTACATGGCTTTCTGTAGTGTCCCTGAAATAGACTGCTAAACCTGGCACCGAGAATGGCCAGAACTGAGCTCCCAGAACAACCACGAGTGCTGGGATACAAGATGAGGAGATGATGGGTGATTCTGGAAAAAATGATTCCTTTCAACCAAATTTGCTTGATTGGTCTTAGCTGATGAACCTGGCAGAAGTAAGGATGCAAGGAGCAGCATGAAAAGCAGACAGTGACAGGAGCCTCAGAGATATCAAGGACAAACTCCAGGACATGGAGCCAGCAAGGTGTGGAAACGCCTCCTGTTTTCTCAAGCAAGGTCCAGGTTCAGAGAGACTTGTGTCTGTGATACTGGGGAATCCTGAGGAAAAATGGGAATCTATGCATGTTGCAGTGAGATTTTTCAGGAACAACATGCAGACAAGGTCTGTGGAATTATCAACTTGACCTTCTAAAAGATCTGATGTGGAGGCAATTTTAGCATCCAGAGGTGACTAAATATATCTTTCTGCTCCCTGGCAAACGGAACGACTATTTTGTCCATGAGCTCCGCTTCTTAAAATTACTACTTGATTTACAGCTGTTAAGTCATTTTAAGGACCTGATTAATCATTTGCTCTTGGCAGGCAGAGCTATGACTGCTAAAAATAAGAAACAATGTCTTGTGTCTTAATCAGTGAAATGGAGATTTTTGCCAAACAGGGGAGATTCTTGCAAACTTTGTGTGCACATATGTGTGTGATGTGTGTTGGAGATAAACATGCAAACAGTTACCGCAGAAAAATTAATAGAAACAGCTTATTCGACAAGCTGTTCTATTAAACCTAAGAATTAAATGATTAACAAAATATCACCAATGTAATGGAAAAGACATTGGGTTAATTTTGAGTCCCCTAATTATCATTCTTTATTGAAAATAAAAAAAGTAAAAAGGAAAGAAAAAATAATACTAATTTAGTAACTGACTACGAAGTGCTGCAGTTGATGAATTTTATGCAGTTCTTAGTCACAATCTTGAAGGTGGAATAGAGAAGGGAGGGAAATACTATATTAACAATTATTTCCAGACTGAGAATGAAGACTCAGTGTTAAATTTTCCAAAGCTGTTGTGTTGTAAACTCTGTAAAAGTCATTGGGGTTCAGTGTGCATTTTGAAACAACACCATCAGGGTGACAGTATGAACTTCATTAGTTCCAACTGCAACTGTGGAAATACATTTGCGTTGAAGACACAGTCCAGCCTCACTGTAACAAATCACCACTGGGGTAGGATAAATATTTATGATATCAAACTGTTCACTGTAATAGGGTTTGGCTGTTTGCTGCATTAGAAAAATGGAGAAACTTGCAATTTGAATTAAACATTTATATATAGTACTTCTATGGAAATTGTTTCTCACAGATCAATATTTAGATTAAATCTTAAAAAGGAAGCACAAATTAAATGAGAATGGAAATGAAAGGAACTTTTTGAGACTTTGTACAAAAGGTATTGGGAATTTTTTTTTTTACTATCAAAATTAGCTTGATTTTTTTTTTCTAACAGACTGATCAATAAAATAAATTCACTCTTGCTGATAGGAGTATTAAGGTAGGATGTTCTGATGAAGTTAGGATACTGATTTTGGAACCAGGTAATGTTTACATAGAGTATTTCCATAGAAAAAAGTAACAGAAATAAGGAGTTATATGTAGCATTGTTTAAAATACATGCTCACTATAGGTTTGCTTAGTTCTGATGGTAAGATTTCCACTATTCAAATCTAACTTGTGCTTGTCTACACTGAATATATTTAAAATACACCTCGATTTATGTCCAGGTATGTATTTGAATCACACACAGAAAAACTGCTTGTGCACTTTTTTTTTTTGCAATATGTTTGTATTATTTCTTGACTTCATCTCTAATTGCCCAATGCAAGGCTGTCTCATTGACAGGTTTCAGATTCTGGCTACTGGCTCAGCAGTTTTCCTTACTCTGTAAGTGCTATTCCATAAGAACCTGAGGATCCTGGTGGGTTTCAGATTCTGGCTACTGTCTCACCAGTTTTCCTTACTCTGTAAGTGCTATTCCATAAGAACCTGAGGATCCTGGTGGACATCATGGTGGACATGATGCAGCAAAGAAGGGCAAATGCACAAGGGGCTGTTGGTGAAGGAGTGTAGCCAATAGGTGGAAAGATGCGATTATTCTTCTCTATTCAGAAACTGAGACCATGTCAGAAGCTCTGTGTCTAATTCTGGACTTTGTGTTAAAAAAAAAAAGACATTGACATACTGAGTGAGTCCAGCTGAAGGCTAGGAAGATAAGGAGGGCTTTGGAGCACAATGTCTATGAGAAGCTAGTGAGATACTGAGAGAAATGGATTTGCTCAGTTTGGAGGAAAGAAATATACCAATTGATGTCTACAACTAGGTAGTGGGAAAATACAGAGAAAATGGAGCCAGATTCTTAGAGGTGTACAGCAAAAGGATGAGGGGAAGAAGACATTAGCTATAGAAAGGAAATTCTGACTGAATATTAGGAGTAGATTCTTCACAGTGGGGTTGCCAAGCAGTAGCACAGGCTTCACAGAGGGTCTGTGGGTTCGCCATCCCTGGGGCTATTCAGGTCTTCCCTGGAGAAGACCCTGAGCAACCTGACCTATCTTCACAGTCAGCTCTGCTTTGAGCAGGGTTTGGATCAGAAACACAAACTAGTTTAGGTTGGGGCTATGAGTCTATTGCTGTTCAGAGATAGTTCCACTTGCACTAGGAGATGATAGAAAAAGACATAATTTAGCAATGTCAGCACAAGAACTGAGAGTCAGAGTCTTCAAGGTTTCATCTGTAGGAGTAAATAAAATAAGCAAAAGCCTCATAGGTTCCTGAGACATAACAAAGCGTACTCTTGGGAAAATTTCTTCACAAATAAATGTACTGTGAATGCTCCATCACTAATTCTACATGGTTTGTAAATTCCTAGCTTTGCAAAGTGTTAGGGATCACTATACCTTGGAGAAACTATGTCAAGAACAACTATTTTGATTAGTAGGACTCAGTTGTTATTTTTCTGAACCAAGCATTACCACATTCAGGATCATTTTAGAAACCAAAGTCATAATATTTTTAAATTGGAGGATTAAAGATCTGGGAAGTGATGGCAATAATGTTTAGTAAAGGAACAGTTTAAGAAACAATTCTAGCTGATGTTTCCCCATGGTGTGGATAATCCAAGATTGCCAGAGGTACTGACTAGGTTACTTCAATTAATTTACTTTCACAATTAAATTATGGAGAGAAAAATCACTTCTTTTTTTTATCATTACAGTTTCAGCAAGCATGATGGAAAACAAGGGACCAAGCACCCTTCAAACTGTGACAAGTGCACAGCCCAGTAAATGACCATTCATACTTGTGTAATTTCAATACCTTCAGGCAATAAATATGGGACAGCAATAACACAAATAAGAAATTGAAATGGTTGAAATTCTAACTGTTTCCATTTTTAAAAGGAAAACTGATCTGAATGTTGTCTTCAGTGTATACAGGAAGAATCAAACAGAAGAATCCTGAACCGGCAGAGAACAAGGTAGCTGGCAAGAGTGAGGAAACAGATCTGAACCATTCTGTACTCCCCCAGGACCACAGGTAACAACAAAAGCCACCTTAATAACTATGCTGAATCAATGACATCATTGATTTTAGAAAGAGGAAACTGTCCTCCTGACCGCGACAGAAATAGTTTTTGATGTGTTCTTCTGAAGAAGTCATGTCAATATGAAAAGGGAAGTGATGTGCAAGAGCTATCTTTAGCTTTCATAGATTCACAGAACCTCATCTGTTGGAAGGGTTCTCTGGAGGCCATCCAGTTCAACCTCTTCTCAGAGCTGGTCACTCGGGGCCTGACTCTTTGAGTCTTCACTGACTCCAAGGGTGGAGGTTCCACAGCTCCACTGTTTGACAAATGTTTATCTTCTTCATGCTAGGTATTTTAGAATTCAGTGAGACCCCTGCACCTATTTAGCCAGTGTAACTCATTACCTTTTGAAGAGCTGATTCTTCTTATTCATCTTTTTATTATGGAGCATGATTTCCTATTTGCTCTATTGAGTTTTCAAGCTGAATGCGTCCTTAGGATCTTCTGCAGTCATTATCTTCTCTAGTATCACACTAGAGACTAAATCAAAGAACACAAGACAAGAAAAAAATTCAATGACAAATATATTGTGTTGGTCACTGTGGCTGTGAAAGTAGAATAGCTTCTGTTTGTAGTTTCACATAAGTACTCTGGTATTCTGTTTTAGATTTATTTATATGACCGAATCAGCTACATTTCTCAAATCTATTGCTATGTAAGGTTATAAATGTTTTCTGTAGTCTTTAGGAAATCTACATACAAGTCTACTGTACAAAAAAGGGTGAACATGTTGTTTCAAGCCCTAGGAAAACTATAACATGTTTTTCCTCAGAGACATTAATTCTGTGCAATTTTGAAAGGTTCCTGCAAGCATCCATTGATTACAATGACAATATAATTACCCAGTATCTCTTCAAATGGCAAAGTTTGCAAGCAAACAGTGGATTCCTACATGCATTGATAACTTTTAAGTCTGGTTTTTTTGATTGCTTTGGCAAACTCTTGAGGAAATGTTTGCTGGCTGCTGCAATTTGTGGGTGCATCTTTGTCAGCGTCTACAGTTTAATAAAGCTACCCTTAAGGTCAAGTAGGGCAAGATTTCACCATTAAACTTTTTCAGGCATTTCCTTTGTGAGTCCTTCTAGTTCCAGTCATCTCCTCTCCACACAAATAGTTAAGGTAACTAATTCCAGATAATATGCCTGAAAGACTCCCTGGCCACAGCACACTGCCAGCCATGGCAGAACCACACCTACCAAATGGCTTACATGGCATTCCCGGGCAGGGCCGGGTGAGTATATGTTTGAAAGACATTTTCCAGAACATAGCATTTCAACTGTGCTTTAGTAATCTCTGGAAATCCAGTCCCACCACTTTTAATGTCCATTTCAACTTGGTTGTGTTAAGCAGGAGTGTCTGAATTTGTACTTCTACAAATGGCATGTAAACTGACAATATGCTAGGTCAAGACTTTGTCCCTTCTATCACGCCGCCAGGACTTTTCTGCCTGCCAGTGTTGACAATTGCTCAAACCTGGTTAGATGTCGTGATGGAGAACCCACCCATACCCAGTCTACCTGTGCCTTTCTTATGCTTTCATTTGTGCTTTTCATTTTGCTGATGGAGGCAGAACAGCATGGGAAAAATGGTCCAAGCTGTTAATACATCTGTGTAAAAAAGTGCTGGCTGGCAGCATTGGGGATTTTTATCTCCTATTGCGCCTATTTCACCCTGAACTGTGGAAACCTTCACCCAAAATTCTTTCTGAGATTACAGGCATAGTTGTTGCCAGGGGATTGCAGAAGAGCAGTACAGAAAGGTGCGGAATTATTTGGAGGTGAGTTGATTTTGGAGATGTCTCAGTGCCTGACAGCACTGACAGCACAGCAGCAAAGGATTTCCCCACTGGAGGTCACAGTCTGGCTCCTAGGTCACTCGGTGCTTCTGCATCTGTACTTAAGTGTCTCTTTAAGGCATACGCCAGATCATGCATGAGCCATGAACTAAGCTGTCTTTTAAAGATCATCTGAGACATTCACAAATAAACGAACTCACTATGTGGCATAAAAGAAACAAGCATTTGTAAAATTATTGAGTAACAAATACATCCATGCATGGTCATATTTTCACCTCCCACATCTAAAACTATACTCAGTGGGGATTTGATCCATGATATATCATCCTGCATACTGTGATTATACAAAGAATAATAGCAATAATAATAAACATACCTGTGAGGTTGCAAGTGAATTATATGGCTTTTTTTGCCCCATCAGCTCTGTGTGTGCTCCCCTTCCAACCACTGCGCCATCCACAATGCCCACTATTACATCTGCAGTCTGAGCAATGGAAAGCCAATGAGCAATAATAATAGTAGTTTAACCTTGCCTGGCCTGTAAACAAAATACCAAACTGTAATTCATGTCCCCTGTTGCTTGGTGGTTTAGAGTAATTCCTCTAATTTGTCACATTGATACTGCTGTTACATCCCATCGATCTCATTTGCTGAACATCGGTACAAGCCACGATTCTCTCACAACTGACTTAAACTACAACCTGTTCCTTTCCCTGGCAGGCTGGAGTCTTAACCTGCTTTCTGGTTTGGCTTATTTTACTGCTCCTGCTTTTCTTGGAGTATCTCTTGGGGTTTTTGTTGTTGTTGGTTTGTGTTTTTTTTTTTTTTTAAATGCTATTGAAAAGCCCAGCCATGAAGGACAAAGTTGGGAGCATTGCCACAAGGACTGGCTCACTGGTAGAGGACACATGTCTCTGTTTTGCTCCCTGGGTCCCACCAATTCTAACAGCATGAGACCAGTTATTTCCCACTGGTAAACATCACTCAGCTTTATTTGGATGAAGGCAATATGTTTGGCTTAAACGGGTAGCTTTGGGCCTCCATTGCCACACAAAAAATGTATGGTTTATAATTTGATAATTTATTAATAGCTATTCATACCACCTAAGTGCAGATGTCAAATTTCCAGGAATAAACAAACATACAAGTTAGTACCTGCAGCCTGCCTACATAGCCAAAGAAGAGAGACAGAGATGTCTTCCAAAAGGCTTCCGACTCCCCTTCCTTCTGAGTTAGCTGTTGCTAGTTAAACATTCAGGACAGTTAAGCTGTCTGGAGTGTCACAGCGGGGCCTCATCTGCTCAGATGGTTACTGCATATTGCCAGCCTCTGGCTAGATGAGCTGACTGGAAATCATTGTTGCAGTGGTGGTGAGGTGGAAGATATGAGAATACTGTCACAGAAGAACAGTGGGAAGCTTTTTGCAGTGAATGGAGAAATAATCCTTGTCCGCAAATCTATCATGGAAAATGATAACTGTCATTTGTGTCTTCTCTCTGAATTGAAATTAAATGCTTGATTCGAGTAAAGAGAAAGGGTTATATCAATGACAAAGCACTTACTTTTCTGAGTCCAGTGTGAACTAGCATCTTGCTTTCTGCATCGAGCGCAGATGCAGTGTCATCTAATATGAGAAGTTTAGGGCTGCATACTGAAGCTTAGTCAACAGTCATTTCTGGTTTCTGACCCGCTGATTTCTGCAGATTTCCCTTTTCAACCACAATAGTAGCAATCTTTGAAAAGAAGAGTATAAGATCTATCATTTTTTTGCATCATGAAAACATAACTTTTAGTAGGATTTGACTGAATATTGATATAAATGGAAAGATCCCCTTTGATTTCTGTAGAGTTCAAGCTGCAAAGAGATCGGACCTAGCAGTAATGTTTTCTTGCCACACGACATTGCCTCCTAGAAACTGGGTATCAGTGCAAATCCACCCTAAGTCAGAGTATAACTGGTGTAACTTAACACACAGGAGCAGGTCCCCTGGCAACAGTGGCGACATTTATGAGCCTCAAGTTATATTTGTGTCCAGCATCTTGCTGAAGCAGAGCATGGTGCTTCTTAAAAAAAAAATAAATTAAAAAATAGAAAGCTGCAATTTCCATTTTCGACACAAGGTGGCTGCAGAAAATCAGTGTTTGGTTTAAGTTGCTCTCCCCCCCGCCCCGTGCTTTACTAGTTTTGCAGAGAGCCAGATGTGACCCACTGGGGACTGGCATATAAAACTACCCTCTCCATGTCAGGCTAACTTTTCAACTGCATTTATGTTCACTGAGCCACCTGGTAGCTTGGCACTTTGCACTCATTATCCTGTCGATCTCTGTTTCTTTATTCTCAGTGTGCTTCTGCATTCCCTGGTTTTCATCTCAGTGACTTTGGAAATAAGTTTTAGATATAAACTGTTTTATAGATAAACACACTAAACTTTGTCAGATACATGAAAAAAACAGCTCTACTGAACCTTCTGTCAATTAATTTCTAAGGAAGGAAGATATTTAAATATCAGAAAAGGATATCCACTAGATTATCACACATATTTTCTTCCTTTGTTGAAGTTACAACTTCGTCATCTGCTACATGTTCTCTGCTATTTCTTACAGCTATTCTATCATCCTAAAAGGATGACTATGCCTATGAAGTCTCAGAAACCTCTTATGTTAAATGATTTTCACATCATGTTTCTCCAGGATGATCTACCAAAACCATCACATTCTCTATCAGAGCGTGAGATTGCATTTTATGGTCTTTCGTCTATGAATCAGGCTGACATATGGGGCAATGTGATACCAGATTAATGGGTCATCAGGTAATGGTTTGTCTGCTTCAGGTGGCTGTGCAAACATGCCTGCGGATTCTTTGGGTAACAGCTAGTAAGTGATTATCTACATACACTTACATACATGTGTGTGTCAAGTGATCACAGAGCTGAACAAGTGATGCATTTTCATGGAAGAGCACATGGCACTGGAGTTTGGGCCTGAGTGTATTTTGCCATGTTACAGATTGATTAGGAGAGAATATGGATTCCTTAATGGCTTCAATTCTCTTTTCTTATATTTAATCCCACCTACATAAGCATTACCCTAAATGGCAGCATTTTCCATTCTTTCATTTAGCCTTTCTTGAGGAGTGTTTATCTTTCCCCCATTGAATTACAAAGATGTGGTGGGTTGACCCTGGCTAGAGGCCAGGTGCCCACCAGAGCTGCTCTATCACTCCTCCTTCTTAACTGCTCCAGCATGGGTCTCTCCCACGGGGTCACAAGTCCTGCCAGCAAACCTGCTGTGGCATGGGCTCCTCTCTCCATGGATCCACAGGTCCTGCCAGGAGAGCATGGGCTTCCCATGGGGTCACAGCCTCCTTCAGGTGGAGACACCAGTGTCTCCACCTGAAGGTCCTCCACGGGCTGCAGGTAGAATCTCTACTCCCTATCATCCTTCCTTTATGGTCTTCTCCATGGAATGCAGGGGAATCTCTCCTCTAGTACCTGTAACACCTTCTCCCTCTCCTTAGGATCATAGAATCTTTAAGGTTGGAAAAGTCTCTAAGATCATCAGGTCCAACCATCAACAGAACACACCATGTCTACTAAATTATGTCCTGAAAATGTCCTTCATCACTGACCTTGATGTCTACAGAGTTTCTCACATCTTCTCACTCTTCTCTCTGGCTGCAAAAGCTCCTTTTTTTTCCTTCTTAATTATATTACCCCAGAGGTGCTATCACCGTTGCTCATGAACCCAGACTTGGCCAGCCAGCGGGTCCAGCTCGTTGGCATTGGCTCTGGCAGACATGGGGGAAGCTTCTAGCAGCTTCTCACAGCAGCCAACCCTGTAGCCCCCCCACTACCAAAACCCTGCCATGCAAACCTAGCTCATTAGCTTAGGCTAGGCATCAAAGTTCTAGATGCTTAGAACTGGGTAAAATAATGCCCACATGAAATATATATATGACTAAGTTAAAACTTAGAGTGATCAATAGGCTAAAAAGTTACAAGCTGATGAACAGATTGTTTTCAACACTACTCATCTCCTCTTGAGAAAAAGTGATTATTTAAAAAAACAACAACAAGGTATTTCCCAAATATTCACTGGCTTAATGTAAGTAGTTATTGTTACAGCAAGTTTTACAGAAAATTTGCAGCCTTCTGCAGTTTGCACAGGGAGAACTTCTTATCTGGCCACACTGTAAACATCATTTCATCTATAATCTTGTGTTGAGTAGCAAATCAAGCTTCAGTTATCTCTGTGTATTCAAAATGCTCAGCTCTACCCAGCAGAAAGTTATTCAGAGGAAAGGCAACCTGAGCTTTGGTTAGGTTTTAGTAACCACATAGTGTTTAGATGAGTCGGTAGTTTGTGATGAATACTCCAAGAATACTCTCCTCTTCTGCTGTTGGGATGTCCCTGTTTTAGGATGTTCTCTATTTAGGTATTTGAAACTGGAAATTAAATTTTCCATGAAGTCATATAATGTTGCCTATGTTTCCCAGTTAAATAAATATCTCACAAGTCATATTTTTGCTTTAATGGGTCTAGAAAGTGAATTTTACTCTCACATCTCACACACATTTCAAGCTGTTTCAATTCTGCTAGCACCATACTTACACCAAGTAGGAAAATACACATTTCGATATGGCTGGGATTGATTTTCTTTCCCATCATACTTCAGTTCTGCTTGGTAGCTGACTGAGGTAAGGACAGTTAAAGGTGCAGGGCCAGTGATGCCAGTGGGGTCCTTCCCTGACCTCATTTAAATTGGGCAGTGGACTAAATGTGGCTACAGCAGCAGTAAAGCTTTTTTGAGAACACCAATACCATTAGCTGATCTCAGTATCAGCTCTGAAAATGTTAGGGAGCGCTTTTCAGGTGGCTGAGCTACTGAAGAAAAAAAAGTCAATCAGAACAAGATAATAATAAACCTGCTTACCACAGGTGACCACATGATCCTCGAATATTTTTGTGTGTTAGTGGTTTTTTTCCCCTCATCATCATGTTTATAGATTATTTATCCTGCAAAGATACAGTAATGTTTAGGTACTGCAAAATCTTTTAATTGGTAAAGAACATATTTCCTGTTTGTGTGGCAACTATAATAAGAAACCATTAAAAAATACAACTGTAGATGTAATATCCTATGAACCTTTGTATTATACCAATTCTGGCACTCCCATTGCTTGTAGTGTCCCTGCTCCCAGCTATACTTGGAGCTAAAGGAACACCAGGTGATGGGGAAAACTATCATATAACAGACGAAAAAAAAATTGGGAATATTTCACCCAGGCGAGAATGGAAAGGGCATGATTTGTATATAAGGTATGCAGGAAAGAGATTGGAAATGTCTTTGTATCTCCCTGTGCAAGAGGAATAGCATAATTTCAATATGCAGGAACCAAATAACTGTCCATCCGGAATGCAACAAGAACATTATATTGGTTTAAAATATTTTTTTACAAGCCTTATGTCCAATATTCTAACCTAGACTGTACTGGACTGTACGTATCGTTTTGTGTGAATTTTGCCTCTGTTTATCTATTTAAAACATTCAAGGCAGAAGAATTCGCAAGCCTAGATGCAAGTTCCCTGTTTTGGGATGCGCTTCCTTTATTCTTTACTCAGAAAGGGGAAATACTATAAATGAGTCATCTGATACAATATACACTTTCTACAGCACTCTATGAAGACAAATATTTTTCCTGTACCAAGAGCTACTAGCATGAGAAATCACACTGCCTCTCCATATATAGGCAGTGCAGCAGGCGTCCGGAATTGCCGCGGGGTGTGCAGAAGCTGCGTAGCAAATAGCAGCTACAGATCATTTCAAGAGAAATATTAGTTCAACTGCAACCAATTTCCTGCCCTTTGCCATGGGAGACTATTTTGCATGAGCCTATTTTTAACATGGGTTATTATTCCTTTACAATGTTGTGATAGCTACAGGAGTACTGTTTTCAATTTATCAAAGCAGACATTAACTTGGAAAAATGGACTTATTCAGGTAGTATGTAAATGCAGCAATAATACTCCTGCCCTTTATTTTAGGAGTAAAAATCATAACAAAAGATATATTGAAAGTACTTGGTGCAAAACGTTATGAAATTTAGGTCTTGGGGACTGATAAGAAAAACAGAGAAAGACCATCTGCCTGCCAGCTTCTATGGGAGATGTAGCCTGTTGTGTTAACCACTCCAGGATCTCCCAGCTTTAATCAAAGTCCTTCAGCTAAGCTGCTGACTTTGCATGTGGCGGACAAGGGACACTTGCAATGACTGCAATGATTGCTCTTTTGGCCCTGAGCTTTTGCTGCTCCTGAGAGTTGTGGAGGGTCCCACAAGCACCACTGAAGCTGTCCTGTGGCTTTGTAAATTTGGGAGCTGAAGGATCCTCCGAAACCAACCTCTTGAGACCTCTTGGACCTTCAGATCTGCAGTTTGTTACCTCTGCATTTTACCTCTAGAAGGAAATAAAGCCACAACAGAACTATATGATGTTGTTTTAAAGAGTGCGTTTACCCAAACCATGCTAGGAGGCCAGGTGGTGCCCCAGCTGACATACCTCTATGAATGCCAGCAGCAACCATAGCTTTCACAAAGACTTCCAGGCTGTGGAGAAGAACAATCAAAGGTATGGGAGAGGGAAAGGGTAGCAGTAGGAAAAAGTAGCAAGCAAAATAAAGGAAGGTAAACTGTTATACCTATTTGCTTTCAATTATAATGCAGGGAAATGGGAGCAGAATGAAATCTCCAAGGCAGATTTTAAAAGGTGATTGAAGATGCATTTAAAAATGTGCGGGCATAACTAACCCATGAATTTCACTGTCCAAATACTGAAGAATCATAGCAACAGAGCAAAATTTTAGTCTTGACAAACTTGATTGAACCAATTTTAGGATGACTGACAACACATAGTTAGCAATAGATGGGATGTATTTTTAAAATTGAAAGGCAAACAAAATCCTTTACCAGCCATCAGAGTCCATTCTTCCTCTGAGTTCGCTACTTATCGTGTTACCTGAAAAAGTTTAGTATGAATTTTATTCAGATGGATTGAATCCAGTGAAGTCAAATGGGCTGTAGAGCTTGGGGACTAAATATGGAGAACACCTAACAGGTTCTTCTGTTTAGAAGGAGTAAAAGTTAACAGGAACTGAACAGCTTTATGGCAAATACTCATCTGAAAAAAAATACTTCTAGTGAGCAAAGAACCTACAAGAAGGGAAAAATACATTTTTCTCCAAATTTAGTTGTATTTTAGATGTCAGGAAGCATAAGGATGAAGTGACAATACCTTCAAATCAAGAAGATTTAGATGCAGCAAAAAATGAAGACTAATATCAGATAGTACTCAAGACACATGGAAACAAGCAGCAAGGCCATCATGTATAATTGCCTCCACCATGACTGCATAATGTAAGCATGACCTACATTACTAAGTCAATACTTTGTCTCAGCTTTCCAGGAAGCTGATGATGTCACGTGCTGGGAAAGGCAGAATCACAAAGGGGGTGGACAGCATGGAAATGGCCACAGTCAGGGAGTTTGTGAGCTCAGCTGGGATAATTCTGATCCGGAAAGGAAACGGCATCTGCAGTTCTGCCTGGAGGCAGCCAGTCTGAGATGTTCCGGGTGCATCAGAGGCATGTCACATCCTTTATTTGTCAGAAAATGGGTATTATGAGTATATTTGGATGTGAAGAAGCTGATTAGAAATGACTCCATCATCTTCTAGACCTGTGTGAATAGTTTAGGCAATCTTAAATTTATGTTACTGAATCAATGGTATGTGTAAGAGGAATCAGGGTAAAGTGTAATTTGTATTCAATTTGATAATCAGTAAGTTAATTTAATGAACGCTTCCCACATCAGCAAAAATTGATTTTTAAATCACCAGGTTGAATAAAGAGAACCTTTCAATTCATAACTGAGGACTTGTTTAAAGTTTCTGGTACAAATTTTCTGTGTTACCCCAGGGATGAATGTGACCTGCAAATCCAGAAAAAAAAATAAAATTAACTGGTGTAATACAAGGCAATAGGGTCACTTCCACCAGCACATTCCATTTAGAAGACACTTCAGAATTAAATCTGTAACTTCTTTAAATTCAGATAGCGTAGTATAGTGTATGAAGTTCTGGTTTAACATTGGTCATTCATGCCACTACTGTTGCATATAAAGCAGAAGCTCACACCAGAAATTATTATTTCATTGGTACATTTACCTGGTATTAGAGCACTTCTAGGACTGTTAATTTATAAATTACAGATATATAAATACATCCTCCTAAGTGTCACAACACACGTGAGGTGGAGGTTACACAAACTGATTTGCAAAGATTGAGCTATAGTTAGAAGTATACTCCTGAAAAATCCTTCTATTTGACAGATCTTTCCCTTCACTTTCCTCTGTAGTTACACTCAGCAGATTTGGTATTGTGTATAGGTTTTATAAATGCTTCTCTGAGGTTAGTATCTCTTGTATTGCTTTCTTTAGGTTCTTCCAGCGAAGATGGTTGCTGTCTCCTCCATTTCAACTAGCGGTGCTGCAAGCTGGCTTTGCAGAAATGCTGTTCTCCATATTCACAGCGGAAGGATGTAGACGTCTGAGCAGCAAATAAAAGTGGCAATGGCCGTGCAACCTGCAACCTCTGACCCATTCAAAGCAGTAGAGGACGACAGCCATCTGAAGCAAGGAAGTTTCTCACTAATTTCTTTTGCAACTCAATCTTGCTCCTCTGCTGAGGGAGAAGCTGACAGTTAAAAAGATAAATGAGAAATAAGAAAACTGAAAGAAAAAAAAGTCTTTTTCCACAAAATATACTAACTCTACTCAATTCAACAAAACTCAATTGTTTTCTGTCAATTTTATGGGGATTAATGATGTCTTACACAGAGTAAAGTCCGGCATTGGGGGGCAAAATTCTGTAAATGTCTTTAAAAAGTGTTTTTTAATCAGTTGAAGTGATGGACTTAACTTACACAGTTTTATATATTTGTAATAAAATAAATATTACTACATATTCATAATAGATTTATAGATTATATACTTATATCACATGTAATATATTAAATGTATTAAATGTGTAATTGCATGTGATATATATTTATACAGTGTGTATATGTTATAAAATTAATATCTTCTTCCGGCTGCAGAAAAAGTAGTGAAATTCAGGTTAGTGTATGATATTTTCTTCATGAATTAATCAAATCCTTGCTTTTAGAATATAATTTATTAAAAAAAAAGTTGCGATGAATTTTTTGTGTTGTGTAATTACATGCTTACAGACTTGCTTTAGGCTTGTGAACATTGTCTTTTTGTGTTTTTCCTTTAAAATACTAACACGACAGTCCTTTTCTGAACAGATTCCACTCACACCTTTATTTTCCCCAAGATTAATACTCTTGACTCCTACAGCATTTGAAAATTCTGGCAACGCTTCAATCAATATGTTGAAAGGATTTTGTTGTTAGCATCTTATCTGTGTTTCCTGGTGAGATATTTGGCCCCAAGGATATAATAAATAGTTTGCTAAAACATAAGTTCAGTGGGATAGCTTTTCAATTTCATAGAGAAGATTTTCTGGATTCACACCTTTTTGTTTTCTTTTTTTTTTTTTTTTCTTTTCCCCTATGGCTTAGTGAATTTACAAGAAAATTCTGATGGAAGTAAATATTCCTCTGCTGCCAAAAGTGAATATAAAACTTATGGCCATGCACCACAAAAATCAGTTTCCTACTTTAATAGAAAGCTTTAGATGATGGGGAAAATGTGCCTGAGGACAGCACGGAGCTTGGAGCAGGAAGATGCTTTTCTGAAACAATATATATATTATTTTTTTTTAAATGACAAGCCTTTTCTCTCCAGAACTATGAAAGCTGCTGTCCTTGGATTATGGAAAGACATGATGCATCTTGGAATAGGCTTTTTTTAGGACATTTCTTCTGCAATTTGCTTTGATCTCAGCAAAATACATGGGTGAGCATTGCTAGAGCATTGTGTTTCAGTCCTATCAAAGTACATTCTTTGCAGAACGTGTTGGAAAAAGCTAAGAAACTTAAAAAAACCCCCACAACAGCATGCTTGTCTCTCCTTGCAATACTGTTGTCCATATTCAAGCCATGGTTGTCCATGCCAGCTCTCCAAAGTCGTCAGAAGTGTCAGTATCCGTCAGGACTTAGTTTTAGAGACAAAAGCACAGATAAGACTTCTTCCCAAGTCCAAGCACAAACTAGACTTGATACCTCAGGGAAAGACATCACACTAAGCTTGGAGCAAAGCAGAAAAGCTGTTGGACTACACTTTTATCGTGGTTTTTCTTTCCCCCCTCATATCTGTCTCAATGTTAATTTAACAAATCTTTCTCTGTCTGGTCCCCCTAATTTGCATGCTTGTGACTGGATGCTTTGGTTGATGGCTCTCCATGCAATGCTGTGCCAGCCAGCTTCATCAAGAGAGGAAACATGGGTGGAAAAGAAGCTAGGCAGGAGACATGAAGTTTTTTTTGTGAACCCCAGCAAATTGTCTTTGCAGCCAGACAGTTGCGGAGACTTTAAAACGCCAAGGTTGTCTGCAGAATTGATGAAGAGAGTACTGTAATTAGTTCTGACATTTTATACAGAAATATAGGTCATTTGCAATGTACCCTTCTGACTCTGGCTTCTTTCTTTTGCTTTATGATAGTTGATCATCTAAGCTATATGTATCATTTTAGCTTCTAAAACAGTGACTCAGCTTATAATCAGGATCAAATGCCTCCAGTTTGGAGGTAGCTTTGAAACTTGCATGTCTGGGTTCACAAATACAAGCAATATATGAGAGATGTAGAAAGCACTCAGGTAAAAGTGATATTTTAATTTTAAAAAGAAAAAAAAACAACAAAAAAAGGAAGAAGGGAATGAAGTTTTGTGAAAACATCTGTGAGTTTGCTTTCCCTTGTCTTCAGGTCTGGCTCCAGGGATTCCTTAGTGAGAATGACACCTAGCAGGAAGATCACTCACGAAAAAGGGACAACCTTGTAATCCCAGTGGCACTATCATGTAGTGCATGCATAAAACTGTTCACCCAGGACAGTTCTGACGCCACAGGTTTATTGACCTGATGGCTCACTGGGGATTTTCTTGCATTGCTGTGTGGGAAAGCTACTCTCTTCTTCTAGAGGCAGCATTTGTCTCTGCTTGCGCTCTGTTTTCTTAGTCATCAGCAGTTGAATACATCAGCTACTACTTCTCCCTGGGCAACAGCAATGACTGTGACCACAACGGAAATCCAGTCTCCTCACAGTCCCTTCCTTCTGTGCTTTTGTTACACAGGATTTCATAATGTGTGATCTTACTCAGCTTACGTTTCTTTACAGATAGCTGATTTAGATGTGAAAAGGTTCAAAACTCACTTGTACAATAAGACTTGGCTAGACATCACTTTATTATAACAGGAAAAATAGAAATTAAAATCCACTTTAAAATAAGTTTTATAGGATCTGTTCTGTTTTTTCCCCAGGCTCCTTCTAGGATGAGGAAAGCAAATAGACGTGTTTTGGCTGAAATTCTTCATCCTTCAGACTTCTCCCTTCATCTCTTCAGAGCCACATGATGCTAGGTAAATCGCTTGCAACTGAAAGAATCGGAAATAGTTTCACTGAAAGAAGGCTTAAAAAAACCTAACAAAACTAGCAAAATTGGAGATTTAATTTGACTTTAATAATGCTCCTAAAATACTTGAACACATTGTATTCCAGGAACACAGCTTATCCTCTTGCATTGAACTGCACAGTTTCGGCTACAATTATGGAAACTGGAAAAAATCACCAGGAGTTAATAATAGTTATTGAACCACATACTCAGCTAGACCTGTTATTTTGGCCATGCAGCAAGCAGGCAGCTTTATTTAGAGACAAACTTCAAAACACTCAAACCATGCCACTCCAAATCAGAAAAGACAAGAGCCTGATGAGTAAGAAAGGGAGTAAACCCACCTGCTTATTGTTCACAGCCAGGCACGGGGAAGCAAATAAAGTCTCTAATGCCCACACGTTAACTATTTCCTTGACAGCATCTCACTTACCCTCCCAAGCCACAGGCTTATTGAAAAATAGATGCAGGAGAGGAACCGACTCTGAGGAGAGTTAGTTATCTTCCTCAGGGGAGTTACTCCTGCGGTGTAAATTTCGTCACATTGCAAGAGATGAGTCCGTCAAGTCAGGTGATTTGAAAAGAACAAGAAGTTATTTAAGCCAGGATTTGCAAAACTCATAAAACTGCAATTGCCTTATGGACTGGCAAATCTGGAGCTTGGAGACTCATTACAGTTCCCTGGGGCTGGACTGAACACCCAGCCTCCAGGACTTTACAGCCAAAAAGAAGTTTTACTGGCAGCCTTGCTTCTACCTGTCTTTGTCTTGGAGAACCATTGGGTTCCCAAGACAGAAATCTCTTCCCTCTCTCCCCCCAAGCTAATGTGTCATAAGACAATGGGGTTTTTTTGTGACAAACGAATGTTTACACAAGTGAAAATGTCTTTATAAAAAAAACCAAACCAACGAAAACACCGAAGAGAGGGAGTCCACTGTGAATGGGGACTGCAGAAGCTTAAACTATCTGCAGTTTATGCTGTGCGAAAGAATAGGCCATTCATAGTCAAGACAAAATTTCCTTGCATCTTAAGGGCAAATTATCCAAGAAGCTCGTTACCTGCAGCCTTGCCAGCTTGCAGGGCCTGTGCCCGCGAGCGGCAGCGTGCTATCGCAGCAGCACGGGGTGTGCGCTCATGGCATCGCTAATGCAGCTAGAAGTATTGCAGCAATATAAAGCAGGATCCGTGCAAAGTTTGTGTGCCAATAGATGTCACTGTTGCACGTTCTGTGTAGCTGTGCGGTTCTGGCAAATGCTGTCCAACCTCGCTGCTTCTTTATGTAGAAGCATGTCCATATGACAAAGTAAGCTGGGGCATCTGTGGGCTAGCCCTTCATCAGTTAGGCAGCTAAAAATAAGTTTTATCTGTCACATAATGGTAAAAGCAGGCCTTTATCACCCATCTGTTTGACTTTGCAGGCCTGACAATTAGCAATACCATCTGCATTAGAGTTCATAATGAGACTTCACAGAGATAAGTAAGGTGAAACTGAGGAGCCGCAGAGCCACACAGTTGCTCCAGTGTCTCACTTGGTGCTGAGATAATATCTGCTCATGTGCCGTGTTCTTGCGGGCACATGTAACGCAGAGCAGGACTTGGCATGGCTTTTTGGCAATCCCTGCATCTGACTCATGCTCTGAGAGAAATACCAGAACACTCCTCTGCTAAAGCACCGGGAAAAGGCGCCTCTTCCTCGCCGGACGCATCAGCTGGAGACTTTGCTCTATGGGGAGGAGAATTTTTCAGGGGGTTTTATTCTCTCACCAGTGGTTTGCTTTCCCTTGCTTTCCAGGTCATTCATCCTGGCCGTCTCCTTTCATGCTGCGGCCCCTGCTTATGCTCCTGCATCTCTGGTTATGTGGCAGGGGAATCACAGAAAATGTTACTATAATTAATGTGCCACTGCAGGATCCTGTCCTGCCTGTGCTCTCATTCTTGGCTAATGACTCATTCCCTCTTTTATTCCCCCTTATGGCAATCAATGTGCATCCGTGCCTTTACCCCAAATGGTAATGTTTTTACTAAGGACATCAAGCACATCCCTTGCTCGGCGATGCCAGGTAGAACACAAGCGGTTTTGATCCTACCAGCGCAACCAGAAAATCCAAAGAGGCTTTTTGGCTTCCTGAATTTCCTGCATCCCATTAGACTGTCCGGCGCACATCTGTAACAGCTCACAACCAGGCCTGTCAGCACATGGCTCATTAAAAAGCCATGGCTGCCAGCTTCTTTTGGCCTAAATCCTTCCCTTCACGGCGTAATACAAATACTGGTCTGTGCACTGAGTACCTTCGTGGGAGCCTGAGGGAAACAAAAGCAATCTCTTATCAGATAGCTCAGTTCTCCGTGGGTGTCAGTGTGTGCTGATGTGCAATAGCCTTTGTGCTCATCTAGAGTGGGGAAGTGGAAAATCCCCACGGATGAGACTCTGACCTGAGGAATTTGCCTTGTAAATTACACAGAAAGGTCCGACGGGTAAGAAGGTTTTGGTTTGTCCTTCTGCATTTTTTTTTTCATTTCCTCTCCTCCCCCAGTCATATCATATGCAACTCCAAGGTATACACTTAAAAAAAGAAGGGGTGTGTGTGGGATATATGAGGGTTTAAGTCAGGGCTGTTATTTCTAATTCCTCTTTAGTCTGTCCTAATTAAGAAACATTTCTGGTAAATTATTAGAATTTAATTCTTGGAGCATGTGAGCTACTAAACTTACATCAAAAGTCAGAATGCCTCAAATTTAAGCTGTCTTGAAACCTTTGTGATCCGAGTAACAAAAGCTGGAGGTACAGATGGAGTATCATCACCTTGTCCTGCTAATACTGCTCTTCCTCAGGAATCCCAGACATTTCCTGCATTGGGGATCCAGAGAATTTCTCATGAAAACATTGCTCAAGACCTATTTTGGCTAAAAACATCTTGATTTATGGTGACTTAAAAAATATTTGACTGTCTGTCAAAGTAGTAAAAAAGCACTGAGAGTTTTGTGGGCATATGAAGGAAGGAGGGAGAATGGCTTTTTATTTAATACTAGCCAGTTGGGTGTTGGGGTTCTTTAATAGTAAAAGTATTAAAATCAGGTAATCAAACCAAATATGGATGAAGACATAGGTGACACCACTCCTCTCTCCTCTGGACCAAATTTTTCCCGGGAGTGAGAACATCAGAGAGGCAAGACTTGCTCAGAAGGCCCATGCAAGGCACTACCAGCAGCCTTGGACCCCAGCTGTCTCCTGTGTGAGAAAGGGGTGCAAGGGGTGTCCCATCTGGAACAGTGGTTCAGGGGGTTCCTGGGGTGGTGCAGGTGGTGGCCACACTAGGCAGGTGCAGAGCCGCATGACCATTCTTGTCACACTGAGTTTGTGGGATGAGTGTTGTGAGAGTCATAATGAGGATGAGCAGCGGCTCTCAGCCACCATGGCCTGAGGTCAGGGTAGCACTGGACAAAGCATGAGGGACCAGAAGCTGTGGTTTCCTGTCATTGTCCGCCCTTTCCTCTTCCACACATCTGTCTCAATCCATTTTCCATAAATCTTTCTTTCCAGTCCTGCTTCACCAACCCGGTGAGCGTAGGTGGGGTGACCCTCAGGGTGCCAGGCGCTCTGCTGCTCAGCTCAATGAGAAGGGCTCTGCAAGATGCACCAGCTCTTCCTGCTGCCAGCTTCAGATGCTGTGGCCCCAGTCCTGCTTCCCCAGTGCAAGGGGAGGCTTTTCAAGCACGTTCCTCCCTGGCCCAGGTTATTAAGCCAAATCCATTTCATCAGAACAGCTAGGGACAGAGCCCACTCAGGATGTATGACGGTGCTATGCAATGCACCACAGAGCTTAAACAGAACATAAGTTTGGGTTTTTAGGGTTTTTTTTTTTGTTTTTCTTTTTTTTAATTAACCTGCTTTTCATACCTTCAGCCTCCCTTCCCAGCAGGTTCTCCTTGTCACAGGAGTCATTTGCTGGAGTTGTATCTCCAGTCTGTTAGAAACAAGACTCGGAAGTTGGCTTTGGATGTAGAGTTTCTTCAATAAAAAGGCCAGCAGAGTTTAGCTAAAACTACACACAGCTAAATTTGGAAAATGGTTTTAGTAATGAAAAATTGCTGAGAAGATTGAATCTCTTCATCTCAACATTTCTAGAACAAAAAAAAATCTGCAGAAATTGTTTCTAATCAAGAATTTTAAAACCAGAAACAATACTTTCAGTTTCTGCATGAACAAAATGTTCAAAATCTTTGGCTTAGCCAAAAAAATATTTTAGTGAATGCATTTTCATTCTGACTTCCCTAAAACGATTTGTGGGGGAAATCTTTGCAATGGCTTTGCCATTGCAATTTGCTACAGAAGAACTTGCCGTGGCTGAATTAACGGTGTCAGGTGAGACCCTGAGCCAGTTTTGGAAACTTTCTGATACGTATCTCAGCACTGATCCCGGTGTATCTAACAAAGCAACCTGTCCTGCAGATATAGCCCTCCTCTCTGTTGTCTCCTCAAGGCTCTCTTGGTGCTGTGACAGTCCCTTATGCTTTGAACCCTGGGACTGGGTGGACAGATTGCTTGTATCAGCTATTGCTGGGTGGAGAAAATCCCCTGACTTGTGATCTAAGCATAATGAGGCTTAGAAAAATATGACCTTTTGAAATCTCTGCTACTAATCACTCAGAGATCAACTATGCCCAACAGAAATCCTTTGTCTTTTGTTAGTTTCCTGTAGCATCATTACTCACCACTTCTGGAGTTTGCTCACCCTTTTCATGTGTAGGACTTCTTTGTTTGAGACTATGATTGTATTTCATGTGCTTGAAGTATTCAGGCAGGACTGAAGCTGAACGGTGCTAGTCATTTCATAAACAACTCGGGGAAATACCTCCCCCTCTCTTGACAGGTTTGCCATTTAATCCGAAGCTAGATAGGACAAGTGAATGTGATGAGCTGAAAGAGGGAAGGTCACATGAAAGATGTATGGCTAATATCCTTGTAGAACATCATTTACCCCTAGAGCCTCATGAAATATTTCCAGAAAATATACACATCTGACTATCATTCAATTCAACCTTTAATAGTTGCCAAGTTTTTTTGAAGGTTAAAATAGTGCAGAGTCCTGAGGAAAGATTTGGAGATGTTTCTGCTTGTGTGTATTCATCTAAGCATGTACTTCAAGTGTTTAAGCTTTGGGGTTTTTTTCTAGTTTTATTTTTTCCTAGACTGATCTCATTTGGGGACCGGTTTCTCTCTGCCTTGTCAGAAAGAAGCTGGCACATTTTAGAGGCAAATGTCTAAATAATATATATGTTAATAATTATAGCAAAGCTCCTTCTGACTTTGAGTTGTCATCAAACTGGGGTTACATGCAGTAAATGTATCTCAGCACTTGAAGTTCCCAGACATTTCCAGTTCTAGCAGTCCATCTGGCCATCTTTATCTTCTCCCCCTACCCCCAGTAAATAAAACACAGCAAGCCATTTTTTCTGTACCTCTGTTTCAAGGAAGGCACTATCTGAAGTAATATGGTCTCACCAAGTGGGCCCTTAATGAAGGATGGAGCTACCAGGGCAGCTTAGTTTCTTTCTCTGTAGCAGTGGTTGCTGCTGAGACATTGACTAATAAGTAGGGCAATCTGAGAAGAAATGAGGGGATGGAGGAAATTCCATCAGATTTTGGGGAAAACAAATAAAACTACTGATGGAAAAAAGTATATATATCATGCAGTAGATAGTTTTTAACAATATTCTGTTATTCACAAATCACAAATAATCAAATAACACAACCTGTTATGTGCAGCATTAAAAAACCCCACGTTTATCAATGCCTGCTTTCCTCTGCTTGTGCTTTTGTAGTTTTTTTTATTAAAAAAACTGAGACTCAGCTTAAATATGACTCGTGTTAGCACAAGCTTATTACAAACACATGTGAATGTTCATGTGAGTGTGCCAGTCCTGGTGGCACTATGATTGAGTGTACTTAACAAGAAGGATAAAATACATTTTCAGAGGTACTATACTCCCTAAAAAGATGAAAACGTGACTGAAGAAGTCATGGCAGAAGCTGAACTTTAACGAAACACGTTTCAAATGTCACCCACGTAATACAGATATCTACGGATGCTTGACCATAACTATGCAGTGATAACTAGGGTGGGATAAGCTGTGCTCCTGTTGGTTGGAGATACTTTTTAGGACACTCAATGTGGGGTTATTGGTCCGTGGTGGGTGGCACTTCTAGGCTCCTTCTGTGCCGAGCATTTTCTTAGCACTGACTGGGGTTCAGAGGAGCAGTGGGCACTGCTGCCCATGTGTTTTTCTGAGAACAATATGCAGCTGTGGGATGGCTGGGGGGAGAAGGAAAATACGAAGCCTTCACAGGAAGGCTATACTTTGTGGAAGAAAGCAAGCCTCTGGCAAAGCAGCAAGACCAGGAGAGGTTTAATTTTGCTGTGAGAAGTGTTTTCAGAGAAGGTGGTTTGAGTTGTGTAGCTTTTCATTTCTCATGGAAGCCAGGGGGCAGCTTCTGGGGTCCGGACAGACCCGCTGCTGCGTTCATAGCATGAGCTGTCTGGGCTTTTCAGGCACAAGGAGCTTAATTGCTTTCCCAGGGGGTATGGCTAAAAGGCCTAGACATAAAAGCTAACAAAGTTTTATCTACTGAAAAATGGAATAAATATGCGTAACTAACATCATGTGGGCAAGTGCAGTATGTGAGTCAAGAGTGATGGCTTAAGTGTCTGACTAAGCTGAAAAGAGAAATTGCATCATCAAAGCTTGATGGCTGTCAGAAGAAAAAGCTACTTTTAGCTACTTTTGACTCTGCAAGATTGAACTAAAATGCTGAAAGCAAATGGAATTTTCCCATGATTCATTTGAATTTTTGCTTGGATTCTTTCCAAACTTCTCATCATGAAGCAATGTCTCATGTATTTAAATATATACAAATATATGTTTTATAAGTTTTAGACTATATATCCATTTAAGTATACTCATATATACTGCAAGATGTATGCTTGCCTCTCTTCCATATATGAGGCAGATTAGACGTTTTCTCTCAGAAGAAGCACATCCATAACTCTGTTTATTTGTGAGAAACAGTTAAGTGATAGATGCAAAGATTATTTAACAATGCAGACAAATTTATCAGAATCAATACATTTCATCAGACTGTGCAACTAAATGTATAAGTGTAAAATAATTATAACAGGGTATTAATATATTAAAAAAAATAAAAAAAAGAGAGAGAAAGAAAACACTAAAACATAACACTGGAAGAGTCCCAAAAAGATTGGCATGCATTCATGGAAAAAGTTGCTCCAGGTCTCCAAGTATGTGTGAAATAAGAAATTGAAGAAAATAGTCATGTGAGTATTTATTGAGAATCCTGTTTATGCCAACTAAAACTACATTACTGAATATTAAAAAGTAAATCACATTACAGATGTCTCTTCCCATTGCTCTAGCATCATAAAAGTGGCCCATTAAAATTTCATTTTCATATTCAGTGTTGCTGATATACACTTCATTTACAGTAAATAAAACACATGTACTGGGTTTATAACCAGGACCATTAGTGCTGTATAAAGTGATAGTTGTTTGGTTGAGTTTCCTCCGAAGCAACACACACACTACATTGCCAGGTGCATGGTCATATGAATAGCAGATGTGAAAATAGGAACTTCACTTAACATTTTAGTGTGGTTTCATAAAAAAACAGGCAATGTATGGGACTATCACAAACATCATTTACTTTGAGCTCTGAAAATGTTAACTCCTTGTTTAATGTTCCTCTCATGCCATCCAAGATGGAAAATATCCAGATTTTGCTAATTCAGTCATTACTATGAGGCATCTTGGATGCTTCTGCGGTCTGTAGATTTCTTTCCCATTTTACACATTCAGGATAAATAATTCCTGTTTCCTGAATGTTTGTCCTTCACTTCAACTTTCTTGCACTGCTGATACCTAGATGAAGAAACTTTGCCCTCCTGTGCTGCAGAGGCCCTTCCTCTTCCTCTAAGCACTCCTGGTCTGCAAGAGTGCACTCCCCAGTGCCTTTCTGGTCAGGATCTCCAAATATTTGCAGGGCTGATAATCTAACCTAGCAATCTCTTTAAGAAAGATGAAACATTCAGAGTGGAACTTCCTTCATCTCATGTAAATGAATAATCTGAACAAAACCTGAGACTGCCCATGGAGATTTATGGTAAGAAACAGGCACTTCCCTGGTGTAGGTCACTGCATGCTCAGACAGACATTTGGAAACAGATGAATCATATCCTAGAGTGCAGTAAAGGCAATCTGATTGATTGCTTCACCCCTAAGTGTCTGTAGCTGAGTGGTGAGTGTGCCACGGCAGCGCCTGTTTCCCCCTTGTTTCCCTTTTCGTAGAATACCATATGCACTCTCCACAAATGCTGCCCGTGGTGGATCAAATACTGAGGATATCCTTTTGTAGCCAGGGGTGAACTTGAACAATTATTTCCTCAAAAATAGCCATATTCAGATCATGCTTTCAAACCTCATGGAGCATAACAGCGGGACCTGTTCTAGTGGTGTTTAACTGCAAGATGTTTTTGCTTTGGACTACATAGGAGAAGGCAGTAGTCACAGATGACATTCGTAATTATTAGAAAGAATTGAGGATGTTAAGCTTATGACAACAGCAGAGTAAGGAAATATATAATGGTCAATTCAAACAAGTCCACAAAATCTACTCGTTGAACTAACATGACTTTAAAATATCTTTCTGTGAAAGCATTTGGTAAAATAAAGATTGGTATCTTCAGGAGAATTACAGGACGGCTTAGCAAGTTTGCTTTGGAGCATGTGATACTGATGCTGCTGGACAGGCTGGGGATAACTGGAGCGGATGTGTGAGCTTCCCTAAGGGCACAGCAAATCATTATTTCCAGACGGAAAGTCATGCTTCAGAAAATAGTTTCTGGACATGACTGTTGATGAGCCAGGTAGGCAATAAATGCTAAAATGAGAAGATGGCTGCTAGCGTCTCAGGTAGATAAGAGCTGCCTGCAGTCTAGATGACAAAGCACAGGACAAAGGCAGATGGAAGAAATCCAGTGTAAATGATTGACTTACTGAGAGCAACGACTAATCTTCTGCTGAGAAATTTTTCTTAATTTTAGAAAGTAATGCTTTTGCATTGTTATTGCTTTTGGCACTTCTCCTCTCAACTCTGTGTGTCCTTTTGCATTGGATCACATGGTGCAACATCTGCCACTTGTGCTAGGGAAGGTGCTCAAGGCAGAAAAGCAGCCCAGGCAACGGAAAGAGAACAGTCAGGGAGAGCTATAACCCTGGAAAATGTCAGGGCAATGGGCAATCTGTGGTAAGGTTTATACATAGGGCAGCTGGAGGCTGATAAAGAATAGTGAGGCAACTGGATTCTTCTACCTTTGCATGGAAAACTGTCAGTCCTTTACAAGTACCTAAGGATCAGGACTTAACAAAATAAGCCCCTCAAGTATATTTTACAAGAAGAAACTACTTATATGCTGTTTGTGCTTGCTGCCTATCTATTTCTCTTCTGGCCTAACTATGTCGAAGACTTTAGAAACACCTTAAGGTCTCAGAAGTGGAGAAGATGTGTTTCATGGAAGTCAAGTTTGTCCTACATGAAGCAGTATGGATACAGGGAAAGAGATCAAGTAATGGACTGACTTTCACCCACTGTCTTGACCAGTTCACGCACAGTTTGGGTATAGCTATATTGATTGCGAAGCCACATTTCTCCAGTATAATCCAAGTCCATTTGCAAACAAGAGCTTGGAAATACCTTGGAAAAGCTGTCAGTTTATTTCCTTCTTCAGCAAGAGACCACATCTCCAGAGAAACTGTATAAACTCTTCTGCTTTTGGTTGTTTCTCCTTAGAAAAAATGGGTTCCCTGGGTAGGGTGCCTGTGGTAGTAGGCAGCAGGTGAGCCCGAAGTGCAGGCAGAACTGGAACATTTCTGTAGCAAAACCCTTCTTGGAAGGAGAGGAACAAGCTTTGTCCAGAGAAGATATTTAACCCTTGAAATCCAAACTCCGTCGGCACTATGTTTTCAGCTGTCCTACTGATATCTCTATGGCAGGATCTAGCAGATCAAGATCTGGTGGTGTTTTGTTTTGGTGGTTGGTTGTTGGTTGGTTTTGGTTTTTTTTCACCAGTGTTACAAGGGCAGCCATTTTCCTAAAGCAAACACAGTCCATGAGAGCAGTTTCACTTCAAACCCTCCAGCAATGTCAGGTGAACAGACCTTAACGATCCTGCATAGTTTCTTAACATTTCCCTTACTAATTAGGTGAAATCACTGACCATAAACATTTAAATAGGCCCGCTCCCAAGTGTGACAGGAATTTTCCTAAAGCTCAGTAGTATGACAAGAGCCCTTCCAGGTCTCCCTCAGTCAGACATATTCCCTCTTGCAAACACGTAACTGAAAAGTCAGCAGTACAACATGTGTTGAAGGCAGTCAAGAAAGGACAGGTTAGGTATTGCCTGCCACTGATTGTATAGCACCATTTTGCAAACTCATAGAATCGTAGAATTAATTCCCCAAACTTTAATTAAAACTCATAAATCTAATCCAGGTTAAAAGAAACTAGACACATTGATGTAGTATTTCAGCTGACCCTAAAATACCTCCAATTGTTCTTTTCTCCCTACTTTTCAGAAAAAGATTGTTTCTAAAAGTACAAGGGTTGTGAACTGCAATTTCAACTAAAGCTTTCCTTCTTGCCATACAACCAGTGTTATTAAATAACTTCTTTATGAGGATGTGCAGGTTTTAGATGAATATAAACTGAAATTTATACAAAGTAGACATCTGGGAAAAACACAGGAAGGTAAACACGTGATGATAACTGCAAACAGCATTATTTCTGAATTGCCAACAGGTATTTCAAACTGAAATAGCACATCCAGGATTGGGAAACATCCATACCTGCTGGTGTGGATATAGCTCTCTGAAGCCATAAGGTTCTCTGCCATCTAGTTCATGCGTTTCTGTCAACTACTTATCCCATCTCCAGGGCTTCAGTCTCATTAGTAATTAATGTTTTAATTAGACTAATGATTGTAGAGTTTTAAACAAATTTAACAGCTATGAATGATACTACAATGGGGTTATGAAACTACAAGTAGTTAAGAAACTCTCAATTCTTCCTCCAAAATCCCTAATGAACATCATCTCTGAAGTCTTCACTCTCTTTTTCTGGGACATGGTATCTTAATAATTCCCCAGGATACTTAGATCAGTGCTGGCATAAACCAAATGGATGGCCTAAGTTCTCATCTAGTCATGAACTAGGCCTTCGGTGCTCTTTGACAAGCAGGGGCTGATGTGTTTCCTTCATCACTACCCTCCAGCAGTCATTCTAGGGGTGAGGTCCCCAGTGACACCAGCAGCAACTCACCGTGTTGTGGGCATGTTTGGAGAACACTAGCCCTTGCTTGGGCAGAGATAAGGGAAGTTTTTTCTTAACTCTGGCACCTGGGGTAGATAGCAGTACAGAGCAGTGTGATGAGGCCGACAAATCCTCTGTTATTAGGATATCATTGATATCCTGAGCATCACTTGGTTTATTATTATTACTATTGTTATTATCTTCCTTTGTTATCTGATTAAGCTGTTTTTATCTCAATCCCTGATTTTTTTCCCATTCTCCTCCATGTCCCCTTGAGGGGGCAGAGGTGAGCCAGCGGCTGTGTGGTGCTTAGCTGCTGGCTGGGATTAAACCGCAATGGTCCTCATAGGCTTTTCTTTTCAGCCAGGGCCAATTCTTTTGATCTCTAGATCAGCCTAGGGTTTGGTGCTGAAAAGGTGCTTTTAACATACATTTGTCTCTGAATTTAGGTCTGCTTTTAATCAGAGCCAGCCTGCAGACTGTATAGGCGTATCCAGCTGGGAAGGTGACTTGAATGGTCTGAAATAGACCATCAGAGTTTATTGTTAGTGCCTACAAGCTGAGCGTGTTTAATCTATTTATATCCAATAGAGTGGGTAAAGTCATCGAGCTCAGTCTGTCTTTACTGCATGCCTGCTAAGCACGCTTTTTTTGGTTATTCTTACAGGTAGCTGGGACTTTGCTCTATTTCCTTGCTCACCCTCTCTTTTGTGTTCGGTGGGTCTTGCTTTTGTCTGGTGTTTTTCTCAGATGTGCAGCTGATCTTTCAAAGAGCACCTTATGTTTACATTGAGATAAATCAGTAAAGTATGGTTCTTACGTTACATAAGATCTCGCTTGTAAACTTCAGTAAATCAACAGTACCTACTTCAGTTGGGCTATTTCCCCGTTTCAATCACACACGAGCAGAGGACAGTCCCGAGGCACAGCTAGCAGGCGCTGCTCCTTCCCCACTTGGCTGCCCCAGCCCAGAGCCATGCACACACGCTCCCTCCGTCATGACATTGGCACCTGCTCCTTCTGGCTCCAACCAAAACCCAAGCCTACCTTTCCATAAGGAACAGTCCTCAACATGCCTAGCTGTTACCAGGTCCGTACAGCTACTGCAGCATGAGAATGCTCTGTGTAAACACGCACGAGGAATATGCCAAAAGGGATGCAAGTGTAGCCCCTTTTCTTTCCATGGTAGGTAACCTTCATCTCTGCAAGAGCAAATAAGGGGAAACACAAGTCATGGAACTTATTTTTCTAGGCTGACCCTGCTGCAGCTCTTTCAGCACCTTCCAGGTCAAACAGTTTATATTTCCTCACTGCTTTTGCCCCTATGCTAGTAAATAATTCCAAGCTGGTGGGAAGGAAGCACATTTTGGATATTTTTCTGTTATCTGCATGGATGTGAATGCAGTATTTTCCACAAAGATGCTCCATTAACAAGCCCCAGATGTTAGATGATTCATTATGTTACAGAGCCTTAGTTTTGTGACTATCTCCTGAATTTGAATATATAATTTCCCATTTTTACTTCATTGTACTTAATTGTTATTGCAATAGATCATAATGAACTGTTCAATATTTAAAGGAATTATTCATTACAATTGTAATGCATGTACATGTAACCCCAAAGTACAAAATTAACTCTTTCTTTCTCCAAAAGATTTCTGGATTAAGGAGGAAGATATTTTATTTTCAAAACAGCATGTAATTTTAACTCCAGTGCAGAAACACATCAAGGAAAAGGGAGTTAATTGGAGCCCATACTGGATAATTGGGCATGTAATGATGGCAGCAGCTCCTGTAGTATCTGCCCATGACAAGAAATCGAAGAGGTCACACAAGAGGGGTGCCTGAATGAGCGAAAGTTCTTGTAACAGTCCCTGAGAAAAAACTGTGTGAGGGAGAGCAACTCTATTTATTTTGGCAAAGCTGAGACCAGAATTAGTTCTCTTTTGTGTGTTTTATTCCCCTCATGGATCCTGATGCCGGAAAACAATTGAAGTAAGCAAAGGAGATAGTCATTACTGTAAGTTTTGTCTGCTACAATTGAGCAAAGTTATCTGGAAATTATAAAGTACTGCAGGTTGCTCCAGGCCATAAATCCTAACCCAAAGCCACGTGCAAAGCCTTGGAAAATTAAAATGCTGCAGTTGGGTTTAACCAGCCAAAAACCCCAGCTGCTGAGTCACTCTGACTACACTGTACATATTCTTCAACTGTTGAATGATGTATTCCTCAGGGTGCTGCAGTACATCAGAGGAATAACCAATTATTAAAGCACACGCGTAAAAGAGTTTTGCCAACACTTCAAACAATCTTCAAAATTATCCACAGAATCATTTAGGTTGGGAAAGACACTTAAGATCATGAAGCCCAACTATTAACCTAACACTACCAATCCCACCACTAACCCGTGTCCTTAAGTGCCACATCTATTAAAAATAAAGGATCTCATGTGAAAAACACTTTTTTTTTTTAAAAAAAAAAAGCTGTTTACATGGTTGAGGTGAGTCCACTCCAAAAGACGTCATCCTAGCTCCCCCACAAGACTTTTGGAGTTACCCTGATGGATGCAAAAAGCAATTAAACTCTATTTGGTCAGTAATTGAAAAATACTGAACGAAACAATGTTAACTTTTATATCAGTTTATATCTATATGGAAAGCTTGCAACTAGTACAATTATCTGAGATAGAAGATTGAATCTTCAAGAAGTGTGTGAGGCACAGTAATAATAGAAATGTGGCATAAAGTGGGGAAAAAGCCCAACAAACCCACACATTCAACCCCTCCTTTTTTTTTTAATATAAGTGTCTTTATTTGGAATCTCAGCAGTCCATAAGAATTGACAGTCATCTTTAACTTAAAAGACTTTCTGGCTGCATCTGGTTGGTGAAGAAACCCAACAAGGAAGCACCAGCTCACTGCTTATCCATGATGCTTAATCACTGTCAGCCTCTGTTACTGCCTTGGTCTATGGAACCTGGTATGGGCCAGGGTTTGGGGGAGGGTGCCCCACCTAAGCCATGGTGTGGATGAGACTCCTCCAGATCTCACGATCCACACAACTGCCCAGCAGATTCAGCCCCTGGGACTTCCCTGTGCACCTTTCATGATCCACCCCAGGGCATGCACTGCTCACCCCCACGGGTGTGTGGGGCAAGGGCTACACCAGGTATAGCAACCAGACTGCAACAAGTAGTCCCTGCTCTATCAGCAGACACAGCCAACCTTAATTCTCTGTAAGAGAATTTTCATTTTCATGTCTCTCCAGAAAAAAAAAAAGTCCACAAACAGTACTAATTGGAGACTTGAGCGTTTACAAGGGCATAGTAGTGTCCTTCCTTTGCCAGTAGCTGGCTGTGGGTGCCCTGCTCGACCACCCTGCCATTCTGGATCACTGCAATGATGTCTGCAGTCTGTATGGTTGTCAGACGGTGAGCAATGACGATGCAGGTTCGACCTTGCCGGGCATTATCCAGAGCTTTCTGAACGATCTGCAAACAGATGTCATGAAAATGCTGTTAGGGCCCGGAAAGCCTTCACTTGCCATCAGAACTACGCTTGATTTCTTACTCTTTGCTATCACCTGCCTATATCTCCCATAGATGTACAACGCAGCACATACACAAGACCCTTACTCAACTAGATCAGTGAGACTAATCAAATGAGCATGAGACATTGAGAAGTGGGTTCTTGGGCATTCGGTCTGGGTCAAAACACAAGTTCAATATTTACCACTGAATACAGCCAGGAGGAAGACAGCTGAAGAGTACCAGCTCCCCATGGTGTTTTTCTAAGTTTTGGGGGTTTCTGCATGTTCTTTTAGTAGGTACCCACAGCTCCCTAGTGTCGTTCAATTCACAACTCGCAGCTGGAAAAGCTACCATGACACACCTGCTCTGTTGTTTCACAGCTGAGTATTTCCAACATGTTTGCATTGATTTTATTCTACAGAAAGCAACTAGCCTTGTATTTCAGATGTATTTCAGATAATAATCATTACTCACCTTTTCACTTTCTGTGTCAAGAGCAGAGGTAGCTTCATCCAGAAGCAGAATGGCAGGATTACGAACCAGAGCACGGGCGATGGCTATTCTTTGTTTTTGACCTCCAGAAAGTTGCGTTCCTTTCTCACCCACCCGGGTGTTATATTTCTGGATATTAAAAAATAAAAAAAGAAGGCCTGTAAGTACTCTTAAAGAAGGAAGATTAGAAAAGTAAAGTTTTATGCATGGCTGTAAAAACGATCTTGAAAGAAGAGAATAGTGCAAGTGGTTTTAATCAAGCTAAGGTTTCATAAACACCTCTAGTACAAACAGTTACACATACAGCCACACATATTCATACCTGATCTGAACATCTACTTCCCCAAAGGCTGGAAATAAGTTCTGAATGTACCACCAGCAATACAGCAGTAAGGTGTCCACAGACACCTGGCCATGAGCATACGGTCATAACAGTAACTATAGATTTAATGTTTATAACATATACATGAAGAACTTGATCCTCCATCACTTGTGAATAAAGAATCCCAAGTGTCATTAGTAGTAACAAAGATGAAACATTTTTCAGCATCGTTACATCATTTTCAAGTTACACAGAACTACAGTGAAAGCAAACTATCAAAGCATTTTTCCTTGCTAGAACCAAATTCTTGGCAGACATGAAGGTCAAATGCCTTGTCATTCATTTTTGATTTATTGCCCCTATGTTGAGAAATACTCCCTATGCACCCCCATCCAATTAGAAATAGAGCATTGAGTTTTACTGAATTATTTAAGAAATAGTCTCTTTCAGAGTAACTTGAGACATTTCAGCTGTCAAAAGAAGAAATATCAAAAAAGTTATGAGGACTTGTTTGTACATGGAGTGTCCTTTTATTTTTTCTCCTCATATTCTGCTTTGTCTACCACTAGATTAATTGGAACATTGGCTCTGGACAAGCTAAAAAAGTTTTAAAGCTTGAAATGCACTGGAATTTTTAAAATAAATTCTATATTTTTTCCTATTATGGGCAACAAAAACATTTGGTTTTTAATTTGATTTATATAAGCAAGCATTCCCCAGATTTCTCCATATTGTTCCAAATATCTAATCCCACTGTGAAGAGTGCATCATTCTCTCTTACCTCTGGTAGTTTTTCAATGAAGGTATGAATATTTGCTGCTTTAGCCGCTTCTTCAATTTCCTCCTGACTAACCACCCTACTGTTGTCTCCATATCGAATATTTTCGGCAATGCTGCAGTCAAACAAGATGGGCTCCTGTGACACCAGGCCAAGTCTGGACCTCAGCCATTGCAAATGCAAAGATTTGGTATCAAATCCATCTGCTAACTAGAAAAAGCAACAGAAAAGCGATGCCAAGTTGACTACAGAGCTCATCCACAGATACTATTCGTGTTTCCTGTTTACAGTGTGTAAGAGGAAGCCTGTTACGTGTTAGATTCCCAGCTGAAATCAAGTAAATTTTGCATGCAAAATGGAAAAGAACCATCAGCATAGAAGAAATGTTTCCTTTCATTAGCTTTTAATTTTATGTGTGTTTCTGCTTCCATTTCCCAGCAAACAGAAACATGGGGGAGGGGGAATTAAAATAATAATAATAAAAAAAATAATAAATCACAGGTTGTTCCTGCAGTCCTTCCAGCCCTACTGACCACAAGAAGCACTGGGAACCTCATGGGAAAGCATATCCCTAAGAAGCTGAACACAACAAGAAATAATCTCAGCCTTTCACTCAATCTTAAAACCACCAAGGAGGTTTCTTTGGATTTTCTATACCCATTAATGGCTGCCTCAAAAACTCCATTGCAACCCTCCAATGGTGACACAGTAGCATTCCTGTTGGATTAAATGTATATTATCTGAAGCAAGTATCTATGTCTCCAATGTGTGAATTCGTATTCATGAGATGACGTATACACTGTTAAGCAATATGAACATTGCACCCGTGTGACCAGGTTATGAGCAGCTTCGGGGAAGGTGACACAGTCTGACACTGTCATTCTCTTCCCTGGTGAGATCTGTGCTCTCAGCCAGAACATCATGCCAACATGGGTGCCAGCACTGGCATGTTGCACAGGGCAGGCAATCACAGGGGTCTTGAGGTTGTCTATAGCTCCTCTGGAGCCACAACCTCAGAAACCCACCCCTCTTAAAAAGGTATCTATCCAGAGATATCACTAGGGTTGTTTAAAGCCTCCAAAACCTTAGAAGGTAAAGAGTTCTGTAGTTTTAATTGTTATTAATGGGCACACAAGTCTGTTTTACCACTTGTCCTTCCACAGGGTCATAAAATCTCTCCAAGAGCTGAATGGATGTGCTTTTGCCGCAGCCACTGCTTCCTACTAACGCCAGAGTTTGTCCTTTGTTAACCTTCACATTGAGTCCTTGCAAAACTTGAACTTCTGGCCTTGTTGGGTATACAAAGTGGATGTTTCTGAATTCAATGTTGCCTTCAAAATTGCTCTGAAAAGTCATAGAGAGTTCACATGATTTTATTAGCATTTTTTAACTTTAATTAAAATAAATAATCAAGTCTTACGAGTGTTAAGTGAGAGAACTGATAAGGAAGTTTGGGAGGGTGTTGTTGAAGCTGCTTGTGAAGTTCCCAGTTGCATATTGGATCGGTGTAATATAGGTGTAAGATCATTGTTTATGGGATGATCTGCAGATTAAGTTGCTAGAGAACTGTTTCTGAAGAAACAGTTTTCTGCATCTCTTGTACCTGTCTTTCACCTCAGCTTTGAAAAGAATATCTTCAGACAAATCAACAACAATATTTTTCACTTCTGACACATGAAGTTGAGAACCTTCTACTCTTGATACAATCTATTTGCTTTCCTGATCTCACACTGCAGGTAGCACAATTTGAACAAATTTAACACAAGGTCAAGATCAGCTATTAAGATAGCAGAGCTAAATTTGTTGGTAGGTAATTCACAGGCATGTAGGACAAGCTGTGATTTAAAAAAGCAATAATAGTTGTTAATTAGCCATGCTACCCAGGCCGATTTCTAATCACGGGTAGAAGAAGAGGACATACATTAAGACTACTGCCTCTCCTATCGTTTGGGGTAGGCGCCAGCCCTGTGTGTGTGTAGCAGCACTGGTAGTACAGTGCTCTCCTAGCAGCTGATGACCCAATTTAATGGGCTCAAAACTCTTCTGAAGTCACAGGCATCATTGGTATTTGAGCCAGTCTATACCAGAAATATTTTAATTTAGTTGTGTTTTACCAGGGACCTTCTGAAAAATCTTTCAATGCTTGCACCGGAGGGCCCTGGTTCGAGAAGACACATAAGTGCGCTCGTAACTTCAAAGGCTGAAAATCTTGTGTATAAGCTTAAAGTTATAGAAACTGGATTATGGCTTCCTGAGTAGGGGTTACCACCTAAAACCTACACAGGAAGTTCATTTTAAACTTAGATGAGTGTGCAAATGTTATCCTTCCAGATCATGTAAACTGAAAGCATTTCATGCAGAGATTCGAGAAGTGCTGAGGTCAGTTTCCTTAATGACCATTTCTGTTTAGAGGTGACTTTTTTGAGTGTTTTGGTTTTTGTTTCTTTTCTTGTTCTTATTTTTTTTTTTAATCCATGCTTATCCCCTTGTCTCGACTTCAGAGTGAAATAGATTATTAATCAAGTTAATTTTGACTTCACAAGGGCACATTTTCACTTGTAAGAGTTTCCACAGTTGTAAGAGGATGGCTTTCTGGCAAAGTGGTTCTGGCTCTGAAGGAACTAATTTCTTACCTACTGGAAGGGTAGTAAAATGCTTTTATATTCTGTAAACCCTTACAAAGACAACACAACTGCTAGTGGAACGGACAACGTCAGTGTTTCCCTGAAACCATTTAAGATGTGGGTCAACAGAAATAAAAGGTTTTTTTTTAAAAAACTTAGAGGAAAGCTACATTTAAGGCTACATGCTGACTGAAAAGCAGAAATAATTTGGTCCCTTAGAAAAATAATCAGTACCACTATTTTATATGACGTCTGTCTTTTGTGACACGCTAAAAAATATGAAGCTATGAGTACAGTTGTAGACAGTAAAACGTTGATAATTTAGTTTGTTTCAAGATCTTGCTGGGAAAACAAAGAACAAAAAACCAAAGTCAAAACCCCCAAACAAAGAAAAAACCCTTACCAATTTTTCACCTTCTTCACTGTAACTGTCAATTAGAGGTTTTCTGTCCAAAAGTTGAAAGATTCTTTGAGCTGACATTCTAGCTTTGCCATAGTCTGGTGCCAAGGAAGCAGATTGACCAACATTCATAGCTGCAAATATGACAGAAGAGAAGACTCTACAAAACAAAAAGACAAAGCATCATTCATTTCAGGTAGAGCAATGCATTGCTTTCCTCATGTGTAAAACAAACCCTCAGAATAATGGTTTTCAGCATCTTTCATTTATGACAGTTCTGGAGGTCCTCACCCTCCAAAATGTCACCCAGTATTAGGAAGTTCTATTTGTTCCTATAGCCACTTCATAGGTGAGCAGTGGTGTCACATCACTTCTCTACATAACACCCTCTGCCTAGAAGGAATGTCAAAAAGCAAAAACTTCTCCAGAGTTGGTGTGCTTAACGTGACCAGATGCTTGCTGCTTCGCTGCCCAAATACGCACCTTTCCCCGAAACGGTCCTTCTGCCCAAACTGCACTCCCAACCAGACTGAATTCCTGAATCTCTCTGCCCCATTACCTCTAATTTGATGAAATAATTTGCATGCATTAAAATCACTGTCCCGTGCACTGATTTTTTTTCTTTTACATTTTATAAAGTATACTCACATGAACACATTTTCAAAGTTGCTCAGACAATGGGCAATGAGCCATGCCCCAAATCTGAAGACTGCCGCGTTAATAAAGTAGTTTGCACACTGAGCTACTCCGTAGGTAAATCCGTAGAAAGGGGCTTTTGTCAGAGAATCTCTGATAAAGGAAGAGACTTTCCATAAATAACTTTCAAAATAAAAACAGCAGACACTGGCTGGGGGATGGCCAGATTTCTGGGTTAAAGTTTTCAAGAAATACATTTCACCCCCTGAAAACACAAGTCAGCCCAGAACACATACATGCTCACAAACAACCCCTGCCAGCCCCTAAAAGCACCCCACATCATGACATTGGAACTGCCCTTAGGACAGAAAGCAATGAGGTACTTCATCCTCAGTTATGCTAGCTTGAATCTCTTCCCTCACTTTTCTATAGCAGGGCAGGTCACTAGAGCAGTTAAAAAAAAAATAATAAAATTTAATAACTACCACATATGACCCATTTTATTATGAAAACAAGCAGGCTCCCCAGCCTAAGAGCTGCCTGGGGGCTTCCGCCAGGTCTTCCCATCCGAGCAGAGACCCCTCATCCTGATTCAGAGCAGGGACATACTGCTGGGTATCCCCGCAGGGATTTAGACTAAGCCTCTATTTCTCAATCCATCCTTCTGGAGAAGTTTCATTTTGTGTAGCTAATTGAATGCACACTGAATCAGAGTCTGGAGGACACTCTGCACTTATGGTTTATGATGCTTTCTGAGGAAATGGAAATCTCCTTTCCAGTCTGAGCTGGAAATTAGAGACCTTTGACAGTCTAGGCGAGCATCCTGCCCGTATCTGGGTATTACCAGTTCACCAAACACTGAGTTTTAACACTGTTTTGGCTGAGGACAGCTTATGCAATGCATCATTTTCAATTCCTTGTTTTACATTCGTTACCCTGGAGGAAGAAATGAACAAGTTAGATTTTGGGCTATTTTGTTTAAATAAAACGGAGTTAGAAAAATCTGGCATCCTTGATGATTTGAATGCATTTCAGTGGAGACGAGTCAGTGGGATATAGCAGGTCAAACAAGGGAAACATCTGAAGTTCATTTCAGGGTTTCAAAGTCATATGAGGGGAACAAAACTGGTTTATGTTATAAAGGGTGTGGTATGGGAATTAACTGTCAGTTCCTGAGTTGACTAGTATCAATGCAATACACCGAAATGGAGGATTGAATCTATGTCCCATATTCTATGTGTGCACAGGCAAACAAAATATTGTTACACATATGCAGAGAATGCAATTTGCAAAGTGTTTGTATAACAAAAAAGTAAATCCTGCAAAATTTTTTTTATTTGCATTTAAGAATGTATATTAACATACTCAGTGAATAAATTCTAAAAGTACGTAAACAGCTATTGCTATCCTTCACAATCTTTGGGTATTGGATAGTTTGCAAGAAATGTATTTACAATAAATCCAAAATGCTGAAATGTACAAATAATTAAAGAAAAAAAAATCCCACCTATACGGACCACTCAAACTTGTAACGTATCTTTCGTAAAATGCTTCTTCCCTGGTCAGTGAAGCTACAGTTCTTATGTTTTCAACTGATTCTGTTGAAATCTAAATTGGGAGATAAAACATGTAAGAGGTAACCCTTGCAACTGCAATCTACAACATATCTCCCAAAACCACGATCTCTTTTCTAGCATTTATTATTTTAGATCACCAAGTGCTTGCTTAAGAAAGGCAATCGAGGTCTATTAACAGGTGAAGGAAAGCCCAGAGTAACGGGATGATTTACCCCATGGTCACAAGACAAGGCAGGGCTGAAGCCAACAACATATCTGAGTTCAGAAGCTTGGGCCAGCATGCAGGAAGCATCAGCAGCCCTGCCCTAACCTGTGGATGAAACCTTACTTAATAAAATCGGAACAAACCCCAGTCATCTGGACACAGCTGGGACTTCTGCACGGACTCTGTCTCTCGGGAAAGCCCCATCAGGTGAATGAAGCCTGAAACTCTCGAGCACATTAATGGATTGCATTTTGTGACGGAATAAAGAGGTATCAGTGTCAGGGCTCAGTGGCTCAGCCCTGCAACGCTTCTGGCCGCAGCACGGAGCAGTGCAGAGCTGTGCTGCTGGCCCCAGGCGCAAGGCGCAGCAGTGCCGGGGGCTGCGGCTGCTACAGCTGTCCCTGCCCAGAAATCCACCATAGAGGCTTTCAAACACATTTTTATAGCCTAATTTACAGATGTTTTGTGTTATCTATGTTTTGCTTTTCTTGGTGATATATAAACATTCCCTCCATCCCCCACCCCGCCTTGTCCTCTCCTCTCCCCTCTTCATTTATCTTGGATAATTGAGTCAGCTGTAATATAGCTGCAATGTTGTCCTTAGTGATCTCACACCACAACCCTGTAGTTAAAATCAGGGAACTTACTCTTCCAGCCTCTTCCAAAGCTTTTTGATCTTTTGCAGCATGACCAGACACAGAGCTAACTCTCGCAGCATTTGTAGCAATAACGAAAGGAATGCAGGCCAGGATAAGCAAAGTTAACTGCCAGCCGTATACGAAAGCAATAATGATGGCAGTCAGAAGGGTAAAGAGAGTCATAGTCATCAGTCCAAGTCGGCTTCCAGTTGCCTAAGAAAACCCCAGAAACCCCCAAATATCAGTCATTAGATCGTCTTTTTGTTGCTTATATCACCTCTTGAAATTACTATATGGTCAATGCCAGCAGTTCAGCTGGAAAATGAAACCATGCGTGGTTGCATGCATGGACATTATGAACCTACTTTTGTAACTGGCTTCCTAGACATTGCTCATATCTGCCAGCATTCAGGCCTTCCAGCAAGGTTAAAGGAGCCTGAACAGTTGGTCGCGATAGTTGTTTAGTGAAACATATATCTGGGACTTCCCACACTACCTGAGGCACAGAAGGCTGGGGCAACTGTCACAGTACGTCAGGCTGGCTGTTGGGAGCCCAGCATTACAGATTCACAGATTGACAGAGGTTGGAAGGGACTTCTGGAGATTATCTCATTCAACTCCCCTGCTAGAGAAGGATCACCTAGAGCATGTTGCACAGCATCACATCCAAGTGGGTTTTCAATATCTCCAGAGAAGGAGACTCCACAAGCTCTCTGGGCAGCCTGTCCCAGTGCTCTGTCACCCTCAACAAAAAAGTTTTTCCTCATGTTGAGATGGAATTTCCTGTGTTCCAGTCTGTGCCCATTGCCCCTTGACCTGTCACTGGGCACCACTGAGAAGAGTCTGTCCCCTTCCTCCCAACACCCACCCTTTAGACATTTACAAGCATTGATCAGATCTCCTCTCTCAGTCTTCTCTTCTCCCAGCTAAACAGATCCAGCTCTCTCAGCCTTTCCTCATACAAGAGATTCTTCAGCCCCATAATCATCTTGGGAGCCCTCCACTGGACTCTCTCCAGTAGTTCCCTGTTTTTCTTCAACTGGGGATCCCAGAAGTGGACACAATATTTCAGATGTGACCTCACCACGGCAGAGTAGAGGGGGAGGATAAACTCCCTCAAACTGCTGGCCATGCTGTTCTTGATGTAGCCCAGGATACCACTGGACTTCTTGGCCATGAGGGCACATTGCTGGTTCATGGCGAGCAGGTCAACCCTTAACTTGCACTGGTCTCTGGGGTTCTTCCCAAGGTGCAGGACCTTACACTTGCCATTACTGAATTTTATAAGGTTTCTCTTTGCCCAACTCTCCAGCCTGTCCAGATCTTGCTGAATGGCAGTGCAGCCCTCCGGTGTGTCAGCCAGTCCTCCCAGTTTTGTATCATCAGCAAATTTGCTGAGGGAACACTCTGTCCCCTTGTGCAGGTTATTGATGAATACATTCAATTAAGACTGGACCAAGCACTGACCCTTGGGGCACACCACTTGACACAGACCTCCAACTAGACTCTGCACCACTTATCACAACCCTCTGGGCTCTGCCGTTCAGCCAGTTCTCTATCCCATTCTTGTCTAAGAGGGGCTTCATTTTAATGACAGCCATCCATTGACCCATCCCACTAACAGTGGTGGAAACTACTCATCTTCAGGTTCTCACACTGCTGCACCTGGGCTTGAGTTCTCCAGGAAAAAAAAAATAAAAAAAAAATATCCAGATTTGGCCACCCTGCAGAAATGCTTTATCCCAGCAGGGGTAATGCGTGTGAAAGATGAACTTTTACTGAAAAACTCCTGTATCCTCCCAGCCCATGTAACCTTTTAATCAAGAACTTTTTAAATGAGAAGATTAGCATCCAGCATCTGGGTGGGCTCTGATCTGCAGAAAAAAAAGGTCTGAAAACAGCCCTGTGGAAATAGTTCATCTTCTAAAATTCGTCTTGATGGAAAAAACAAAAATCCTTGGGCGGGAAGCAAAATTCTTCTCTCTTTTGCCAAAGACTTTCCTGCCCTGAAAAGACTTTTCTTATTCAATAAAATTTAAAATAGTAATAATTAAACCAACGCCAAGGTGAATTGTTGCCATATGTTCTAGGGGCTGCACGTAAAGATGGATTTGGAAACTTCAGGCAGCGCAGCATGAGGCGCGGTGCTTACTGACACTCTGTAGTGCTCCAGAGAACAAAATAGCTTTGGAGAGCAATTCATGCCCTTAGTTGGCTTTCGTTGTTAGGCGACCCTGCGCATCCCTCCTTTCTACTGCCCTGATAGGTGATACAGTTCAATGTCACAGAAACTTTAAAAGAAACCTGGAACTTTAAAAAAGACGACTAAGTTTTGTCAAAGACTGTTTTCTCACTACTAGCCCATGAAGAAGGAGGACAGGAGAGGGAAACAAAAGTCTACCAAGACTGAAAAAGGATTTTTGATGTAGAGATTTGAAGGACTCAAAGATATCTTAAAACATACCAGAAAACTTTTCCCCTACAAATCCTGTACTGATTTTTCTCTCCCTCCCCCCACCTACCAGGAGAAGGGAAGAAACAGACACACATTTAGCAGATCATCAGGGACTGCTGATGAGGTGAGCAGGAGGAGGAACTATGCAGAATTTGCCATACTCTTCTGCCAGTGTCCAGTGGCCACCTTTCCCATACCAGCAACTTGAGTCATTCCCTCCCTTGGTCATCACCCTTCCTGGTGTTCTTTATTAACGCCAGACCATTTCTTACTGTTTGGTCTGCTTGTACGTGAAGCACATTTGGTGGGGACAGAAAGAAGAGTTTTCTTCATTAAAGTCAGTAAAGGTTTGTATCATCTGCAGATGCAACTTCTTCATGGTACTCAGGTGACACTCATCATACAGTGTAAAAACCTGGGGTCCACTGATTCTGATCCCCAGCACATACAGATTTCACTTTGTGTGGAGAAATGGTCTGCAGTTGTTATATACTTAAAGACTTGTGGGGAGGGAAATGAAAGGTACACGAACATCTGCTGGATTTTTCATAGTTCTCAATTTATCAGCTGGGAAGCCATTTCCAAGGTGTCAACAGCACACCATGTAAATGTACCTGCCAGTCTATGAAGTAGATTTTGTTCTGGAATAATCTCAGTGTCCCTTGCCCGTTACAATTACTATTTGTGAGCAAATAAATATTAAAAACACATACACACACAAAAAAATTGTCATACCCCTTTGACTTGGGAAGCATCTGTGGCAAGCCGAGTTAGCAGAATGCCAACAGCATTTTTCTGATCATCATACCATCCAATCTCCTGCAAGAAAAGACACTGTTACAATTTTTGTTAAAAAAAATTACATGTTCCTATCACATTTCAAATGAACAACCATTTCCAGCTCAGGTAGCATACAGGGAAATGGAGGTACAAGTCATGATGGCTACCTGCTAATATTCTTTCTATGTAGTCAGCATCTTACAAGTAAACTAAAAGAAAATGCTTAGGTATTATTCTGTTTTGAACACCTAATTGTTCACAAAGTGTTAACTGTAATGTTCTTCTGAATGTGAATTTAGAAACTTTTTTTTAAACCCCTTTTACTCAGTCTGTCCTTTGGCCTGAAGAGTTAACTATTCTCTTCTTACAAGTTACCTACACCATCAACTATAGAAGAGCAATTGCACACCTGTATTTGTACATACAGAAAGGAAATGAGGCTCTTTTAGTAACTAAAAAAAACTAAAACAAAACAAAAAAAAAAACGAAAAAAAAAACCCCAAAAAAAACCAAACCCCAACCCTGTTATAGCCTTTGGAAGTAATTTTCCCTCTTAGTCCCTTTCAGACTTTTCTATGAACACATCGGTTCTTGTGCCCGATGGGTGGGTGGGGTGCCAAGTTATGCATTCTTAAGACTCCTGTACAAGTAAAATGAAGTCTCACAAATTCATATGAAGGGTTTAATATAAGTAACTTTATTCTTCTCATGCATAATTCTTGATGCAATAGGACAACTTGAGGTTTTTTTGCAGTAAAAAAACAAAACAGATTGTCTACTACTTGTGAATTGCATATTTAAATCTAAATAACTAAAGATAGTAGTAGAAGAGACTTTTTTTTCCTTCCAGACCACATAATTGAAACCCAACGTGTACCATGTAACAGCCTGCAAAAGCTATCCTTTGATACCCTAGCTGCATAATTCATACCTGCTGAAGTAATGCTCTAAAGGACAAAGAGCGCAGTCTCATTGTTAGAATTTCCCCAGACTTCCCAAACATGAATCCCTGGGGGAGGAAAGAAAATGACATTTTCTCATCTGATGTTTTAACTCTGTTTATAAAGCTGCACAACAAAAGAAACTTCACCAAAGAGTCTCCTACAACCTCCTGTGCATACGTAAGTCCTGGGGAAAGTGTCATTCACATTCCTGGAACCTGAAACTGTTTTGCCCAGAGAAAGAGAGCAAGATGGCAAAGAAAGCAGGAGCTTCATTCCGATACCGTATTCACATGCCTCAGCAGCATTAGAAGAATTAACCAATCTAGTCATTGTCCTCCCTACTCTGACTGCTACCGGAGACATTCACTCACACCAGTCATACCACTGGATTTTATGATATGGTCATCGATGTGCAGTTAAAGTTTCCTGCAAGATGTGGAACAGTCACAAGAGGACAGCGAATGGAGTTTGTTTGGCGGTATGGAAAAAACCACCTGCTATGGAAAGAGTCTATTTCATACTTTGGCAAGCGCCTATAGACTGTCACTGAGAAATGCCAGTCTTAGCTTTGACTTTTAAGGCCAGACCCTCAACTTCGATTTCAATCATGCTAAATTCACCTTGCCTTTAGTGGCTTCTTTAAACCAACAGCAAATATGGACATAAGTTTTTAAGTAAACACATCAATAAACCCTACATATCTCAGGAAGAACCCTGGCACTTCTGCATGTTTTTCTAAGCTCTGACTGGTGTTTTGCTTCTCAGACTACATTGGTATAAGTTATACCTGCAGACTGCTGGGGAGTTAAGAACTTCTAACATTTCAGTGTAGTGACACTTACTTGGATTATGTATGCTGCTAAGGTAATCACTCCAAGTAAAAGAAACATTAAAGAAAGCACCAAAGTGTTTTTACTCCTCTTTCCTGGATCTGTTTCTTGAAAAGCCTATGCAAGAAAAAACACACAAAAATAAGCATGTAGACAATGATTGCCAGTTACGTAAACCAGCCTGCATCTCAGGAAACCTGTCTACTTCAATTTCTCTTAGCAAGTATCCTGGATCCTGAAATCAGTCTGCAGTCAACTTGTTGAGGGCCAGAAGACAATCCAGTTTTCCATTTAACCTGTATCTCATTAATTTGTTCTCCCAGCTTCAACTATTGTTCCTCCTTTCCTCTGCTAGTCAGATGCAGTTCTGCTGGGCTCTGCCTCTAGAGGGTCACTTCACCAACGTTTATTCATCTTTGACTGCATCCATTTATACAAGTGAATCCCACCCAGAGTCTTACGCAAGCACGAAGGAGGCTCAGGACTGCAATATTCATTTGCAACTCCCTCCTCCCTACCCTCCAATGCCCGGTCCCCCTCCACAAACAAACCACCACCCCCACAAAAAAAAAACACAACAACAACCAAACAACATCAAAACCCACGCTTACCCCAATGATTTTTCCAAATATAACAGCAAATGCAGGATGGACCCCACCTGAGATGGCAGCAGCAATCACTCCCAACAGTACATACAGCCACTCAGGTTTGTTCAGAGCCAGGATTCTTGAGTAAGGCACAGCAGGGAGATTTTCTTCCTACAGGAAGGAGAACTCACAGCTTTCTCTTCAGAAACATGAAATTCCCCAGACAGCGGGTGTTCATTAGGCTTGGACTAGTGAACTGTCTTGGTAAACTACTGAAAGCCCCCTCTGTGCAGCTGGAGCGAGCAAACACGCTGGAGATCTGCAGCTTTGCTCTTTCATATCCTAGAACTTCAACTGCACTGTAAAAGTTTGGAAGCAAAAGTTGAACAAAAGGCTAAGTCATAAGGGGAGAAGGGCCAGGACAGTTCATTGAAAGTCAGATAGGGCTGGTCACCATGAATGGCAACTAACACTTGAATCTTTATAAAGAACTAAAAGTCTCACTGTTCAGAGCACAGAAAAGATTCCTCCAGTTCAGCTAAATGCTAGTGGGCTGGCAGCAGTACAACGGCAGAGAGGTCACCTTTCTCTTTTGCAAACTATAGCCTCTGCATCATTGCTAAAAGCATGAAAGAGCCATATGTAACAGTCAGCCAGTCTGAATTCCCTCTGCAAGTACAAAAAACCCACCCTATTCTGCTTCACTGGCTTATTCAAGTGTTTATGTCTCCACAGGGGGAGTTCTGGAAAAGGAAAAAACAAACACATCGGAAGTGAGATGAAATATTAGGCAGGATTACAAATAAGTTGCTCTTGCTTCCTGGTTATTTTATACCATGTTTCAGATGCTGAATGAGGATGGCTAAGCCTCTACCATAAAAGTGGGCTGAATTTTCTGAAATAAGCAATTACAACAGCTGGATGTTTGATTTTTTTTTTTTTTTTTGGTGAACGTGATGATTAGTGAAGTCTCAAACATGAACACCCACTATTTCCTCTGACAAGGTCTTTAAAAAAAATATTAATACATCAACAAAATGTAACTTTTGAAATTGCATATCTTCTTTGTGATAGTAGGAATAGATCCAATTCCTTTGTACCATTTGAAATATGTATTAGCTAGAAGCTGTATTTTAGTGAGAAAAAATATTGTTAGATTCAGAAGCACGCTAAGGCTTCCATAAGTATTTCAAATAATCGGATGCTGTATTACAGATGAGGTCCTGACTTCCATAGATTTAAGAGGGTCTTAGATTTCACTTTGAATTTACATTTTATTTCTTCATTTTAAAGGTCCTGTAGTCAGGTAAAAAAAATAATCCCAAAACAAACAAACAAAAAAATGCCAAATAACTCTTCCAATATAACTCATGCAAAAAGAAGCTGTAGTTCAAGCAGTACAAAATAGGAAAAAATGAGATCAAGCTTCTATTGAGCTACCTACCTGAAGTCTGATGTAGAGTCTACTAGAAATCTGTTTCTATTTATTGCCACGAGCAAGTTTTACTCAACTTTGACAAATCAAAATTGTTTTTAAAACTTGAACTTCCTGTGATTTTTATTTCTATATGATACTTGTCAATTGAAGTGTTTTATCTGAATAAAACCCTCCAGAACTAGATGTCTTAAAACATATACTAAGACTGAGAGAATAATGGTTCTTTTATTTAGAATACACTTTAAAAATATTAGGGCTTTGATATATATATATATTTTTTCATTTGACATAAATGTAATATGATATTCCAAAGTGCCTTAAAACTTGGTATGCACACCCCAGGGATTACATTATCCACTAGTATTTGCAACAGTAAGTACCGTGAAGTAAAGAATCCTGCAAATGAAACCTTGCAACTCATTTTAATTAGATAGAATTAGTAGAATTAAAACTTCAGTAACACAAAAAGACGATGTTTAATTTTATGAAGCACATCAGATCAACAGCACAATTTTTTTTCCAGCTTCACAGTAAGTCAATAGTATTAAAATGAAGTTTTTTGGCAAGACATGCATGATCACCCCCACATTCCTAGGGCAAATACTCAGCCGAGTGAGTGCTGACTGTAATAGTACCAAAATAAAGGTTGCATGGCAGCCAGCTATCTAAAAATAATCAAAATTATGTGCTTTGTGTTTATGCTTACAGATTATCGCTAAAATTATAAACTAAAGTTTTAATACCAACCTCCAACTCTTTTTTTTTCTTTTTTCCAGAAGACTTTTTCTTAGAAGACGACCTCTTGTTCTTATATCTGCTGGATCTCCTTCGAATGCTGCTTCTCCCAGAAATCCCTGATTCTTCAAAATTAGCTTGAGTCAGCTCCTCCACGAGATCATTTCTGTTGTTTTTCTCATATTCCTCATCCCCTGTGTCTTCACTTTCTTCTGATGTTCTATCATCCTGAACATTATTTGCACAACCCTAGCGAGAATTCAGATTATATTTCTCAGAAGTACTGCCGTTTCAATCATATGATCACTGTTGCCTATAGGCCATCTATATTTCAGTGTGTAATGGCAGTGGACTATTTAGTCACAATTTTTTTTTTCTCTAAGCCGTCTGTGGAATCCACCCGGAATCTAATAATTCTGTGGTTATGTCATAATTATGTAGTCTTTACCTTTTACTCACTTATGTTTCCTTACATATTGGATTGTGTAAATGCGAGACACTTTTAAGGGTAAAACCCCCAATAATTTCAAGTCTCTGCTCATGCCCAAACTAGTGCAACTGGGTAGCTGCCAGATGGACAACATGCAGGACCTACAGAGAGAATCATAGAATATCCCGAGTTGGAAGGGACCCATAAGGATCATCCAGTCCAACTCCTGGCTCCACACAGGACCAGCCCAAGCAGAGCAGATGTCTGAGAGCACTGTCCAGATGCTTCTTGAACTCAGCCAAGCTCGGTGCTGTGACCACTTCCCTGAGGAGCCTGTTCCAGTGCCTGACCACCCTCTCAGAGAAGAACCTTTCCCTGATCTCCAACCCAAACCTCCTGTCACAGCTTCATGCCGTTCCCTCAGGTTCTGTTGTGGCTCCACACTCACAACTTTGAAATGCAGAAAGAAAAGAAATAATTTGCCCTTACCTGCTGCATTACAAGAGAATAGTAGACTCCTTTCTGCAACATGAGTTCACTATGTGTTCCTTGTTCAACCACGACGCCTTTCTCAAATCCAGCAATAGTGTCTGCAGTCCTGACAGTAGACAGTCTGTGAGCAATCACAATTGTGGTACGGCCAGTCCGAGCCTTACAGAAAAACAACAAAAGCAATTTACATTAGAATGTACAAGAAAACAGCACAGAAATAAAACAAAGTTATTTTAGGCATTCATAATATAAAATAAATCCAGACTTTAAAATGAATTCTTTCTTCTAAAAACAAAGGCTTTTTTCTCCTGTGTTTCATGTCTTGTGTTTACCAGTTTAAGTACACTTTCACTTGCCTAATTCAGGCAGAGAATCTTAATAGACAGGCAATGCAGGTATTAAAAGCTATAATTACAGTTACTTGACTTTTTACCAAACTTGAACTGTTTGAGCTAAAGTTGCCCATAAAGTGTTTCCATGTGTATGCACACATGGGAGGGAAATGCAGCAAGCACAGTTAGATCTCTGTCAAAATAAAGCTAGGATAGCTAGTATATAAAGGAATTAGATTTTCTTTATATACTGCCTATGCATATTTTTGGAAGTATAACATTAACATGACTTCTGACAAGGCTTCACAGGAAAGCACAGAGGAGCAGAGCACATCTGGGGTCAGAAATGGGTTTTAGCCACTCCCTAAAGCTCTCTCCCAGTCTTTTGAAATAAGCTACATTTCAAATCAGAGGCCTGCTGGGATTTGGCAGGGAAGGCTGCCGAATCCTAAGTCTGCAGGTTACATGTTCCATCCATCTCCAGCTCCCACACGCAGAGCGATGGCGTGCGCAGTCCTTATGCAGCAAATGAGCACAGGCCAGCTTGCGGCTGCTGGAGAGAGCGGCTTCCCTCCTCACTGACGCCTGGAGCAGACAGTGGCTTCAGGGCAAGAGGAGAAATCCAAAGGGACCTCACGAAACAAATGTGTTCTGCAGCCAAGGAGTCTGCTGGAAGGTACTTCCTATAGAAGTTGCACATCATATGGGCACAGGAACAGTGACGTGCAGAAGATGAGGAAAGTTTCAGTACATGAACAGTCCATGGAGATTTGGATTCCTTCCCCTGCACACGCCATCAAGTTCTCATGGATCTGATGCAAGTCACTCAAAGCCTGTCAGAGGAGGTCTGTCTTGGTGCAGGTTTCATGCCTGTGCCCTAATGCGCAGAGGAGCAGAGCCTTTATCACTGCAGCTGGGCGCTGTGATCAGCACAAGTAAAGTGCTTTAAAAGATGCAAAATTAACTGAAAAACATCAGATTACAAGCATCTGCATACAACTGCTCAGAAATGGCATGCATTTGTGAGGTTAATACCTCTGCTCCTCAGCTATGAAAATAATGCATGATATTAGTACCACTTTTTCCACTCAGGGATGCTGAGAAGAAATTTGTAAATCCCATTTGGAACCTACATTGATGGACATCAAAAAGCTATGAAAAGATGAATAAGTTATGATTCAGGCCTCATTTTGACGCTTTCTGGGAACATGCTGAAGGATGAGGAAGAGTATATAGAACAGTCCCCTTAATTGAGTGATCTACCTCTGTCATAAGTTAAATGAAGCGGTAAGCTTCTGAAAAAGGTTAGTATTTGGTCATGAAATTAAAGAATGTGCAGAAGAGGGCTAAATTATGGCCAGTGGCACCCTTTTAGTGCTTAACTTTGCAGCAATAGTATCATTTATATACAAATTAGATTAGATGAATAATATTTTTGCATCTGCATGTTACCTCAATGCTAATATCATCAGTATAGTCACGTGAATATAACCAACAGCTACATTTTACCTCAGATTTAAACAGAGTGGCAATGAAGGTGGCAAATTCTGTGTTTCCCTTGAGCCATAACTACTAAAATGAAAGGCAGGATTTTTCACTTAACTTTTAAAGATATATTAAAATAAATATTAGATAAATGAAACAACATTTCAGCCCGACCACAAATTTCTTTTTTAATCAAAACCTCCAGACTTCACTACATCCTGGTGGAAACTGCTGACAAAGGAGGGCTAGGAGGAAAGGACCGTGAACTGATGGGGCAGAGGCACAGGCCTGAGCTCCAACAGCTCTGCACCACATAGTGCCCACCCTAGAGTTGTGGGGCTGATATAAAACACAAGGGGAACAGAGACTCAGTATTTGTAGCTTAGTCCCCATAAAGGAAGAAATCTGTTAAATCCCAAGAACTTTCTGAAAATTATGAAACAACAGTTCAATGAAGAAGAATAGAAATGTATAGTATAATGTTCCTAGTAATCTGCCTGAAAAAGGTCATTCAGTTGAATGCTTTGCTTTGATTAGATGCCATCCATATTTCACCACCAAATGAGCAATTGTGATTTGAGGAAAGAAGTGCAGGAGGCCTAAGTTACAGTTACATGTGAGTTTAAATGTCTTGGTAATTATTACTAATGTTAAAAAAAAAAAGCAAACAGACATGATTCCCAAGTAAAATTTTGATTGTTTAAACTCCCTGTTAAGACCCTGAAATTGAAACATCCATCCAAGTTTTATTTTCCAATGTTCTTTATTCCAGTGGAAGCCTGCAGGATTTTTTTTTTAAATTTTTTTGTGTGTGTGTGTGTGTGTGTGTTAATTATTTTTAAGTGCTGCTGCACCTTTGCTGGGTTTCTGGCAGCTTCAATAACACGACTCCTACCTTATCAAGAGCTGCTTGCACTATGGATTCACTCTGAGTATCTAGTGCAGAAGTAGCTTCATCCAGAAGAAGAATCTTGGGATTTCTTGCCAGGGCACGGGCAATTGCTATTCGCTGCTTCTGTCCCCCACTCAGCTGAGCCCCTCTTTCCCCTACCATGGTGTTAAATTTCTGAGAAAGGAAAAAACAAAACAGAAGTTGTGGAATATCTCAGATGAAATCCTTGTTTCTTTGTGCAACCATAAGTACTCAACTTCTAGACAAGAGGTAGCTTTATCTGTCTGACTTGATCATGGGCAGAGCAAACATTCATCCATCTAGCGCTCAGCCAAGCCCTCCTACACTATTTCATACTTTACATGCCTAACTTTGAATTTACAGTTCTATAAAGTCTTGATTGTTACTACTTTTTCAGAGAATTTTCCAAACCGTGGGCTGTCTCAAGACAAGCCCATAAAAGGCACCTCTGTATTTGCTAAGGACCATCTACCTTTGCAACAGGTCAGGATCTTAAAGACCCACCAGAAGCTCTAACACTGCTGCCTCTGAACCCAAGCCACCCTCCTTGGAGCAATGGCTCAGTTCCTACTGTGTCACTCAATCCTGAGAAGAGGGAACCTTGGAACAGACTGACATGCTATAGAAATGGCACATGCTTGAGACATGAGGGGGGAGGGTCAAGCTCTCTGAGGCAGTAGAAGGTGGGCATTTTTTCCACATCTTTTTAACTGCAGGACCAAGAGGAAGGACATATCTTCATTCCTCAGGATGTGTTTTGAATGACTGATCTCACTTCCCACTCCCACCCTGAAAAACAGTAAGGCACCTACTGCTACGAAGAGGCTCAAAGCTGTGAAGTCTCAGGCAGAGAGAGTACTCAAGCTCCCAGTTGCTAAAAATGTCCTTGGTTCAGGACATACTTATTTATTTCCATCCCCCATTTCCTACTGAATGCACAGACAGCTCCCTACAAAGGACTTGGGATTTCTGAATCTTCTCTTTAAACTCTTCCCGTGCCTCGTGAGATGAGTAGGGATGGTAATACAGCTGTGCAGCTTCCTTTCTCCTGAGATAAGGTACTGAAATTTTTTCCAGACTTTGGTTGTCCTCAAAGGGTTTGCGCCTAAGGCATAATATCCAGCCCAGAAAGTCTCTGAACTGAAAGCTGCCAGAGGCTATAAGAGTATTTTGGGAAGTTGTACTACAGCCTAAATTCCCATGCTCTCCCTACTCAGAAGGAGGACACCAGCCGAAATGGACCTTTCGTTCTTATACTCAGAAGTTCATGAACTCACATCAGGCAGTCTAGATATAAAGTCAAAAGCATTGGCTTCCTTGGCTGCTTGCTCAATTTCAGCATCAGAAATATCTTCTCGGCCATAGCGAATGTTCTCAGCTATTGTTGTTGCAAACAAAACAGGCTCCTGGCTCACAATACCAATATTTTCTCGTAGCCACTTTACATTAAGCGTCCGAATATCCCGACCATCTAAGGCAATCTGAGAGGAAAAGCGTATGTCAAGGAAGTTGAGGAAAAGCATTCTGTTCATAATAAATCAATTAATTACTATTGCTTGAATTCAGTTCAGCTACAAGGACAAGAATCCATTATCTTTAGTAGAAAACTATGTTGCAGGTGAAGTTACAACTGTAGTTTTTCCATCTGCTGCACAAGCTAGAAAAATGGTGAGGAGCAGTGTAAACAGAAAAGACATGAGGGTTTTGTTTGTGGGGTTTTTAGTTTGTTTTTCCATCAATAACTGTGCTGTCCAAGCTATCCTAAGAGTTTTCCAGCTTCCCTGCGTACATTTTACCTTGTTCTCATGCCCCTGTGCCAGTTTGCTCCCCTCGCAGTTGTGGCTACACAATTGCCTCTGTGGCTGGGCTTTGTACCAGATCAAAGAAGTAATTCTAGTTGACTAAAGAGGAAGGAAAAGATATTTTTAACCTAGAAAATTTGCCATGCGGTCATATGAACACTGACTTCAGCACAGGGGAGGGACAGCAAACTGAGACATGGGGGCAGGAACGAACAGCCATGGACACACTAAGTTTAAGAAACAAGTGTGTTGATAATAGTTAGCCACCTTGATACATTACATAGTGATAGTTCAGAGTTTACTATTTGAAATCCTTACCTGGTTCCAACTAGAAGTAAGAACTACTAAGTAGCATTTTTCAAATGTTTAATATAAAAAGAACATTTTCCTTTAAAATATATTGTTTATTTTTCTCCTTTTTCCCTTTGGAAATTCCTTATGAATTTCCATTTACCATTTACTGACCAGATCTAGTGTTTAGTGGTAAAGCAGACACACAGTATGTAATGATGGAAATTTTTGCTGTGGGTTAGCAGACAGAGGAAAATGAATCAAGAAAACAACCATTTAAAACAGGAAAACTCTCTGCAGGTTTTAGTTCACATTCAATGAAAATGAGGTAAAATACAGCAGAGCAGTTTCTTTAAAAAAGTTTACAGAACTTTAAAATAATTTTCATCAACTGGCTTTTAAATTCAGATCTTGCATCTATTCAAAAGTTTGCATTATTTACTACTTCTGGCACAGTACTGCAAGAAGGAAGAGAACAGTGAAATCCAGCCAACAGGAGAAGATTTGAAATTTAAATCGTGGCAATACTGTACTATGCAGAGATATGCTCAAATTCAATAAAAATAAAAATCAAAGTTCAGTCAATATGGGAAACTCGTGCTTATCTTAATAGCTTTTGGTCTTTACAGTTCATCTGCAGGCACTCACTTCTCCCTGGACAGGATCGTAGAATCTCTGCAGCAACTGAACAGTAGTGCTTTTTCCACAGCCACTGGCACCAACCAAAGCAATGGTCTTCCCAGTTTGAACTTTCAAGTTTAGACCTTTGAGGATCTGGGGAAAAAAAAAAATAATTAAAAATTACATCTTAGTTTGACAAGTTTGATTAGAGAACAATCTGTCAAGGTAACTACAGCAATAATTAAGGGCACAGTCTGAAGGTAAGGCAATATTAGTAAGTTAATTGTACCTGGGAATATTCTGGGGCACCGATATGAAAGAGCCTGCATCTATGTTTGTGAAGTGTATTAGCCTTTAAATCAGGATGGCTACATGCAACCTGCCTTTTGGGAATGGTCCCTGGATCCTTCTGACTACCAAATCAAGCCTGGGAATTATTTGAGAAGACTGGTAACTGGAACAGGCCAAGTTCATGCCAAGAAACATTTTAAGAGTTCCCTTGCATAGACCATTACATTCCAGTGCCTGGGAAAATTCTCCAGCACACTCAAATCAACTAATATAGACACAGCCACAGTACTCTAAACCTGATAGCTCATTTTCTCCAATTTGTGTGATCTGGTAGCAGGCTCGGGGTCTTACGTTCTTCTCCTGCCGCTGTTTTCCAGTGCTTAAATAAGTGTTATGCCATTGTCTATGTATCTCACAGAAAATATACTTTGAAGATACCAAACGTTATTGTTGAAAAACAAGCCTGCTTTTTCCTATTTTTAAACTGCAAATGGCTGTTTTGACAAGGTAACTGCTGGAAAGCCCTTAATAAATCCCAATCCTCATTGTTAACAGCCTTAGCAACATGGGGAGTAGTTACAGATTATTAATATCTTTGTTGCCATTTTCACATTTAAGAACTTTTTACCTCAGAAGATGTCCATGTCATATATGACTAATGCTGTATAGTTGCCAAAATATTTAGCTGCTATGGTAACTCTTCTTGTTTATACCAGACTGATTTATAATTTTGCCTACACATGTTTTTACAATGAGAGATTAAAATAGTCACAATATTGCTCTCCTCTCCCTGTGTTATGTCCAGAATGGTTTGTATCTCCATGAGGCTGATATCCTGGTGCCTACATTATCAAGAAGTATATTCTGGATACCATAATTTCTCCAGATGTAAATAGTCACAACCACCTAACAGGCTATTTCTAACTCTCTTTTATCAGTCAAGGTGTTGTCAAGATTAAAAATTACAATAACTAGATTCCTTAGATATCTTTTATTTGGTTTAGCCCAGACAGGTGAGATTACACTGCATTGCCTCAATTGCTTAAGGGAGCATAGATAACTTCTACGCATCTTTGCTGATTCCTTTTGGGTCTATTTAAGAACATTGATACTCTTAGTAAGCAGAGCTGCTGACTCAGTAGATTTGGGAAGCATGACAAAATTTTCCTTCTTTCCGTCCCATTTGGCTTGCAAACCCATAACACAGCTCATCAGCTTGAATAGCATTTTTTAGGAAGGAGGATGAAGAGTCTGCTCTATCACTTCTGATTTCTGAGCTAAGGCTGGAAGATGATGCGTTGCACCGACTTCAGTTAGGCAGAAAGCCTAGCTCTGGGTCTGTCCTTCAGCAGCCCCAGTGTCCCAGGAACAGACAGGTAACTGAGCTGGGAAGATTCAGCTGAAGAAGTCGCCACAGTGACTTGAACTTCCCCATTCTCACCCCTTAATTGGCATGGGCAGCTTTTAATTGTTCACAACTCTATTTCTACTTTTTTCATCAAGTAACAATAGCAGCAAATCCCTTTCCCTTTTCTCATCAATGTTTACAAAAAGTTAGAAACTGTTGAATACAGTAGAGAGGTCTAATCGACTGCATCACTACAAAAGTAGATCACCATGACATCATGCGCATAGCACTGTACGATACAGTTACTAAGAGAAGCTCGACTGGTAAAGAATAGGGACATCTGTTTACTGAACAGCAATTTTAACATGTGCCCAAAATAACATTTGGCTTCCAAATATGTATTTATGATGATTTGTTTCAATCCATTTGATGACATAATTGTTGTAAAGCCTATCTCACAGGTCACTTTTCACATGGGATATGACAGCAACTCAGAACAAACAAGGGACTGGAAAGAGCAACTTCCTGGTTTAACTGTGTAAGGTCTGGAAGTTTTAATGACAGATCTTGAAAAATATCTATTTTGTTTATCAGAGCTCTTGTTCACAGAAATTCAGACTAGAACCAGCACATTCTTCCTAGCTTCATCCAGCACACGAGAATGTTGAGCAGGTAGCCAGTGGCATTTGATCTAGACCTTGCCTTGAACATTTTTTTTTCTCTGTAGCACACAGCCCCCGAAGATAGGAATGCATTTTGCATTCAGCAAGATTAGAGAAATAATATGGACATAGCCTGTGGAATTTCAGTACAGTAGATGAATTCAAAATGAACACTTACTTTAACATCAGGTCTGGATGGGTAATTGAAATGTACGTTTCTGAATTCAATTTCTCCTATGAGCTTGTCGGGTTTGTAGCCTTCCTTAGAACTGCTATCTATGAGCCGCTTCTGGAAAGAGGTTTTTAAAATATATTGCGGGTTATTACACTTATGGAACTGCTTTTTCAGCTGGATACTTTGTTCTCATTTACTTTCTTAGATGCTGGTTTACACTGCAGCACATCATTGCAGAGCTGCTGCGTTTCACTCGCAGGGAGCTGAATGCAGGGGAACACCTAACCGAGTTCCGCTTTGACAAATATAGTATGTCTTCAAACACAACCAAATCCACAGCAGAGAATCTGTAACTGCAGAACTCCACTACATCTTGCAGCTGAAACATGGTCCTGAGTTATCCGTATGGGAGGGGTTCATACTCACAGAAAGAAGAGCCATGTAGCCATTCTTGTATTAACTTTCTAGCCCTACTTGTTTATGATATTTTATATACGCAGATATCCAATTGCTGCCTAATACAGCAAGAACAAGATAAAAACCATGTGGAAACCCTTTTTCCTAGCAACATCAGCATTGTAGTTTTATATTATAGCTTTCAATAGCACTATTAACCCCCTCCCCACAAACTCCTTCCCCCCAAAACCTAGCTCAGCTGAAATTGTGCATACATGCATTTTTAAGAATTAGAATAGCGCCTTTCCCTCTACAGTTGCAAGTCTAATAACGAACACCTCATTGCTAAGTCTCAGATATGCATGCAGCTTTCCCAACATTCGTTGTAACAAATACAGGCAGTTTTCCTGATGTGAATGGAAATACTGTGGGTTTCAATGGTAGACTCTATCCGTAGAGTTCATGGTTTAGGGACTTCTGAACAAACACCCCCAAAAAAACACCCCAAAATGGAAAAATTTAGGTCTGGTTGAAAAAGCTTTTTTTCTACTTAGATACTTACCTTATTGATAATCCGATATACTTCATAGGCAGCCCCACGTGCATTAGCCACGCTCTCCAGGTTGGGAGCCGCCTGGCCCAGCGAGAAGGCTCCGATAAGCACAGAGAAGAACACCTGTGGGAGGCAGAGGGAAGCATCCCAGTTAACAGTGATTACAGAGCCACCAGTGCCCAGCTGTTAAACGCCCAGCTCTTTCCAGTGCACCCTTTCCAGGGGAATTAAATGCAGAAGTGAAACGTGCATTTTACAGTTGCTCTTGCTCACTCCCGATTTTCTTCAGGTAACTGTAACTACTCATACAGGTTTTTGTGACATGAATGGGTTTTCTTTTTGATGTTTTTGCATTTTTCATCATTTACAAACAGAACAAATGTCTTCCTCTGTTGTTTTCCAGGTGTTGTCAAAGGTAAGAGGGTTGCAAAACTTAGTTCAGATTTTCTTAACTGAAATCCCAACACCACAATTAACTTGACATGCTGTGAGGAACCATGCTGAAGGGACAGAACATCAGAAGTCACTTGAGTGTGAAAGTTAAGCATGTAGCCAAACTTTTGGTGGCAAGAAGGTAGCTAAATATCCCCAAACCAATACCAAGTAAATATCAACAAAATGCAGGGAAGACATTGTGGCTAAATGACATGCTGAGGACTTCTCAGTATACATTCAGCACACCAGAAGGATCAATTTAGTCCTAGTGTCTAGGTAGACTTTTGTTGGAAGTTCTGCTTTGCTGCCTAACCATGAGGTCTAGGTTGTTCATCCTGCCCTACAATAGGGTCCAAGACAAGTGAGAAAAGTGCAGATACTTTTGCCTCTACATTGATTAGAGTGGGAATTCAAGGTGCCCTGTTCAAACTTGTTATATCAAAAGCTATGCAAAATGAATGCCTTTCTTTCAGTTCTTTTCTACCAAGCAAGCCTCCAACAGCTAATTTAGCAAACACTTGGCAGAAGATAGAGATAATTATATACACTACTTACATAACTATTTTCATGATGTTACAGAACATTTTTCAAAGCTGCAGTCCTGTACTTACAATTAACACACGGCCGATGTCATAATTTTCTTCCTCAGCAGTGAGCTTGGTTCCATACCAAAATGCAAGTGCATAGGATCCAAAGATAAGAAATTGTGAAACACCCAGAGATGTGTTGGTGGTAATGGATTTTTTCACTCCAACACTTCTAGCCATCTCTAAATTAGCATTGTATCTGAAAGTAAATATGGAAACCATTAATTTAACAGGTACCACTTGCCACTTTGATTGGTATTTCCCAGTGCCCTTTTTTTAATTAGAAGGATTTTTGCCATAGAAGCAATTAAAATCTCACCAAGCAAATACAGAATTTTATTTTTTTTTGGACAGAGAACTAGTAGGGATACAGTTCATTTGCATAAATCTGCTCTGAAATATGCTGACAACATTGTCATACCACTATGGAAAACATATTTAAAAACATGATTGAGTAGCATGAGTTTGTTATCATGATGGCAGACACATTGCCACTTGAGCCATTTGTTTGCATTAGTCCTGAAAAGAAACCTTGAAAATGTTTTATCAGTGTTACCTATCAAAGGTAAGGTTTAGTCTTCGACATTTAGAGAAAAAAAAAAACCCAACAAAACCCCCCCAGACAACCCAGGCACTATGGATGAAGGCACTAAACAAATAGAAACCAGAGCTCCATCTGATGTCAGAGCTATTCTTACTGGCCATGCTTGGAAGTCAGGAATCTTTCCCCTTAGGTTACTGATTAACATGGCAACCTAGCAAACAAGTGGACATGGAAGACCAATATAAAGACTGACAAGTTCAACTGAGAATTATTTCTTCTAAGGATAGTTCATATTCATCCATCTTTAGTTTCCAGCTAATACCTTTCACTTAGTCAAGCTCATGATGGAAAGTATAGCCTAGCAATGGTGTATCTTTTCTTGTCAGTTACATTTTCAGCAGCTTGTACTTTTATCCTAATGCAAGTTTTCTACACAAAATATCCTCATCGCAGAAGAAATGGAATTCAGTCAGCTGGAAAGGAATCTTAAAAAAAATGTGAATTTTGTTATTGTAAATTGTTTATGTGCTACCAATCCTGTATTTGTTACTCAAATACATTTAAATGTTTTGACTTCATTGTGTTCTTAAAACCAAGCCCTACCTTCAAGCCAGCAGCATCATAGGCCCTCCAGGGAAATGAGAGCTGGATTTAAGCAACGCAACAAGTACATGAGGCCACTCAGTTACAGAGCAAGAGCCAAGCTGCTGTCAGAAGCAGAAGATGATTGAAGGTCCCTTGCAAGCATAAACACTTGCGGTCAGAGCAGGCGCTGTGTAGGAAAAGGTTGCTTTTCCTAATTCTGAGGCCATTGTTCAACAGCTGTGTAGGAGCCACAGTCCATGGTTTGCAAAATGCCCTAGTCCGTGCCTGGTAGGAGTTTGTCTGTCCCTAGTAGAGATGTTCCTAGAAGAGCCACCAGTTCAATTTTTCCTTTGTTTGTTTCTTTATTGGTGTTGTTTTTTGTTTTTTTTCTCCATTAAATGGAGGCAGAGCTGTGGAAGAGGCTGACTGGACAACCATGAAGGAAAGGCAAGGCCTTATTGGCACAGAGTTACTCAGGTATTTATTATTTTGCCTCTAGTCCTCAAAAAGAGGGGAGAATAAAAAAAGTAGTTTGAAGCAGCTCTTGCCACTGGATTTTCAGACAGATTATTTTTGGTACTTGTAGGGCCCAAATAGAAGATGGTGAGGAGAAAGACAACTGACTCAGGCCATCTTAGGACTTTTTTTGCCTTTACTGTGTCACAGAAAGGGTCTCAATATTGTTGCAACTTAAGGACAAATCCCAGTAAGCAGAATACAGTTCTATAAGATAGAGCTCAGCCCTTGGAAGTGGACAAATGCAGGAGCAGGCTATAAGACCCCAAGGTAGGGCTGACATCACCTTAGAAATTTCACACAAGAGCAGGGCAAATAAGAAAATTGGAAAAGATAAGAGATTCAGGGATCATATGGATCAAGTCTTCTTGTTTGTCTTTCCATCTGCATGGTATTGGTGATGCCCTGTATTTGTATACTGACTGTTATTGTGAATAAATCTGTACTCAGCTGTATCCACCTCACCTTTTACATGTGACTTGGGCCAACACCGGATTAGGTCAACTACAAGTGTTATTTGCAAATCATTGAAGTAATAAAAGCCACTGATGCGATTCTACTTAAGGCTGTTATCCAGTGGAGCTTAAATATAAGCTCATTAATCAAAGATCAGAACAGCAGTGCACATGTTCTAGAAGTCAAGCAATTAACCACATGCTTTGCTGCATTTGACTACTAGGTAAAGATAACCTTCCCACCACTTTCACTTTAAATTCAGCTCCAGACCTCAGAGGAGTCTATGCTGCTGTGACAACACTAACCAGCCTGTATTCACTACTCAATCTATTTACGCATCTCTATTTTCAGGTGAGCTGTCCACTTACCGAAGGATAAAGTGACACTGAGGAGAATTCCATTCCCCTGCTCCTCCATAAATAAAAAAAACCCAAACAAAAAAAAAAACAAACCAACCAACCTTCAAAACCAACCCAACAAAAAAACCCAACTCACAGTCAAACTTCTTTTCCATATTTTAAATATAATTATTATTCAAAAAAAACCCCTTACTTTGCTAATGCCTTCTGCTGTCCATTGAAAGCCACAACGGTCCTGACTGCTGTCAAAATTTCTTCTGCCACAGCTCCTGCTTTGGCGTAAGCAGACAGCTCTTTAGCAGTTAGGGATGCCAGGAGCTGGAAGGTTGAAAAAGATATGTTATTGCAGCCTACTGAAATACTTCGTACTGTATTCGTGAACAAGAATGATCAATGTTCAAGGCACAAGATGATGTTTTGCAAAAGAGGGAGTCAAATCCCCTCTGTGCTCTGAATTTCCCCAAAATCCAGCCCATTCTCTCATTGTGTCCTCATTAAAGTGAAAAACTACACAAGTATCAGATGAGCTTCATGACTAACCCACTTTCCTCCCAGGTTGAGCACAGCCTATGAACTACACTGTGACATGTGTGGGGTCAAGGACATGTACCATAACTGCTCTGGGGAGTGACTAAAGTGTTCAGAAACTAGAACACCAGTGGATATTGACATAAGCAAGGTAGTCACATTACAGCTTCTAATGCTGCTCTTCTCAGCTTATTTGAAATGCTTCAAGTAGAAGAAACGCCTAGTGTTGTATGTAAGTAATCACTCAGGAATACAGGCTGTACCCATCAACATGGCTGCAACAGGTCACATTTTCTTGTATGAAAGGAAAACCTCTCCAGATATTTCACTAATTTGTATCACTCCAGTCTGCAGTAGCCATATGTGTGTCCTAGGGTCTGCTCTCTACACAGCATGAAACTTGGGAAATTATTGGCAGTAGCTGTAGTATCACATGGGCATGGATGGAGAGAGCTCAAAAGGCATTTGTGTTAAGAGCAAAGAGTGAGGGTTGTGAGTGCTTGCCTGGGCCTCCCCAGTGCTCTGCACGAGGAAATCACTGTGCGAGGAAGATGCTCTGATGTAGGTTACCCTCCTGCCACATGGCACAAGGACAGAGTAGGTGGACAGAAGGAATATGACAAGGAAATTCATGCTTGGGAACCCACGGAAAACCTACAGGAGGAGCGGAAATGATAAAGTAAGCATGGGGCCAACCTCCCAACCTAAGAAACCACACTAGGTTTCTCTCATGCTCTCCCGCTTTCCTGTGCATGAGGGTTGTAATGTTTTTCTGGTTTGCTTTGTTTATCAATCCCCCCCACACTTACAGTTGACCAAACTGCTGCTGATGCAGCAAGCAGAGGGCTGACTGACAAAATCACCAGTGTCAGCTTCCACCCATGGACGAATCCTATAATAATCCCTGCCAGAAACGTGGCAAAAAACTGCACAAATATACAGATCTTGTCTCCGATGCCTTCGTGGATGGTGTTGATGTCACTTTAAACAACAATAATAAAAAGAGATTTGTTAGCTTTGCATGCCTCTCATTCTAACTGCCTCCCCCTCCATTTCATGCTGTGTGGCCTAATGTCAGAAGCTTTGCCATTTCCTAACTGGCACAGTGAGATTTCTAACCACAGCTACTGAACGGTACCATTAGTTTCTTGTGTGGCCAAAACACAGCAGAAACCTCCTGGTTTTTAGGACTCGTTTTCTGTATTTTCCATCTTTCTCTGCTGTTTCTATGCCCCGTCACTAGGTCACAAATGACCTAGTTTCCTTATCCAGAATCCAAATGGAGCAATACAAGTAAACAGACAAACAGCCTGCCGTGACCAGCTCCAAATGATTCCTTCTGCTCAGCTCTCCGATGTATGTTATGTTTTACTTTTGGCTACAGACTCAGATCAAGGGTTCTCTCTATTGTATCAGATCAGTCATTATTTGAAAGAACCTCTGTTTTTCATACAAATTTCCTTCCCCATTTTCTCTTCCCAGCATATACAGATACCAGAAGCTTCGTTTAAGCTTCTCTTACACCTTTCAGGATACAGCTCCGTCCAAAGTTATCTTAAAATCCAGAAAAAACCCCAACCAAACCCCAAAATAATCTGTGTTCACGCGTACAGCCGCATTGCATCTTTGAGCATACAGTCCTCATCCCTAAGTCAATTTAAGTCTATGGAAAAGCCCCAAAGGCTTTGACTGGACAGAGTCCAGTCTGAGATCTGGCTGGATGTAAATGTAAGCCTCACTTCCATTCAATAAAGTGTCAGAGCTTTCAGTGTTTGTAAACTAGCTGGAGACAGCAGAGCTGTTTATCCAGTACTATCCACCATGTACTTCACGGACATTAGAAAGCCAGCATCAGGCATTTCACAGCAAAAACCCTTCTAATGCATAAATCACAGTAACTGCACAAATGAAGCAGAAAAAGGTAGCTAATTTCTCCTTCAGAGCTGTAATATTTCATACTTCAGGGTTGGTTTTTTTTTTTAAGCTCTGTAGGCTATTCCATAGACGATAAATTGCAGTACACTTTTAAATATCATATTTAGGAGGGTAAAAAATGAACAGAACCCTCACTCTGTCAGCCTGGTGTTCAGCGTTCCTATCTGGGTAGTATCAAACCAAGCCATCTCCTGATGGAGCACTGCATAAAAGAACTTCTGCCGGATCCTGGCTGTCTGCCTCGTAGCCGCAATCAAAAACGTCCATACTTGGATGGTGCTCAGGATCAACACAGCGCAGCCAATTCCCACGTAATAGTAAGCAAACCTGTGATCAGGGAACAAAAGGCCGTGTGACCTCACTGTATCTTGTGAGAGAAACTGGACGCACAAAGCAACAATTAGTCTTCATTTACCCTATCAAAGTAAATACTGAAGCCTGTGATACATTATTGGGAAGCCTGTTTTAGAAGGCAAACATTTGGCTTTTGCTCAAAGAGATAACACAGTAAAAGAAAATCCCCCCGATACCCTGTTAACAGAATAACTACAAAGACTCTTACTTTGTCATTTCACCTTCTATATCTATGCCTGGAATTGATGGACAGCTGGAACTATTTACTGAAGTATCTGTAGGGGAAAAAAAAGTTGTAATATTTGTGCAAATATTATATGCAAGAGACAAATCGTGGCAATCTAGGGTCATCAGTTTGGGAATGTTTTGTATGTTTCAACTGGAGTTTTACAAAATACAAAATCATTTGGAAAATACACATTTATTTTTAAGGAACTTCTAGTAATTAGTGCCTGGTAACTGATGATACAGGTCATGCTCCTTACTATCTTGCCAAAGTTGGTATTTATTGAGAAAGAAAAAGCACATCCAATGCCCTTCTGCTGTGGTGGTCTAGCCATTAAAGTTTAAAATGACTGGGTGATTTGCAGCAGCATAAATTTTGCTCAAGTTTTTCCTTTGTTTAGATGTGCACCAATTCATGGTCTGGGGGAAAAAAAAAATATCTTAGCCCCTGTAGTAAAACATAACTGCTATATAAAAGAAGCCTAATTTTAATTTTTTACCTTCTGACACATTCGGTTTCACACCGCTAAGCACAAAGCTGTTTGTCATCTCTCCAAAGACAATGATCATAAGTGGCAATCCAGTACCATTTGCAACAGCTGCGATCAAACCAACTACCATCAAAAGGACATCCACCCAATCAGCATAGCAAAACTATGAGGGTATTAAAAAATAAAGAGAAAAAAATAAAGAGTGAAGTTATGTCTGACAGTTTATGTATTTGTTACAGTACAGCCCTATAGAACAGGCTTTGTTTCTACCTACGTACTCTAAGTAGCAACAACACTCCAACTGAAGGTAAACTCAGAACGTAAGAATTTTGTAGTAGGTCACATATATCTTTAAATCCGCACTCAGTAAGACTTCTAAGGGAATACTGGCAAAAGATACGGCTCTTCCCCAGCTCAACAGGAAAAAAAGTCAGCCCTACATGTTTCTAAGCAATGATCGTATTTGTCCAATATATTGCATTTGGTGTTCCAGTAAGTTACATATTTACTAAGATAATGCCTTTGAAATGTAAGCAAGAGTGAGCTATTGACCAGCACCTGGGTTATATCTACCAGTAGAAAATGTCTGCAGCAGAGATTGTATCTTAAGGGTTGTCTACCCTTGAATGTTTGTTTGGTTTAAAGAAGAATGTGAATTTAAACTGACATAGCTATTCCTGGATGCGGTTAATCTGAAATCAGAACACTTTATTCCTGACTATCCTAACCCTCTTCCAAAGTGTAAATGGACATGGAATAAACCAGAGAAGAAAACAATTTCTCATGTTCCAGAATAAGCAAGTCCACATGTAAGAGTTACTTGGAAATAGTTGTTGTATGGAAAACTGTCACAAAACTGTATCACTGGTTCTCTCAGAGAACAGAACCCTCAGATGTCAAACACAGGATAAATGCTTTATAGAGTCAAGGCAAGGGCCTATGCAGTATATAGGTCCCAGATCAGCCTCAGCAAGGATGAGCTTCAGACTCCAACAGCACTAAGACTGAACTGCTGTCAGTGCTACCAATACACTGGAGGGGGGGGGGTGTGGAACCGACCTAACAGGAGAAATTTTAAAGAGGTCTAGCATCAATAGGTCTCAGGCTTCTTCTCTGGTTTTTGATTGCCTATTAATTGTGATTCCTAAAGAAATCATAATGACAAATACAGAAAATAAAATATAAATCATACCATCAAACCAGACACTAACCAATTCAAAAATGCCAACCACCTGTTTCTCTGGCTTCTCATTTTCCTTCCTAGAGGAAAATACAAAAGACTAATTAAAGATGAGTTTTTCCTAGCAAAGCCATATTGAACTCTCTCCCCAACTCCCATAGAGCCAGTACACCAGCGGCCAATGTGTTAAGTTCAAAGAATAACTACCTTTTTTTCTTCAGCTTTAACTGGTCACTGAGTTCAAGATTTTCGTTGTGTTGGAAAGCAGGGTTGTCATATCCCTTGCCTGCAGATTCTGTGAAATAAAAAGCAGACTTTAATATAGTAACCTGGTTTTTGTACTAGTTTCTTGCAGCTTTCCCTGCGGATGCTTTTGCATTTAAAGCTTAAATACTAGTTTTTCCTCATGTTCTTGAGCAGCCTGGTGAATTTTTCTTGAAACTTCTTTTCTCTTCAGTTCACCTCCTCTAAACCAGAAAAAACCTTAGTTTCATTTCCAAGATAGAAAGAAACTGCATTTCTACAATTAAAGTATATTTATACAGAAAGGCTATCAAAGACTAAAAACAAGAATCAATTAATTCTACAAACATCTACACAACTGAAGGCAAACGAGAAGCCCTACTGAAATAGGTGGAATTGCTTCGAGTGAAGGTAATAGTTGCTGTAGGTAACACAGAATCGATGCGAGTTAACTGAAGAATCACGTCTTTGCCTGTAATAACCATCATCATTACATCTTTGCATTGCAGTAGTTGTTCCAGAGAATCATAGAATATCCCAAGTTGGAAGGGACTCATAAGGATCATTGAGTCCAACTCCTGGCTCCACACAGGAGCAGCCCAAGCAGAGCAGATGACTGAGAGCGTTGCCCAGACCCCNCCCCCTCGTGAGGAAACTGTAGGCCGCCATTAGGTCTCTCCTCAGTCTCCTCTCCTCCAGCCTGAGCAAAGCAAGGGACTTCAGCCTCTCCTCATATGTCTTCCCCTCCAGACCCTTCACCATCTTAGTTGCCCTCCTTTGGACACTCTCCAATAGTTTTATGTCCTTTTTGTACTGTGGCACCCAAATCTGCACACAGTACTCGAGGTGAGGTCGCACCAGCGCAGTGTAGAGTGGGACAATCGTGTCCCTAGACCAGCTGGCAATGCCGTGCTTGATGCACCCCAGGACACGGTTGGCCTTCCTTGCAGCCTGGGCACACTGTTGGCTCATGTTCAACTTGCTGTCGACCAAGACGCCCACATCGATTTCAGCATGGCTATACGTCCTACGTCCTTTGTGCTAGGGGCTTTAGGAATCTACACCAAAGAGGAATCCTACCCCAGAAAGTTTATGATTCTCAACACATAAACTGAGATGTAATAAACAGATAAAAAAATCTGATGAACAGCCACAATAGGGGGCCAGCTGTGAATCACACGGGGAGAAAAGGGCTCCACACACCAGACACTCCCAATTTACATTTACCTTAACTCCTGACTCACTGTGAATAGTATTTTCCACATCTTGTTTTTAACGTCAGTCTTTATACAAAGACCAATTTAGACAACCCTTTGAAGGCAATAATGTGCTTCCAACTTACTGAGTTTATCTTAGGAGCATTTTCATGCCCAGGCTAGGACCCACCTAAATAGTTTTACCCATGTAAATGAAGTTTGTTGAACTTGGTGGAACACTTCACGCGTATTTTCTAGGTGTTGGCTTTAGTTCACTGAAAATTCATTGTGTTATCTCCTATAAAACTACTATGGTAATCAGAAAAGACTTCTAATACATCTTTAGATTTGGAGCTGTGGAATATATTCTTCAAATGCATACACAGCTTTCACAGCTTACCATCATTGGAGAGGTCCTTTTCAATGGAATTTGCAAAATGGTCCATTATTCTTTGTTGTATGCTTATGAGATAAAGTCACATTAAACAAAACCTGCATTAAAAAAAGCAACGAAACATTTATAAGCAGTAGATATTAAAAAAAAAGAGTTCACATTAAAATATTTGTGGGTTTTTCTATGACTCACTACATTTTGGTATCAACACTGTACTACTTAAATATCATGACTAAAAAAAAGTATGTCACAGTGTGATAAAGAACTACTACTACTACTAAGAACAGTGCAAACCATTACAATGGAACCTAACTCAGCAGCCTGTTTGAGCAGTCTTTTAGCTAACCCCTTAGATCATTCATATACAAATTATTGTGGATGGTCTGTTACAGAACAAAGGATTTCACCAATTATCTGACGTTTGATTAAAACTTATTGAACAGTTGTAACATGATCGTCATTGTAATGATAAAGACTGAAGATACATATATGTATTATGCCATACACCAGCTAAATGAGATCTAGAGGTGGTAAAATACATCAAGAAGAAAAGCCTAGGGAAACTTGGAGCACCAAGTATAAAGGTTTAAAAAAAAAAAAAAAAAAAAGGAAAAAAAAAGACCACACACATGAATTTGACGTAGGCTAAAATAATAAGGATAAAATATATAATCAACCTGACAAATTACTATTTATTTAAGCAACCTTTCAGATAGGGTGCGTTTTTTCCCCGCATGTTATTTCAGCTTACCTTCACAGCCCGCGCTGTGCCCAAACGTGTGGGAGACCGCGGCCCCTTACGGCCGCCCGGTGGGGCGGGGCGCGGGCGGTGCGGTGCCCCCAGCCCGTCCCGGTGAGGTACCCGCGGGGCGGCTGCCCGCGCCCTGGCCAGGGGCTTTATAGCAGCGGGAGCCGCCCGCCTGCCCGCCCTCCTCTCGAGTTTCAGGTGAAGGTCGGTGCCGCAGCCGGGCAGGAGTCGCCGTGGTCGAGGGGTCCGCAAAGAGATTTCGGCCCGGGGGCTCCTGCCCCCGGCAGCCCCCCCCGGGAGCAGCCCACAAACGGCGAGCCGCTCGGCCCCCTTATCAGGGTATCGCTTTTACCTTTGAGCCTCACCAGTACTAAAACTAGAACAATTGTAGTTTGGAAAACTCTGCTGACAAGCAGAGGTGAGGGAGCATTTGATGAAGATACCCTTGTCCAGTGAAAAATTCAGGCTCGTGAAAGCTGTCTGCAAGGTCACATCGAATTTAGGGAACAGCTTCACTGCATTTGGGGAATTTTAACTAAGGGTGAAGATACGCTGGTGAATTTGAACTAAGAAGTGTTATTAGAAGAAGCATTTTCATGTCCCACTTCTAAATGACATGAAGACCAGAGCTAGCTAAAGTCATTAATGCTTTTACAGAAGCTAAATTTCACATTTTGCTCATTTAATTCCCACCTCTTCCCCACGATTTGTGTGGAGTTTTGTTTTGGCAAAAGAAGGACTTCCTTGTTTTGTGTTAGCTCAGAGGGTTTGGTGGGGTTTTTCCCCCTCCCCTCTGAAAAAATGAGGTAAACAAATTAGACTTTCTGCACAACCCCTAAAATCGCAGTTCTGCAACTTTCCCTCCTCCCCCTTGGAATCTGTATTATTTCCTTCCAGCAATGCTTTTATTAAACACTTTTATAGTGTTTATGAAAAATTCCTAATTATTTTCCCCATCCACTCAAATGCCATTATCCTAAAGCCAGGTCCCAGATAATTAAACTAGTTATTCAGCTGAAGTTACTCTCAAGTAACAAGTTCAGGACTCAGTCCAATTTAAGATTCCCGTTTCTGCCTTCCCCACAGGATTCAGATTACATTTTACATACTGGTTATAATGCCCTGAAAGAACCTCAGAAGAAAAGGCATCATTAGGCTTCATCCTCTCCTGTCCACTGGGACCCTATATGCTCAGTTTGAATCTAGTTCCTACATGTCAGACCTATTACTTCCTAAAGTACTTCCTTATCTTGTTAGCATTACCCAGGGTTTATATTGGAGACTCAGCATTAAGCCTGCCTAATGCACATTAGCAGCTTTGGTCGCTGTTCCAGAAAATTTATGAAAAGCTTTGGCTTCTGCTGCCGTGGAGAATCTGCATTTACAGATTTCAGCAGAAGAGCCAGAACAGCAGGCTGAAGTACTTCCCTGTCCCAGCCCTGAGGTTCACAGCTGTATGCAGTTTTTCCTTCACCAAAGCCAACAGGCCTTTTCTTGTCCATCTCAATGGGAGCAAGAACAATTCCTCACCATGTCCGAGTTTCTGTTAAAACAAGTTATTAACCAATATTTTCAGAAAAAAAATGTCATCACCTATAAAATTTTAAACATAGGGACATCCCACTTAGAAAATAAATGCCTGGATTTGATGATAGGTGTGGGGCTGACAGCACATGGAGAGCAATGTAGAGGTTTGAGGGTAATATAAACTCACTCGGATCAGTTTTCAGAGCTGCTAAGTACCCACACATCTTTCTTGAGATCACTGGCAGCTAGGGACCATCGGGTACCTCTGAAACACAGACACTTTCACTTTTCAAGACTTCATTCTCAGTTATTCACACACATTAGCAATAAAGTGTCAATTATGATCCAAATCCATTGCTCTACACACTATATGCCTGGTAAGAAAAAAGCTTCCGATTTCCCCTATATAGAAAAGGCAGTCCAAAAACAGCATGGAAGATGAGCAGGACAAGCAACTGATAGCGTGGAAAAGAGAGGCATGAGGTGTCAGGAAGAAAGTTGTTTCCATCTCTCCACCCCAGTCCTTCGAGAGTGATGTTGTACTCTGTGGAGGTTAATGAACATTTCCAAAGTGGGGGAAACCAAAACCATAACCAAACAGGTTAAAAAAGAAAATGAACAAAAGAAAGTAAGAAAGAGTCTCCCAGAAAGATTCCTGATCTAACCTACTAAAAAACATGGACTCATAGTCTGATTACAGCTAACTACTCTGTGCTTAAATAAAAAATAAAAGAGTACACTATGACATTTGTGCAGAAGCAAATGTTCTGGACCAAAACATGCATATGACAAGCAGAGAAGACTCACCATCAATAAAAGAAGGCAGAGAAGCAACACAACAACTAGCAATTTACAATAATTCCCTTGCAATTTTAGGGGAAGCATTACAATAAAACATCATAAGGTGACTTGGAAGGGAAATACTATTTCTTCTTTTATGCAAAAAGATTTGTGTAACTTTGGAAAATACTCGCTGCATCTGAAAAGTATTCTGTTCCAAACAGACAGTATTCACCCATGCCTCCATGTGTTTGGTTTGTCTGTCCAAAAGCAGTCAGTGACAGGAAAAGAAAAATTAAACACAGTCAAGTACCGTTAATTAACACCAGCCATAACTGACTGAACTAGAAAAGATATCTACTTTAAAGAACTATTAACCATAACTACAAAAACATTATTAAAAACAAACAAAAAGCCCCCTAAGAAACTCCCCCAAAACACAAGCTGGAAACGAGAACACATTTCCCCAACAAAGCATTAACACTCAAGCGAATACAATGTGTGGTATGCAAAAGTAACAGACACCCAGCATTCACAAAACAACAAATACAAAGAAGGTATGTTGTATTTTATAAGCATCATAGTTGCTTACTGCTCTTAACTTCTGCAGCAGACCAGAAGAGCACCAGGAAGACACCCAGCCTGCACCCACCAGCCACACAAGAGGAGTCAGGGTTAGTATTTGACCCATCACCTTAATCACAGCTCACTGCTGTGAGCAGCACCCCATGCAGCTGGGTTGTAATTAACAGGACTTGATTTTTACTTATTGCTCTTCAACATTAGTTGCTTTGTGGCTTTTGCATATGCGTTGAACCTGTTTTCAGCCAGAAAAGACTTACCAGAATCAGTTAAAAAGTAAAAAAAATAAAAATCTCTTTTCTTATTTATTTGTCAGAAATCAGACCACTAAGGAACACTGATACTGTAGTCTTTGTAGGCTCATCACCATCAGTTGTAACCAACTGCTACATTTTTACAGCAGCACGGGGACATGTGCATTGTACTCAACCTCAGCAGTGGTTCTTAATAACCACTGGTAGTAGCTGTAGTCATGGCACGGTACTTGCAGCCTTACTCTTAGAGAGGGCCATGTTTTGGTGGGCATAAAAGGGACGGCTCATTATCATCTGCAGTTCTTCACTTTATTTACCAAGTAATAGGGTATGGATGTTGGCCATTTGGATTATGAATATGGGACTTATTAATATATTCTACATAGTTAACTTTTTTCAATATAAAAATGAATAGACAGATTCAGTCAAAGCTTAATTAATGTCTGGGAAGGTAGGGTATTCTCCATCACTGCTGGACTGATCCAAGTTGGGCTATACAAACTGGTAGCACTGAGTATCCACAGGCCATGAAAAGGACTCTTGTGGAGCAGCTGTGGGCTTCTGCGTCTTTCAGAGGAGACAGTTATTTCCCCATTCTCTGTCACAGTGACCCATACTAAACCCAGCTGAGGTAGTAAAAAATAGAAAGCCCACAGTTTCAGAATACCAGCTGGGGCAATGAGATGGGGGCAGATTCTGTTTGCTAAGGTAAATTTAATTACACCACTAGTTAAGCGAGGCAAACCGTTTGGGGATATTAATCACACTTGCAAACTAGAAGTTAAGAAGTTTTCTAGTTTCTTTATAGGGAACAGCAAACTAAAATGTTGTAATGCTTGTTTATCTAACCCAAGTTTTATGTATACTACTATAGCACTGGCAGCTGCAGACCAATCAGGGATTTGGTGCAATGGATGGAGGAAGTCTGGGTAGAGGTGAGTGTTGGAAGAATTAAAAATGAGATAAAGAAATACGCCACAACACTTCTCGAACTTTCTAAGAAAGTCTGAGCTATGTTGCCCAAAAGTCCTAATGCTGTAACCAAGCAAAACAATTATTTGCGGTTTTCCTGAAATTGGGGATTCTTTTAACTAAGCAGAGTTATATCCAAGATAGCTATTCATTGATAATTGTTTCTAACTGGAACAACTTGCAAGAGTATATTGAGGCTGAAATGGTTTTGCAAGTTCTCTAGAGTACGCATTTGCTCAAAGAAGAAAGACAAGGAATGCATTTTATTCTCTCTTATGAAGTTTGCACATCTGTTTTAGGAGAGACTTAGAATAGAATAGAATAGAATCATTAAGGTTGGAAGAGACCTCAAGGATCATCCAGTCCAACCGTCCCCCCCCCCACATTACCCACTAAACCATGTCCCTAAGTACCACATCCAACCTTTCTTTAAACACCCGCAGGGACGGTGACTCCACCACCTCCCTGGGCAACCTGTTTCAATGCCCGACCACCCTTTCCGAGAAGAAATTTCTCCTCATCTCCAACCTAAATCTCCCCAGGTGCAACTTGCAACCGTTCCCCCTTGTCCTGTCACTAGTTACCTGCGAGAAGAGGCCGATCCCCAGCTCACCACCACTTCCTTTCAGGTAGTTGTAGAGGGCAATAAGGTCTCCCCTGAGCCTCCTCTTCTCCAGACTAAACAAGCCCAGTTCCTTCAGCCGCTCCTCATAAGACCTGTGCTCCAGCCCCTTCACCAGTTTCGTTGCCCTTCTCTGGACACGCTCCAGGGCTTCGATGTCTTTCTTGTGGTGAGGGGCCCAAAACTGGACACAGTACTCGAGGTGCGGCCTCACCAGGGCTGAGTACAGGGGGACAATCACCTCCCTGCTCCTGCTGGCTACACTATTCCTGATACAGGCCAGGATGCCGTTGGCCTTCTTGGCCACCTGGGCACACTGCCGGCTCATGTCCAGGCGAGCATCAATCAGCACCCCCAGGTCCTTTTCCTCTACACAGCTTTCCAGCCACCCCGCTCCCAGCCTGTAGCGCTGCCTGGGGTTGTTGTGGCCAAAGTGCAGGACCCGGCACTTTGCCACATTGAACCTCATCCCGTTGGCCTCTGCCCAGCAATCCAACCTGTGCAGGTCCCTCTGCAGAGCCATCCTACCCTCCGGCAGATCGACACTTCCCCCCAGCTTGGTGTCGTCTGCAAACTTACTGAGGGTGCACTCAATTCCCTCATCCAAATCATCAACAAAGAGGTTGAAGAGGATGGGCCCCAGCACCGACCCCTGGGGAACACCACTCATGACCGGTCGCCAGTTGGATTTCACTCCATTCACCACCACTCTCTGGGCCCGGCCATCCAGCCAGTTTTGAACACAGTGAAGAGTGTACCTGTCCAGGCCATGGGCCACCAGCTTCTCCAGGAGAATGCTGTGGGAGACCGTGTCAAAGGCTTTGCTGAAGTCTAGGTAGACTACATCAACAGCCTTTCCCTTATCCACCAGGCGGGTCACTTTAACTGATAAGGATGAAGAATTAGCAGATTTCTCAAGTACTTCCCAGTCATTCTGCTGAACTCTTTATATACGTTAAGCAGGAAAAAGTTCATACATTACCAGGATGATGGATTAGGTTGATAAAGACCTATAGATATAATTCACAGGACTGAATGTCAAGATATACGCCTATTTCACAAAGACAGGGAAGGAAGAAAAGGAAAGAGAGGAGGAATTCCCTTATGTAAGCAAGTTATTTTTTCTAAGGCCTTCCCTTTATCAGGAGAAAGACAAAACAATGTTTTTTGGCCTGTCAGACCAGGAATATTAGGCAGGTGATGTTTCATTAGTCTAGCTAAAGGAAAGGAACCATTACATGCCTGGACAACTGTTGGGCAACACAGGCAAGGCAGAGGTCGGGGGGGGGAACCCTCTTAAATCCTTAGAAAGTGCTGCGAACAAAATTTTCTTTTAAGAGGTGAAAGAATTAACTGGAGATGGGCTTTTCTACGTTTCATCCAGAGAAGTAGAATGCAATCAAGGAAGAAAATTTGAATTAAAGTGCTGGTGAAATTATGAAGTTTGTGATTCTTTAGAAAAAAAGAGAGGAATGACAATAGAATAAAGAAAGTAAGTTTGAGTATAGGAAGATTATTGTTATTCATGAAAAGGCAGTCTAAGGGCAAAGGGGATAAAAAGACTTGGCAATTCATATAAACATGTTATGCACTTGAAACACAAACAAGAGGCCATTCTTTCATGCAGAAGCACAAGATACTACCTTTTTGTAGGAACAAGTTATCACTAAGTAGAGGTTGGGAATGACTTTGGAGGCTGCTTTTCTGCAGAATAGCATCTAGGAGATATGGTGGATGGAAAACTGAACAGAAGCCAACAATGTCAAACTGCTGTAAAAAAAGACAAAATTCATAAAAGCACAGAAGAGTCATATGCGAAACACATGGAGTAGTGTTTTCTCTGCTTAGCACTGTTAAGTCCTCAGCTGGAGCGCTGTGTGTAATTCTGGCTGTTTCAAGAATGATGTGGGTGATAGGAATTATGGAAGAAAGTAAAATTAAAGGGGTATAAAAGACATGACCTCTGAGGAAAGACAGATGGAATAGGGTTTGGGGTAGTGGAAAACATGCAATTCAGTTTAGAAAAGCATGAGGGACTGTGCAAAACCAATGTAATCCGATCTCTTCCATATCTACTGTGCACCGATTTACGGTAAGAAAGACAAAAAGTGGGTATTAGGAAAGTGGCATTAATTCCATGGCTAGTTAAACACTGGGCCTGTTGGATTACTGATGAAGCTGTTGGCATCTAGATTTTTTATTTCCTTTTTTTTTTTCAGGTCAAGTCAAACAACTGTCTACAACAAAAAGTTTGGTGTAGGGGATTTTGCCTTGAGGTTTGGAGAAAGATAGTATTGTCTTCTGAGATCCTCATTAGCTCTTGTGCTGAAAAGCATAATGAAGGACAAAACAGAACACAGCTGGTACATCTTGCATTTTGGTTAAAGAGTTGAGATCAGGTATAAACTGAGCCTGTGGAACAGCTGGCAACAGTTTTGGTAAAGCTGTCTACTGGTGAGAGATGGGGAATTGGACAATTAGCAGACCACTTGGAAATGGCAATGTAGAAGTAAAACCTTAACCTCAGAGGATGCAGTGGTTTTCCAGGATGCATCCTTTCTGCAGCTTCTTCTAGCCTACATCTGCCAGGTGCCATCTCAAGTACTGTCAAACGACTTTGCTACCTAGTCTATATTTTGGGATGGGTCACTGACATGGAGCATGTATTAATTAACTTCCAAGCTTCTTCTGGAGTGAACCAATCAGTTCATTTTGAGATGAAAGTGGGGTTTGGTTTTGAGAATAGTTTATTTCTGAGTTTGCTCTCAAAAACTAATTTCTAGGCCTAATAGGACAGTTTTGGTTCTTTCCATCTTCTGCAGTTCTGGAAGATGGTTCTTGTGCCCTCAGTTCTACACACCATCATGCCATATCCTAGAGTATGCAATCCACACCTTTCACTTTGGACTATAAAAATATCTCTCTGTGGGCTTGCTTTCTGTGTATCATCACTCAGCACTCATACACAGCACTATTGACTGTTAAAATGCGAGAAGTATTTCCTGGGATTTTGGGTGCACCACATGAGATGCAAAGAAAACTCAAATTAGGTGGCAGACTATAGAAATGTGGCCACTCCAGAGAAGGCATTTCTGAGTGAAGTGGATAAAAACTGTTGAAACCATGAAGGCATGGAACTCTTCAGAAGTTGTTTTTAGCAGTGTAGATGGAATTACTGATACAGTTTGATCACTGGTGGGACTTCATAGTATTTTACTAACATAACTCTGGGATGAATGAAGTTGTGTGGGTAGATACTGCATATTGTCTTCCTGAAAGGTCTTATTCAAGGAGTCAGTCCCATCTCACACCAAAAATTTAGGTGACAGTGAATTATAAACAGTTCACATATGAAAATGTGAAGAAAATACCAGACGTCTTTACTACAAAGGTAGCACCATCCAAGCGCTTTTCTTTAACCCGAACAACATTTTGGATGTGCCGCACAGTGCTGGACAGGGTGTCAGTAACATAGAGAATTTAAATTAATTTATTCTTTAGTCCCAGACTCTCAGAGGAAATTAAAAAAAGTGACAATTACTTTCCCTTAAATATTTTTATTTCTCAACACAATGTTAAATCTTGAGGGCAAGGACCTTTCTCTCTTTCTTCTAGCCTCTTCCCCTCCAATAACCTAGCAGTTTGTAGATTTTGTTTATATTTTTATATAAATATGTATACATAGTATTTAAATAACATGACTGAATCAAACAGGTGTTATTCATACAGGTAGTATGTTTTTACTACTGAATTATGTTCTGATTAGATGTTTATATGCTCCCAAGGGTCAGTGAATGTGGTCCTTTTCATCTAAAGGAATTGGTGTAAACATCCCCGCTCACTGAGCGTGCATTTCATGGATCTTATTAGCACATCACTGAGTGCTTCCCTTGCCAGGAAACCACGGTTAAAGTGGAATGGGTTTTTTTGGAAAGATGTGTGTGAGCAGTGACCTTGCACTGATATTATTTAATCTAGGAAGAGAAAAATTTAAAAAGCAGAGGCAAAAGAAGTGTTTGAAGATGAAGTGTCTGAACATTAAGTGTCTGAACATGAGCCAGCAGTGTGCCCAGGTGGCCAAGAAAGCCAGTGGCATTCTGGCCTGCATCAGGAATAGCGTGGCCAGCAGGAGCAGGGAGGTGATCGTCCCCCTGTACTCGTCTCTGGTGAGGCCTCACCTCGAGTGCTGTGTCCAGTTTTGGGCCCCTCAATATAAGAAGGACATTGAGCTGCTGGAGCCTGTCCAGAGAAGGGCAAAAAAACTGATGAAGGGACTTGAAAATAAATCTTATGGGGAGCGACTGAGGGAACTGGGCTTGTTTAGCCTGGAGAAGAGGAGGCGGAGGGGAGACCTGATCGCTTTCTACAACTACTTGAAAGGAGGTTGTAGTGACGAGGGTGTTGGTCTCTTCTTCCAAGTAGCAAGCGACAGGACGAGAGGGAATGGCCTCAAGTTGCATCAGGCGAGGTTTAGGTTGGATATTAGGAAAAACTTCTTCATGGAAAGAGTAGTGAGGTGTTGGAATGGACTGCCCAGAGAGGTGGTTGAATTGCTGTCCCTGGAGACGTTCAAAAAATGCATAGACGTGGCACTCCAGGACATGGTCTAGCAGGCATGGTGGTGTTAGGTTGACGGTTGGACTTGATGATCTCAGAGGTCCTTTCCAATCTTAGTGATTCTATGATTATATGAAGATATATGTAATGCATTTAACCCTAACAAAAATAAAACTCTTAAGAAGACAAATACAAACAGGTTCCCTATTTAAATAACATATATGGGTATCTCCTGATTGATGCAGAGGGTTGCCGTATCAAGATTGGGCTGCAGATGATGCCGTGTGGTTCAGGAGCACAGTTACTCCTAAATTACCTGCTATAACACCCTCCCCCCGCGCCCCAGTGCTCAGCATCATGGTTGTCCTATCTTCTGGTAGCTGCAGCATCTTCCTGTGAAAGCTGATATCACCACTTCCCTCACTTCAAAACTGAGTTTTGTCAAAAATCCCAGCTATCCCCTAACATTATGGTCCCTGAGGGCACAAACAGGAAAAAGCATCCTCAGATTAATGAAGAATTATCTTGGGAGATGGCAGCTGATTTCTGAAGGCAGCTGCCTTACACTACTTGTACACAAACTACTTTTTTATTCCCCCATGATAGCCCATTCACACATACTTGTCCATATTCTCTTTGGAAAAATATTTTGGCACTTCAGACAGCAGCAGTAGGATTTCTGCCAGCCAGTGGTTCCTGTGTCTCAGACTGGTGGCCAGTCCTGATGCTGGCTTCCACAGCACTGAGTTCTGCTTTGGGGGCAACAAGACTGACTGACAGGGCCGAGGGGAAGAACGAAGTATTACAACTGGCTGACATATAACTAGCTTGTGATGAGAGGCAGAGCAAGAATTCCGTGTGCCAAAGCTGACACAGTCAAACCTCAGTGCTTGGAAGTGCTGGCATCTTCTAAATATCCTCCTCTTTTGAGTGCCATAGGGCAGGCTCTCAGTTATCACTACAATCTCCTTTTTCTACTTCTCCCTCCTTTGTCTTGAGAAGTAACAGGATTCACTGACCTTAGTTACCTGTGTACTCTGCAGACTGAGATCTAAAACTACCTCCTTTCCCCCTAAGTTCCCGACCCAGTCCTTCGGCTGACAGGTGAGCAGAGCTTTCTCCACGCTCACAAGAGTGAAGGAAACCCTTCACATGGACTGGGCAGTGATCAGGCAGCTAAGGGGACTGGTGTGATGCAGATCTGATTTTTTTTCCCCCCTATTGATGTATACCCTAGATCAGGACTGTCTGTACTGTTTTCATGCAGCGCTGAACTTTTAGCTCTAACTGTGTTTGCAATATTAACCAGTTATGTAAGTGTGCATTTCTGTATGCATCACTGCGCAGTCATGCCTAGGCTTTCACCAAGCTTTCCTTCTGTTGTACTGCTTTCTAATCAGATTACAAGAACCCTAATGAGCTTCTGGTTGGATCCAAATTAACATGGGCATCAAAAAGGTCTGATGAAGGATATTTCCTTTTAAGGAGGAGTTGATGCTTCCAAGGTATGTGCAAGAACATACCTGAATAGCTCTTAAAGATTCAGGAAGTGGTTAGGTTTTTCTAGTTAGCAACAGCCTGCCAAAAAAGATTAGGCTGTCAGTGACTACCTTTTGAAATATATTGATCTTCCTTTATGTACCTGTGATTATGAAGAAAGGGTGGGAACACTGAAAAATTCTTCTTTATTCTTTTCAAAAGGATGTCAAATTATCTTTGCTAGATAATCTAGATCTATTTCAAGCTCCTGAATGATCTCACAATTGTCTAACAAATGACTTAGTACAGGAATAAATTCAGGTAGCACATCAGTTAATTAACTGGCCCATAAAATAGCTTATGTTCAGAGAAGAAATACTTCATTTTATGGGAATTTTAGCTGCATTGCAGAATGACAGTAAAATAGACATTCTAAGAAGTAACTATTTGGGATCAGTTTCACCAAAAGTAAACTCAAAGAAAAAGAAGAAATTCAGTTTTTAAATGGTCATTACTCAAATATTACTTTGATTTATTAATGGATACAAATTTATTTAGGTCAATGAAAAAGGAAAAAAAGCTTTTTTTCCCTTCTGTTAATCCTTGTAACAGTCTGTGTCATTCACTAGGACCTAGTTATACTGTTCTGGTGAACTGATACTTATGGAAATAATTAGAAGATCCCAGCTGCATTACTCATTACTAAATATCCTTGAAGTCAATATGCACTCTGTGTTTCCCTTTTTGATGTAATTCAAAAAAACTTTTAATGAATGACAAGTAAATTCATACCACATGTCCAAGAGAGCAATCAGGAGGACATCTCAGACAGTATCACTGTGAATACACTGGACTTTTTTTTACTGTTTATATTGGATGCTATCCTATAACCGATAAGAAGACACTATCTGAACATTTGTAATTAACTTTTATGCCTCCAACCCATTTGTATTGTATTGTAATGCTGTCGAATAGTGACATTCTGCAACATTTCCCTGCCTATAAACCTACTAAAAATGAATCTACGCTCAGAACCCAGTTATTTCTCCTGAGAGCTGGGAGATTTATTTATATTTTAATCAAGAAAGCTATTATTGTCTCTCCTCCAGCCCCAGATCGTAGCATGAGTTTATGACGGCTTCAACCAGGGTCCAACAGGGAACAATCCCTTCTTCACCAAAAGAACATAAAAGTCCAGCCATGGAACAGGACAAAGACAAGATTTACTGAAGTGCTAAAAATGATCCAGAGGGAGGGAGAGAAACCTTTCTCCAGGAGCAGCTCAGAACACTGTGGGACACACAACATTTAAATTCCTGCTCTGCTGGATGTGGCTCACGGGTCTGGCTTTGAATGTCCCAGAGGAAAAGGGTGTCCCAGTACCAGGAAACAAGCCCCAATGCAAGTGAGAGAGAGGAGCCGCAGTTGTGCTGGTGGGATGCCCAGTCACTGGCAGGGCACTTTGAGTCCTGCTTTTTGGTTCAATTAAAGCCGAGTTATGTGCGCAGCGTGAAGTGGAGATTAGACACCTGGTGATTTGCAAAATCTCCTTGCTATTGAGGGAGGATTAAAATTCTATCTGGAAAACTACGGCACTGCACTTGGCTCTTCTTCAGGCTACACTGGGAATGGGATTCAGCTAACAGATTCAGATACCTATATTTATGTGACTACGTGACATATGAACTATATGTCCAAATTCCCAATAGGGCCAACAGGAGTTTACTCAATAATGTAGATACCTGCTTCAAGGTGAGCTGACCAGATCTCTGCACTCTGAAATTCTCACTTGCTTTATAGACTAGATCTTCACTGACAGTAATGGGAGCCGGACACATTCTGTACAAGCAGACGTGGAAAGTGATGTGTCTGAATGTGAGAACCGTATGCCAGCTTGAATGTAAGGAGTATACCATGACATTTTTCAAATTTCAACTCATTTTTTCCCCAAGTGAAAACCTGTAAAGAAGATGCTTCAGGATGATAAACTTTCAGCAAGCATGTTATTTGTTTAAATAAATAAAATACAGAATCTATTCAGCTCTAATATCCTTTTGAGATACTACAGTGGAGGAATCACAGTCGTCTTAGTTGACATTCTCACGGAGACCAAAACATTAGGTTGAGTTTAGGATAACTGTGCTTCTTGCTGTCTGAGACTCATGACATAAGCCTCACTCTCAGAGAAGAGCATCTGACTTAGTTGATCTTTGCATTAGAAAAAGCTGTGCTTATGGTTGTTTCCTTCTGATGATTTTCATTTCACATGTCAACATGTGTTTTGAAAATATTGTAGGAGTTTACAGTAATCAACAGCACTGAAGAATTTGGTAAATATTATGGACTTGCACTTAGTGATTTGAGTATTTATGTGCAGAAAAGTCATGTGGCTTGTGTCAATGGTCACATACATGAAAAGAGACTAGCTAAAATCTGCAGGTTTTAAACCATATGTATCAATTTCTCCTCCTTTGATGGTCTGTTTTATATAAAGCTAGGAATGTTACTGTGTTGGATAAAATTCGCTGTTAATGATATCCTCATTAAAATGTCCTCAATGCAGAAGAAAGACTGCAGTATTATGGGCAAGGCTTATCCTACCCATTAAGGCACATTTAATACAAGAAAATAAAATAATGAAATTTGTCTACACTAATGTAGCATAATATTGCCACCATAAATGGCAAGGAAGAGTTACAAGTTGAGTAGAGATTCAAGGAGAGATGTATATCTTGTTTTCCTTTGTTTTATTTCGATGTATCACAGTGACAGTGGAAAGGATATATGATAACTTTAAAATTCCATATAGATTAATAGTAGGAGTGAGAAACTGTGAAGTATTTCTAAAACACTGTTGTCACGACAGCCTCAATATTTCCATGACACTGAATAGAGCTCAGGTTATTTCCTAGTGGTTGTCACCTCCACAAAGAAGGAATCTTCCCAGGGAATTCTCTTCAGTAGGAACAGCACCTTGCACTAAATGTAGCATTCAGGGAAGTTTTAAAAATGTATTTAAAATTATTTTGTGGGCAAATTAATTTTTATATAGCTACAAAAAATGCAATGGCTTTTCATATATAATTTTATTAAACAAGATTCTCCAAATGGCTAGGTCATTTTTCAGCTCTTCAAAATCCTACACTGCAAAAGCTTGCCTAAATATATTGCAAAATGAAGGTTCAAAGTAGCTTTGTTAAGACACTATTTGAAACTTCAAGTACTGAGGCGACATGAACATGGAAATTAAGGAGTGTCATTGTATTACAAGCAGCTGCTTTTATATGCACAACCTGAATTAAACTGGGCTGAATTTCTTCCACCAGAAGCTAGAGGGTTTATAGGAGAGGCAAATCAGACACTGAAGTGGTTGATTCAACCTTAATTCAAGGAAGTGAATGTGGAGAATTAAACTGATACTCCACACAAAACCGTCCTTACCTTATATCCCTTATTCCTGTTGTTATATCACTTCCCTGGGCTCATAATTGAAACTTTGCTCTGAATCTTTTAGAAAAAAATTGTTAGAGAGGACACAATCTGGAAAGTTAGGATTTGTTTGCTTTTTTAGCTCTCTTGCGACTAACTTGCATCACCTTAGGCAGCTAATTTTATCCCTCCATTTATTGAAAAAAGGAGATTTTTATTGAAGTTATTAAATATTAATCTATTTATGAGAAGGAATTTATGAAATACACCTTCCCTATCCACACAAGTGCTGTGAGAATGCAAAGAAAGAGTGAAGTGCCCAGGTTGTACAGACTTGAGAAAAGTCAGATGTGTACCTGATACTGAACAGGTTATCAGGGTTCAAAACACAATTGCTTTAAGGGCTACGAAACTGTAGGCAGTAAATGCAAAAAAAACCTCCAACCCCACCAACCAGAAAGGAGCAAAAGAAGTTGTTGAAGAGCTACAATTGCATTTTATGAAAAAGTCACCTTCCCTCCTTCAGTTGCTCTCCCATATATTGAAGGAGTTGTTTAAAAGAGAGAAAAAGGACCTCGGTAGCTGAAGCCAGCACTGCAGCCCTGCTTCCTACCTCAGTAACAACCCGGCCATGACAGTGAAATAGCAAGGAAACAGCGGTGGAAACACTGTAAGAAAAAGCTGAGCAAGTTGGTCAATTACCGGTATGCAGGGGCACGTGCATGTACGAACACGCTCAGCCTCACTTTGCAGCACCAGCATTTGCAGCCTGGCCTGTAGCTGAAACGCGATAAAAATGTGAAGGGCAATCTAATTAAAAGACTTGAAACACTGTGCTGAGGTCATTCCTGTTTACCTCCCACCATAAAAGACGTGCCCTCTGTTGCATACTGTATAGTCATAAACAACCCTATAGAGGGTTAAACAACCAGGGTACCTCCTGCTCTAATTCCTGGGGCTATTCTTTCTCCTCTCTGTCCTCAACCTCAAATAACTCCTCCTCTCTGCCACCGCTGGCCTCACCAGCCTTCTTGGGCAGCTACTGGCAAGGTTCAGCTGTGCTGGTCCCTGCCTTGTGCCCCTCAAAGGCCACCGCGTGAGGCTCTGCGTGCCAGCAGCGAGGAAGGGCAGTCGGAGACCCAATCTTTACTCTGAAACAACTTGCAGAACAAACGGAAAAATCCCTGGGCATCAAAGGAAAATCCAGATGTTTCCCTCCCCTCTCTGATCATGCTTGGTATTCACCCATTACTCCTCACAGTGGAAACCACTTTATTTTTGGAGCTGTTATTACTTAACACTTAAAATTAGCAATATCTTAAGTTTTGATGACTGTCATGTGAGACTAACCATGTTCTGCAAGCATTACAATTATTGGCTATAAAGTGAACCTAGCCAAGACGTACTGAGTCCTAGCATTGAGCTCCAGCTGCAAAATCAAGCATAAAAACCTGGAAAGGGATGGTAAAAATATAATTTGAAATAGACAAGTGAAATTTTGGGATATGAAGTATCCCTCTCGCCACAAGGCCCCTGAGGGTTGTGAGCTGGTGTGGGATATGCAGATGGGATGTATTTGGTGACTGGTTTGATCAATGCTTAGCCTGAACTTTGCTACTAAATCTCATCTCCATTTAGTGTGACGGTTATCAGAATCAAATTACACTTTAAACATTTTATAACAAATTACTGGCAAATAGACTGGAAGTTTATACAGTGGCAGGCAGATAACTGCATATAACCACTAACAGAGAGAGAGATAACATGCCTTCCTCCACCAAAGGGGCTGTAAATAGGCAAGGGAAGCACTGCTGACTTGTTGGAGGAGTCAAAAAATGCTAAAATAAAACCACAGTTCCTGTTTCTTCTTATCATTTAGAATTTGCAATTATTATGCACGAGGCATAGCACATTCACGCCTTCATCTGGGTGCTGTTATTCTCTCCCCTGTAAACACGCATGGAGCAGGAACTTCCCTTGTGCCAGAGAGAAAACTTTAAGTCAGGTTTCTTGACTGCCTTATCTGTTTTACAACTCCCTTACAAAATGCACTATCCCTGCTTATCAGAGGGTGGTTTATGTTTAATATTTTCAAGAGATAAAAAGGTTATGAACCAGGAACCTGCTCCTGACATTCATACAAGATGACAGAAACAGGGAGTGGAGTTAACTTAGTTTACTTTTCAGTGTAGAGAAGCTGCCTTTTGCCATGCACATTATACCATAACGAACAGTCGTAGCAAGACATTGTGATGAGTAGGACACATCCCTTTCTGACGTTAACTGTTTAATCCAAGCAGACATCACTGGCAGAGGGGCTAGGCCAACTGCACAGCTGCTTAGCTGCGCAGAACATAAAAGAGTTGCCCTGGTGCACAAGACCGATATTTGCAAGCTGGTAAACATTACTGGCACAGCTCAGCAGATTTTATATTTTACCAGATTGATGTATACCAAGAGGCAGAGAAATCAGAGAACAATCTTCACATTGCAATGGATTTTGCTGTATTGTAAGTCAGCTCAAGGGAAGTATGCTTACGGCCATGTAAGCAGAACAGAGTCTGTAACATCACAAGGTGATGTAAGGATGTAAAAAGTGACAAAAGGATGTAAAAAAATTTAGAGGTATAAGTTTGTCTAATTTCCTTGTTTTCCAATGTCTGGGTTGGCAGAATCTTACCTGTAAGACAGTAAGGTTGACCTTGGTGTCAAAAGAACTTTAAAATGACAGGATTTCTAGACAGAGGATTCCTGAAATGCAATCCACTTCCTGAAAAATCAAATATCAACAGAGGTAAATTTATTAATTTTTTCTGGTAGATTTTAGATGTTTTCAAAATACTTCTATGAGCCACTGAGATCTCCTTTGTTCAATTTTATATACGGGTCTTCCAGCCAAACATTTGTTAGAACCAGTTTTCACTCTGAGGTTACACGAATGATGAATACAGCAAATTCTTTGGCAAAGGGAAAGCAGAATAAAATACAAAGAGATCTTTCTAAAACTAATGACTCTTCTTGATTAGACCCCTGATTTCTTAAGTGAGGAAGCTGTGTTAATTCTAGAGTACCTGTCATTCTTCCACATACTTGCACACCCCATGGAGAAATGTGAGTCAAACTGGAGCAGGTGCAGATCAGCACAAATAGTGTGAAGCAATAACTGGCCAAGCAAAGGGGATCAGTGTGAGGCTTTGTTCGAAGGAAAAAAGTTTAATATGAAGTGAAAATTTTCTTCAGGATCTGTTTTTCTTTCTGGAGGCAGCTTTTCCCCAAAGCTATTATCCTGCCCTAAACACGGCTGGATTGCAAATTGACTTTACGTCATGCAAAGTTTGGGTGAACATTTCCCTGTTGGTAAAAAATTTTCTCATGCTTCAAGATCCTTTTCCAGGTGGATCTTTAGGCTCCAAAGCAAAATCCTTATGGATGACTGTGGCTTTAGCTGTCACTTGTAGCCGTAGTTATTGGAGGCACTGTGACAGATCTAAACACGAGTGCTGCTTAGAAGTGCTACTGAGAAATTCAGTCACCTTCTGATCCAGCTTACTGGATTAATGGAGGTAGCCTTGACACATAAATGAAAAAGAATGGTCAAGCTTTTTAGCTAGGCTTGAAACTCATGTATTTGACTTTAAGTAGAGCTGTATTGTATGCCTTTTTCTCTCCCACACATATAGTTCGCTTAAGCTGCTATCGGTAATTGGCATTAGTGTATTTATCAGTTTCAGTATATCGACCAAAAATAATAAAATACTAATTTACCCTTGGGAAAACAAAGCAGAACTATTCATATAAAGCATTAAAACGTGTCTTGCTCCATTTACTGTGTGCAGTTCCTGTCTCGTGGAACATTTGTTTCTCAGCATTTCATGCCCCACTCAGCAGGTTAATCGCATGAGACCTCACTGGCGCTGCAAAAATCATGGGGCTTTCTAACTTCATATTTATTATATTTTCAGTATCTGAAAAAAGATAAAAACCATGGAAATCAGACTCCACTGTGTAAGTCCTGTGAAGGGGAGATGGCCAATTCAGAGAACTTACAGACACACTGCACACTTCAGGAAACTAACAAAAAACTTTCATAGCCAGAGAAGGAAACAAAGCCCCAACCCCAAACAAATGAAAACCAATGGCCCAGAAATGTTAAAGCAGACAGTGCTTTTCCTGAAAGTTAACTATTTACTGATCTGCTGTTTTTGGCTGGGATAGAGTTAATTTTCTCCATAGTAGTTGGTACAGGGCTATTCTTTGGATTGTGCTGACAACAGTGCTGATAGCACAGGGATGTTTCAGTTACTGCTGAGCAGCGCTGACACAGAGCCAAGGCCTTTTCTGCTTCTCACCCCACCCCACCAGCGAGTGGGCTGGGGGTGCACAAGGAGTTGGGAGGGGACAGACAGGACAGCTGACCCCAGCTGACCAAAGGGATATCCCATACCATATGGCATCATGCTCAGCATGTAAAGCTGGGGGAAGAAGAAGGAAGTAGGGGGACGTTGAGAGTGATGGCATTTGTCTTCCCAAGTCACCATTATGTGTGACAGCCCTGCTGTCCTGGGGATGGCTGAACCCCTGCCTGCCATGGGGAGTGGGGAATGCATTCCTTGTCTTGTTTTTCTTGTGTGTGCGGCTTTTGCTTTACCTATTAAACTGTCTTTAGCTCAACCCATGGGTTTTCTCATTTTTACCCTTCCCCCCATCCTGATGGGGCGGAGCGAGTGAGCGGTCGCGTGGGGCTTGGTGGCCGGCTGGGATTAAATCATGACAACTGCTGTTACCTTCACTGAAATACTGATTTCTTTCTGGTGCACCACTCAGATGTCAGATGATGGAACTGGATGATATAAAAGAATGTATTTGGGTTTATTCCAAACTCAGCATCCAGTATTTTTGGAGGTTTGCTCAAGCTGGCTCTCTTCTTAGCAAAGTTTATTTTTCTTATCTGCTTATCTCAAAACTGAAGGACCCAGTTGGGACTGCAAATATAAATGCCAAAATGCTGTCAGAAAAAATAATGCTTATAGAGCACTCTAAATCATAGAGTGCAGTTAAATCTCTAGAGGAAGATTGCTTTGGAAAAGTATAGCCTCCATTTGTAACCTAAAGATGTCTAGTTAGAAGATGTCCAGCTTGTTCGTGGTACAATTTCATAATTAGATTATTTAGGAAAGATTTTCCTTTATGCTGACATCAATTGAAGTGAAACAGAAAAATATCAAGTATTCTAAAAATAAAAAAGGCTTTTCTTCATAATTTAAATGATCCATGCCTTCCAAGCCTATATAGCCGCAGCTGGCCTTCTACTTATTTATTTCTGAGAGGAAGAGAAAGCCAACCCCACAAAAGCTGGTCCAGGAAGCACCTCACTAATAACACCTGGGTAGCTCAGTCTAGCAATCATACAATTGCATCCAAATCACCACAAGAACAATTTTTAAATTGCTTCAAAGTAACAAATTCCATGGCATCGTACACTTCAGCCAAATACCAACATGTCCTACATCACTGGTGAAAAATTGTTGAAGCCACTTGCACCTGTAGAGTGGTCCAGCTGACAGCAGCAGGGGTATTGAAGGATACTTTATATGATTAATGAAAGAGGCTGAGGTTATAGCTGTGGAAACTATTCTGTTAGGTGATGAGCATACACGAAAATGTCTTGAGTACTTTGTCATAGCTGGACCGATGCTTCTGTAAATTATTTTTTGGCTTTTTTTTTTTTTTTAAAAGGAGACCACATAATCCAACAAGCATGTAGGATGCTAACGCTTGGAGGAGTGACCATTACAGCCGAATGGAACAGGAGAGGAACACAGCTGGTGTGCAGAGAGGAGACCTGCGCAGCTTCAAGGGCAGTGGCAGCTGGTCATTGCAGCAGCCGTGTTGGGGCTGCCTTTTGATATAAGTTTTGTCAAGTTATCCATTTCACATTGCAGGCAGAGAATGCTTGGGATGCTTCACCTTGGTTTATGTAGCTTGAGCTGTTCCAAGTACCCACTTCATAGATTTTTCATTACATTTTTGAAAGCTCATTAAATTGACAAAAAAAAAAATTAGAAATACTACAATCTGATGGCTTTCATACCTTGCTCAGCTTGAGATAATATTTATTCCATGCTATCGGATCTAATACAGCACTTAATGAGAAAACAAAAGTGCAGGCTGCTTTGAATTAGTCATCAAAGTATGTAAAAATGTAAAGAAAGAAGCGATCATTTGGTCAAATCAGTTTTTCTAGTGCCCACTGGAAGGCCTCAAAGGGTTCCCCAGAAGTAAAGGGGAAAAAGAAGGTTTGCCTTAACAGAAGGCTTATCGTTTTATGTTAAGAACTCCAGATGTGCAGATTAAGTATCATGCAAAAACCAGAATTAACTAGTTTTTCACATTGCCTGCCTTTGGGGCTGTAAAAATTGATCAAGTAATTCACTGAAAAAGCATACAGAGTATATACAGAAATAGCCAGGCTGCCTAGCTTTTGTTGGATGAGTAAAATGGGGAAAAAAAGTGGACGTGAGGGGAAAATTGTCCAGCCCACATATTGGGAAAAAAGTACAAACTCTTCTTCTCCCCTGCAAAATTTCTTCTCATCTTCTGGGTTCTTTTGACGAGAGAACATTGATTTCATACGGCTCTAAAACCCAATTATTTCCCCAAACCTGTTATTGCGCTTTATCCGAATTAAAAGAAGGAATAACATTTCATGATTGGGTTTCTTTCCAAAATAACTTATCAACAACTTATTCACTAATTGTGGAGAGGAAGGGTGGGAGTCAATTCATTGTTGAATAAGGCCCTTGGTGAGGAAGAAGAACTTTTCATGAAAACAGATTTTTTTTTTCAAGTGCCCATTGCCTAACAGCTTCTGAGTGGTGAACACTTGAAAACATCACCTTGTGCTTGGGAGCAGACACATTTGTCAACATTGTCACTGGTAGCTGCAAGTACACTTCGTCCAGGCGTAGCAGACTGTACTGCGCAGTATGAATGGTTGTATTTTTCTTCAGAGCTCACAAATTCAGTGTCAGTGGGGGAGGAGAGGAGGGCTTCTTGCCCGGCAGGTCTTCCAGTCCTACAAAACAAACTATTTTCAACTTTGGAAATATCTGCAATAAGAAGCAGTAATGATGTGTGAATAAGCTCGACATCTGCTTGCACTCAGCATTTAACCCACCCCGAGGCAGGCAGGAACATACCTGCTTGCTGCCGGCAGAGCCACATCTGTGTAGCTGACCTTAGGCAAGTGCTTGTTCTTGGGTATCGCCATCATAACTTCATTGCCGTCTTGCCTTAGAATAGAATAGAATAGAATAGAATAGAATAGAATAGAATAGAATAGAATCGAATCATTAAGGTTGGAAGAGACCTCAAGGATCATCTAGTCCAACCGTCCCCCCACCACCTATTACCCACTAAACCATGTCCTTCAGTACCACGTCTAACCTTTCCTTAAATACCTACAGGGATGGTGACTCCACCACCTCCCTGGGCAACCCGTTCCAATGCCCGACCACCCTTTCAGTGAAGAAATTTCTCCTAATCTCCAACCTGAACCTCCCCTGGCGCAACTTGCAGCCGTTCCCCCTAGTCCTTAACTTCCTTCTTTTCTATCCCTAAAAGGAAGCACTTTCTTTTCCTACCCTGTGCGAACAGATTTATTTGTCATACAGCTTTGTATTGCGTCTGACAGGAGAAGGCTGGATGTTGGTTAGGGCGTCTTTGCCGCTTTAACAGAAGTAAAGAAAATACAGTAACGCAATTCCATTGTCCTCAGCAAAAGACAACTGGATTGCTAAGCAGCAGTGTTCGATCTGGTGCTTCCAGATCCTACCCAGCAAACACTTAGCAAAAGCCTTTGTTCTAATTTTTAGAAAGAAATTAAGGCAGCTTGTTAAGAAATAATAAAAAAGTAAATGAATAACCAGTTAAGTCACCACGAACTCCTAAGTCTATGATTTCATCTCAGAAAAAGCTGGCAATGGCCCTGTGCTCATTTTGTTTTACAAAAGGAATTTTGAATTAAAAACTACCTTAGAACTTGCACAGTCAATTTTTGCAGTGAGCAAACTTTCAGTTGAAGTTTGCTCCATCTGTTCCTACAATGCATTTTGTGCTAGTGACCTGACAGCAGCTCCAAGTCATCATAGGCAACCCGGGCCCACAATCGACTCTGTCCCTAAGCTTTGCTCTTCCATCCCAACGCTGACCTGATGGTCAGGCCTAGAAAATTCCTACAGTAAAGTGAGCTAAAATTTGTATTAACCTTGCTCCTTTGTGCCCTGCTTATCTTTTTTACTCTGCTGACCTATCTCAGAAAAACTTCATCCTTTTGCTTTTCATCTTCGTGTTGTATCATTCATGGTGATGAATTTTCTCTGTGCTGACACTCTCAGTGTTTCGAACTAACCCAAATTAAAGCACTTTGGTGACTTGAAGTGTACCTACAGAAAAAGGCCTGGTTTCTACATTGCTCTGCCCCTGTCCCGACACAGCCTTAGGCCTTTCGCATTTCTGCACGTGGGGTGGCACTCTCCGTGGGATGTGGAGCCTCTCTTCCCCAGCTCGCGCAGCTGCCACCTGCCTCCACGTGCAGTGGTACGCACCAGCACACATCTGCCCCACAGCTGGGCTTTTCCTGGATGGCCACAGAAACCCCGCTTGCACTTTGCTCATCTGAGCGTGGGGACCTTGTTGGAGTTGTCCCCGAATGAGACAAAGGTTAGTTCCATAAACGTCTCCCACAGAAACTGTATGAAATGGTAGAAAACTCCCTAAGAACAAAAGAAAAGTGAAACCCACCAAAATAAATAGTTATTCATCAAATCAACCAAAATCAGGAAGAAATGAATCATGGGAGCTTTCAACAGAATATTTGTTTTTATTAGAAACTGTGAAAGCTACAGCACTACTGGAGCTACTCTAATCTAAGTTACACCATGTGTGGTTGTTACTAATATTGACCGAGGAACATCTCTTCCAGTTACAGTTCATGCCTCTCATAACTTCTTTTAATCAGTTACCTTATTAGTAACTCCACCTGTAACCAGACAATGTACATTTATGACCCATTAGGGTGAGGTATGTACAAAAAACAGACCTCAAGCCAACACATACACATCAGAGGTGGTCGGGACCGAGCAACAGTTTTGAGGAAACCACTTTAAAATCTCCTTTGCATGTCATAAGAAGGCCAGTGCCAGATGTGGTGGGCAAAAGCCTGCACCTTTCAACATTATCAATGTTTTAATAGTCCACAGCTTGTCTACTTAATTGTTCTGCTTCCTCCCCAAAACCTTAGTGAAGCTGCAGATGTGGAAGAAGATGACAAGTGAATGTGAAGTTCTGGAAGCAGCTTTGTGAAAAATTGAGGTCAGATAGCCCCTTACAAATTAGGACTATCCTGCAGGTAGTCTGCTTCTCTTCACAGTTATATTATATAAATCAGCAATCACAGCAACAGAAATACTCCTAGGAAAACAGGAATGTTAGAAAGAATTTGGAGAGCTGTGGCAACTATGAGACTCCGTACCAGTACGGAAAGTGGACAGTAATTGCTGACTGGGTGTGCAATGTATTACTGAAGACTTTTAAAGTAAACCCATAAGTTCTCTAAAAGTGAACATGAATTCCTAAGATGAGAGAGTTTTACACATGAAAAGTCCATTTGAAAACACCAGGAAAATGATATGTGGGATGACAGTACTAAAAAGAAGAAAAAAGTGTGTTTACTAGTCTGAGATGGTGAGAAAAGATGAGTGAACACAGGTTACTGAGCACCTGTAGAGCTGGATGTGAACATGAAACAGTGCAGGCGAAAGTAAACTTGTTGCTGAATTCCTATAGTTTATTCCTGATGCTGTCTTCCTGTCTGAAGTTTTAGGAATCAGAGTCACAATTCGTACATGTGCTCATTACTTGTGAGTAATGGTATTCTCCCCAGGGTGGTGACTACTCAGGGCTGCAAGAGAAATTAATTATTGAGAGCCATTTGTGTTAGGGTAGCTCACAAATACTACTGCTGCAGAAGAATTAATAGCTGGAACACGACAGAGAATCATCTCTGATGATTGCTTTTGACAAAGTTTTCCTTACAAACTTGATACCACAGCAATCGTTTTTTATGATAAATGGAAATGACCATTTAACACTGTGCTAATAAATGTGTCCTAAAAAGAGGTCAGGCTTGGCTGTTATCTTCTGCTGTAGATAAGCCGCAGATGGGATAAACATATAGTCCTAAAAACCGTGAGCCTGACTCATCATTGCATTTCTGCCTTTACAGAGCAGACCTTGGAAGATGGCCAGGGCATATCAAAACTATCAGAGATCAGCCTGAACTTCAACATGAGTTCATGCCTGCACAACCAAGAGCTCGCTGAGAAGAGACATGGGCAGCCAGGCTTAGGAAGGCAAAAATGAACAGGAATGGAGTGGAGAGATCATGAAAACCCAGCACCCAGGAATCTGAACGCAATGGGATAACCGAAGCCGCACATCCCCCAGCAGGCTGAAAGCTCAGCCCAGTGACTGCTGCCTTGTTTGCAGGTCCAGTCTTTGCGCCAACAGGGTGGGTTTAGCAGGTGGACAGTGTGTAGCATGCCTTCTTCCCCTTCCACTTTCTCGTCACCAGGAATGAGATTCATCTGCTAATAATGCACAGCCATGAGTGACCACACCAGTTCAGGGCCCCAGTCACAGCTCAGAGCCCATGTTCTCAATGCCAGCGACCCCTTAATGTTCACACTGGTGCCAGCCTGCAGTGGAGGGCTCTCTCAGTGTGGGAAGCTGAGGCACTGCCAGGATCAGAGTGATGGAGGGGTGCATGTTTTTCATCTGATGTGACAGCTACTGGGGATGCAGTCAGCTCAACCTTCTCAAAGGCTGCAGTGTGGCAGGGTGTATCGGGGTCTTGTGGTGAAAAGCACTGGGTTTCTGGGATGTAAGTGTCATGTTCCTGTGAAAAGTAGTGAAAGTCTCACGACAGCTGCTCTGAAATCACTGGGGCTTCACCATAGTTAAGGAACTTAGACAAATGAGTTCCTCCAGGATGGAAGAGTAAGGTCTTGAAAACCAGCAAGTGTCACTGAGGGACCAGCTTTGAATTTCATCTGATTAGTAGATATCATAGGGAAGCAGTCAGCTCTCCTTATATGCCTTTGAAACTCTCCCCCATCAAGTTTAATGCTCAGGAGTTCATGCAAATTGGAAAGCTACTCTAACAGCCTCTGAGAGGAAGACTTGCTCTAGCTAATGATCATGGCCTTATCTCCTTCCTGCTCAGATTTGACTCAAAAAGCTGCGCTAACACTTCTAGCAACACAGTGAGAACGGAAAAATATCCTTTCCAGCACTTTTCTTCATTTGACTCATTATTAACTACATGGCAAGAATATTAGGCATGTTAAAGCACCAATAATGCTTTCTTCTCTTGGTGCTAAATATGAGGACTGCAGCTTCTATAAACCCATAAAATACTCATTTAGGCTGCAAGAAACTGTAAAGCTTTCCCATACCACATTAAGTCATCTATTCAGTAAAAATTCTTGAGTAAAAATTCAATATTTTTTCAAGAGCGCTCAAACTGAGCGCTTTTCTCCTTTGATCTGAACCATGGTCATCGCAGCAATGCTGATCTCAGCCGCAAATCTGTATCCAAACTTGGCCTCAGCTTCAGCTGGATTTGATCAATGGGATCCATGCAGGAGGGGCAGCAGAGGTCTGCTTGGCAGGCACACGCTTAGTAGAAGCAAAATAGTGATGACTGTCAGCACTTTCCTTCTTCAAAGGGTCCCAGAACACTGAATTCTTGATCTGCCTTGGGAGGCTGGGTCTTGCTCTTGGGAGGATTTGTTTGGATTTTTTTTTTGTTTGGTGGGGTTTTTTTTGTTTGTTTGCTTGTTTGTTTTGTTTTTTGTTCCCCCCTCCCCCCCCAATATTGAGAATTGTCATTTGATGTCCTTAGAGTATCGTTGTTGAGGAGATGAGAAGAATTTGACTTGGGAAGCTCTTACTTCTCCATTCTGTCTGATCTCTCGATGCTAGGCTTTGTTTCTTGTTTTGGTGAGCTTTTTTGAAATGTATGAATTTTTCATAACACTTTAGAAAAGAAGTCAACTAGCAGAGAACTGCATTTAGTTGTTATTAATCTCTATTCTGAAAATATATCTGTATATATTATAAATACTATAATAAGCATAGCGTAACATACTCTAAATAATCTATACATAATACAGTATATATAAAGTCTCTCCCCCTCTCCCCTGCCCCTCTCACTTTTGAAGAACTGGTGATACATAAAGGAAAAATAATAGTAGGAATGTTCTTTCCAGGCGTGGAGTTGTGAACAAATACTGTTTTGTAAATGGGGGCTGTATGCATCAAAACAACTGACTTTCAAAAGTGACCAGTGACTTTGCTGTCTCATTTTTAAGATGCCTTGAAAATGCTGCGGTTTTGCCAGGAGAAAAGTTATTTTAAGCTCCTCTTAGACTGGCTCTCTAGGAATCAAGACATTCTCTAAATCTCTTGCCACCTTCTCAACTTCAGGCTGAGATAGAATTTTGTTTTGATCAAAGAGTTTCCTTGTGGAGAGCCTTCCTGTATCTCTGCAGCAAAAGGATTATCAGCATGTTAACCAGTCTCATATCACAGCGTGGCAGAGTACCTAAGGCACTGATGGGCAGTGATTCATGTCCCCGAAAGGTGAGGGACAATTACACAGAGATTTCCCTGGAATTCCTTCTTGGCATAGGTAGTTGCTGCTTTTGTTCAAGAAAATATGTTGGGTAATACTTAATCCTTGAGGAATCACATTGAGATACAGTGAGCCACGCCTATGTTGGGAATGTAGTGGAGAAGGGAGACGGGGAGGACGTGCCAGAATGGGAGCTGGATTGGGGGCTGTACCTGGAGTAGGGTGCTTCGCGTGGGGTCACAACCCGTGTTTATGCTCTCCTGGTAAGGACTCTACAGCTGCTCTGCGTGCAGCGCCCAAGAAGCTGCAAAGCTTCTGTTAAGAGAGAGGCACCTGGGTATTCCCCTCTCCTTCGCTGCCAGTGCCAGGAGAGCACAGGGCTCCTGTGTGACAGCCAAGCTGTAACCATACGCTGTGACCGACATTTCCCTTTGCGAGCCATACCCACGGCACGCGGCCCCCACTCTATTTTAATGATGCACTTTTTCTCCAGGTGACAATCCCTGGGACATGCAACTTTGTCTCTACAAGGTTATTGTTTCAGGGCAACAGAAGTTCTCAAAACACAGGAGTAGGAAAAGGAGCCAGAACAGTCCATCAGAATCAACTTCTCTTCTTCAACACTGCAGCGATCGTGTAGCAGTACACATGTCTGAGCCTCTTGCACTTCCCCTCTGCTGAGCACCTTCTGCTTGGCTTTTTCTTTCCCACATGCTGCTCTTGGCCAAATCGGAGGCTTCACATGGATGCCAGAAACTTAATTTGCGCAATGAGGCTTTCCCCAAAACAGGCTTGTGGTTCACCAACAAAACGTTGCAGTCAGGAAGGCCTTTCTTCCTCAGAAGTGATCAGAGTAGATTTTGATTTGGAAATGAGGGGTCATTCTACCTTTTCAAGCAATTTCAGTCTCTTACCTTTTCAAGTGATGACTCATGGTCACGTTTCCCATTCTGCCCCAGCACAGACCCAGGCAACAAAGGGCAGATCTCACCTTGTGCTCCAGAGAGTTGCTTTAGAAATTACGGTGGTGAAATGAGTGAGACTTAGCATATAAGAATGTAATCATACTGTAGGATTATTTCATCATATTGTCTGCCCCGTCTGACTCTTTCTTTCAAACAATCACAGAGGTGTTTCACGAACCATTTTATAAAAGGAATTATGGTTGTTATTACCAAAAGTTTTATTGCGAACACTTCATCAAAGGTCCTGCCATAGTCCATTGGCACAGTGGACAAGCTGAGTCCAAGTGCTATATTTTCTCTTGGCTCGCTGTTGTCAATGGTCCATAACAGTTGATGGTAGGATGTGTAGCAACCTGTAACTTATCTCTAATTGATCCAGAAGGATATATGGCTCATCTTTCTTCTCTTTTGGGCCTTCAGTTTGAGAAGGGTATTAGAAAAACAGTGTGAATAGAATTAACATTTTTATTACATATATTAATGGGATGCAACAATGAAATGAACATTGTGCATTACAATATTTAAGTATTTTTGGATAAGAAAGAAGAAATACCAAATGATCATCTGGAAAGAGAAGACATGAGTTAACCGAGGTAGCCACTGGATGGCACAATTGCTCTATTTAACTATTGAAAAACTGGGCAGTTGTTTATTTCAGATGCAAGTGAACAAACAAATCAACTCAGATGCAACATAGTTATTTACTGTGTAGTAATCCACACTAGAAAACCAAAGTCATACACCGACTCGGAAGCACAGTTTTGCATTGTGCAGCTTATGATGTCCTGCAAACGCTATTACTTCAGCAGATCAATCAACCAAAACAACTATTTGAGCAATTGACACAACACTGAACTTTGCTTTCCCTCCTGTTTATGCAGCTCCACTGTCTTCAAATTCGTGAAAAAAAATAAGTAAAATGGCTGAAAAAGTAGAAGTATAAAGGTCTAACAAAATGAAATTTGGCTTCCTGCTCAAATATTGTTTTAAAAATAAATTACAATTAATAGGTCTAAACATTGAAATTTCAGAATGCCCCTAATTTCCCAGTTGAGTTTTTTGGAACGTCATTGCCTATTTTGTTTCTTGCTGACATTCTTTGGCTCCACACCTTTTTTCCTTCCTTGAGAAAAAGTGGGGAAGATTTCTATAAGACATAGCACAGAAGGCTATGACATATGATGTTTGCCTCCAGTGAGATACATTGCTAGTTACCCAAGCAGCATTTCAAGAAAAGAACAGTCAAATAAGGCTGATATTCAACCTTGGTAGTGCAACAATAATACACAGCAACAGCAGCCGTGTCCTTTTGATAGGCTTTACTGGCAGCCTATTGCTCATGAGGGACCTCTCCTCCCCAGTTCCATTTTCAGCTGTGATTTTGACCATTTTTTCATGGGGAGACATAAACCCAGTGACAACGGCGAAGTGGGTGGGCACCATTGTTTGCCCAAATCAACCACACAAAAAAGCTTAAGAACTGCTGATTTAAATTTTATTGTGGTTTTCGAAAAAAAAAAAAACAACAAACAAAACAACCAACAATAAAAAAAAAGGAGGAGAAAGATAGATTTGCATGATCACATAATTTTTCAGTTGGCCCCTTGCCTTTAATAACTTCTGAAAGATGACAGCAGCCTGCAATTCTTCAGTGTAGAAATATATCCCAGTTTAGGGTGGAATAAAATGGTACCTAGGGACACAAGACGTGGGAACAGCAGTGTCACCTTATCCTTTCTAAAACCTGGCTGTTGCTGGCCAGTTGGCACACCAACCTGCTGATCAGCACATGTGTTGCTTCAGCCTCTGGTCCGCCAATCAGCCAGACACGGACAGGAGAGGATGCTCGAAGGATGGAGAGGCTGCTAGTGGACAGAGAGCACTAGTCTGCAGGCAACCAGGCTTCATCAGATCCACAATTCATGCTTTTTTAATTTACTTTAAAATCTGTAAGGCACAATCAGATGCTTCGTTTCAGATGCGCACTGAAAAAAAGAAGGAGGAGGTAAATAAATAACGATAGCCATGAAGGCCGTAGAAGCACAAAGCTGCAATGGAAAGGCTGAGAGATGCTCAAAGGGTTTGCATGTGGAAACAGTGGCACGTGGCCAGTTCCAAATCCCAGGGATGCCACTCTTGCAGCAAAGCAAATTCTTTAATAGGCATAATTCAAAAACAGAAGAATAAACAGTATTTGTATGAATAGCTGACCAGTTCATGTGTGGAGGAGGGATCCCCTTGACAGGGGAAAGAAGTAGTACCCCTGAGACTTAAAACCACTGGATGAAACTGAAAAACAGAATGTACTTAATATTGCCAAAGACTCCTACACAGACCCAAGGCATACGCTCGCTTTTCTGTAAGGAGAAGAGAAGTCCTGGCACACCACCAGTCTCTAGCACAGAAGTTGGGTGTTCTGTAGAAGGCACATGAGTTAGGGATCCTAATTCTTTATCCTCAGAGCATTTAAAATGCAGAAAAAGAGGTGAAGAGGAGTATGATACACTAATAGAGAGGGCAGTGGCTGACTTGTGCGGATGTCTCTGCTGTTGAACAGAGGAGCCATGAAGATGGGGTGCTCGTAGCAGTGCCTAAATCCTGAGCTGGGACTGGGATGCCCCTGTGGAGCTCCTCTGGAGCTGACCCAAGCTGGCCCTGGACCCCAGTGCTGCTATGCTGCTCTCCTCCTCCTCCTGGGAAATCCCCCTCCTTTCACCAGCTACAGAAAGTGATGAGGAAAGGGATGCGTAAAGCATGGTAGGTCATAGTGATCCAACTGGTGGGTTTTGTCTGGGTAGGTCCTACCCAACAGTCCACCTTCCTGTTGTGCCTGCCCACACTCCATCCCCCAGCCCCATGCATATCTGTACCCATCTGCATGGCCCTACCGAAATGATGGAGAGCTGCTTCCTACCCTGTCACTCTGAGGTCCCCACTAAACACTCCTCCCGTCCACAGCATCCCAAATGGATCATCGTCCTGACTTCAATGGACGACCCAGGGCAGGGATTATTTTTTTGTTCATGGCTTCTCTTGCCCACAGCACAATGTGTGAGTAATGAGGGTCTTGGCTGCTCCAGCAGTGCAATTAATAACTCCACTTTGAACGGAGTTAAAGGTGCACTCAGAGTTATTTGAACCTACAGAATCAGTAGTCTTTTGGTTTCTCTGAAGTTAAAACTTTGAGGATAGAAGTCTTCCATTCTGTACACTTAGTGCTTATTTCTCATACAGAATTTAAAGCAATTGTCAAGAGAATGGAGCCCATGGAATAAACATGCTCTAGGTCCCTAATTTATTCTCAGAGTTTTGCTGATGCCGCAACCCACAAACAGCAACAGATCCCTCCGTGTGAATCAAAGCTTATATTTGGTTACAACCATCTGTTTACAGTGCATGGTTTTGAGGCTTGATTCATTATGGCATGACTCCAGCTTTATAAATGGCATTTAAAGTAACATTAGAATGATGCTTGGATGAATCTAGCTTTTTAATGTTTTAATAATTTGTTTTTCTTTAACCGTCAGTTATTACCTGCTGAAAAAAATCACAGTTGCATGGAACTTTCATGGCCATGAGTCCACTAGAAGAAATGCAGCACACGTCTTCTACAGCTGCCTAAGAAAAGGATTGTGACTGTGGAATAAGAATTGGAATATGTTATAAAATGGAAGAGTTAGGCAATATATTTGGGAGGGAGTTAGTATTTTTTCTAGCGTGCTAATCTGTCACATGAAAACTGAAATACCTGCTGACTTTGTAGGACATAAATACAACATCCGTAATGTATCTGTACTGGCAAGCTGGTGTCTTTCTCTGAAGCCATGTTCTCTTGGTTGCCCAAATGGTACATGTCCACCTGAAGCAAGCCAAGCAGCTCCCCAGGAGGGGAGACAGCCTCACACATGGCACACTGCTGTCGCCTTTCCTGCAATGCCAAAATGACAGGTCTGTGCTACACAGTTCACACAGGAACAACCCATACGTCCTGGCTGGAGGCACAAAGGGCTCTTCTGACACCGGTGACAAAATAGTGCAAAGGAAAACAGTATGAGCTGTCCATAAGATGGCTGCCTTCCTGGGTTGCAACACTGAGTTTCTTGGAAACCTGGTGAAAGGACAGTGTTATTGACATACAATATCTGCTATTGATTTAAGTCTTGTCAGAGTTTGCCCTTCCCTTTTACTATCCTGATGCAATACAAACCTCAAAACCTGCATCTTGCCAATACCAAGAACACTGGTCTCAGAGGTGGTTTGCGTCCGTTGTTCCCGGGTTAGTACATAATCTATTGCAGGATTAAGTTGTAAGAAAGAAAAAAAGTTAAAAGTGTTCTTTTTGTTTTGTTTTGTTTTGTTCAAGAAATACCATCCCATCTCCAGGTATCTTCTGGAATCTTAAATTTCCTAATATTCATTAAAGAAAGCAAACATGATGGACTGCGAACATGTGGTTTGCCATCATCATGACCTGCTGATAAAAATGTGGGTCACTGGTCACCTCCTTAAGTTTTCCCCTTGCAGAACCTGCCCAAAGAAGTATACATTGACACAAATAGCCAGGGGTAATTGCAAAGAGACTGAGTTTCATCAGATATAGCTGTTGCACTCATGCTTGAAAATGTGGGAAATCATAAGACAGTAAGTCTTATAATAAGACATGTGTTTCTGTAAGCATATAACCCATAAAGTAACCGAAAGCAGGTCTGCTTTATTTTAACTTTAAATATTGCAAAGGTTATTGCTACTCCATTTTTTGTTGGTTCCTGTTCCTACTGGTATATACTCTATTGTATCTTGAATTTCAAGAAAGATTAAATGAATATGCATTTGTTTAGAGTTTCTTTTAAAGAAGGTTTTATTGGAGCTATAGAAATACACCCTTTGGAAATCAAACTAATAATGCATATTTTTTTGAAAATATTCAGTTTGTGTCTCAAGCCGGGACTTCTACCTTTTTCCATGTTTGTTAAACAAGTTAAAAAACAATCTCAAAACTTCAGAGAAGGCACAGAGGCAAAACTTAAACTCAATAATACTTTTCTTTAGCCTCATTCTTGACCTTTTTATTACATAAAATGGGAAATTAACACGAGATTGAGGAAACAACTTTTATTTTTTTCTTTGAAATATCAACATTACTGCAGTTTCACTGTAGACTGTCAATCCATCCATTCCTTGACAGGAAAAGAAAACCTTTAATAAAAATATACATATATCTAGTGCCTTTTCATTTTTTTCCCCCATGAAACCAATCTAACGTCATTGCTGTAGTATCAGAGAGTCTTCCTAAAGCTATTGTGGGTGACATTACGTTTTTCCTTGTTTATAGAATGTCTTTGTTATATTCCTCTGTTTAATATTTAAAATAGCTTGGAGCCTGCAATTTTATTCTGAAATGCAATAAATATTTGACAGTGGATTAAGCTTTCTCACAATCATACTTTTCCTTGCCAAACTCTGGGTTTTTTTATGAACTATCAGTCAGCAGTTAAGGGCTCAACTTTCCCTCTCAGTTACAGCCATCCCTGCAGCTGTTTTCACCTCAAAAATGTATGAGAAGAGTTTTCCCTTTAGGATTCCAATTTAATAAGAAAAATGTTACTCCTGCATCCCAATAGTTTAGGCAATATTATGGGTGCCCAGAGGGGGGAAACCAACAAACCAACCAAACAAAAAATAAAAACCCATTTCTGTATGACCATGAGCAACATGCACACCCGTTTTACAGTTTCTATTGTACCGGTTCAAGCTCTTTATATGAAAAACTAAACTGTTTTTTCCCTAGTCTGTTCAGTGCATGTTAGCAATGACTTGTAGCCATACAACCCTGGGCTACAATCTCCTAACATCATAGTAAGATCATGCCTGCTTGATGCCTCAGTGAGAAAACTCCAAGGAAAGTGAGAGTATGGGAGGAGGTGGCCCTGGGGTCCCCGTCTGTGGCAGAGCAGTGAGGACAGTGCTGAGGAGACATAGAATCATAGAATCTTTAAGGTTGGAAAAGACCTCTAGGATCATCAAGTCCAACTGTCAACCCAACACCACCATGTCTACTAGATCATGTCCCGAAGTGCCATGTCTACACACTTTTTGAATACCTCCAGGAATGGTGACTCCACCACCTCTCTCGGCAGCCTGTTCCAATGCCTGACCACCCTTTCAGTGAAGAATTTTTTCCTAATATCCAACCTAAACCTCCCCTAGAGCAATTTGAGGCAGTTTCCTCTTGTCCTATCATTTGTTACTCGGGAGAAGAGACCAACACCCACCTCACCACAACCTCCTTTCAGGTAGTTGTAAAGAGTGATAAGGTCTCCCCTCAGCCTCCTCTGCTCCTCGTACCTGTACTCCAGACCCTTCACCAGCTTTGTTGCCCTTTTTTTATTGGAATGTGTCCAGAGAAGGGCCACAAGCTCTTGAACCAAGCTCATGAACCAGGCTCTTGCCACCAGCAGTAAGACACCTTGCCCTCTCCTCAGATGCCGGGCTGTTAAAGCTGGTGTGTCACCAGCATTTCATCTTGTGGCATTACAATCTCACTAGTTAAATTCTTGCCGCAATCCAGGCAGGAGAGCCTTTCTTTATAGCACCCTCTCCTCAGGCGCAGCAGTGTTAGGCTGCGTTAGGTGGCTGGGTGTTTCAAGATGAACGTGGCTGAGCTCAGCCCATGGAGACAGCTACATCTCGGGACAAGCCTGACACAAGCTTTGCTGCTGTTATTCTACCGAAGACAGAATAGGGCTTAACAGTAAGTTACTAAGCATAAATTTTAACTTAGAGTTTGTAAATACACTTCAGGATCTTCTGGGCTGAAAATGTTGCAATCGTAAACAAGATGTTGCTGTAGCATAAAAACAGTCCGTGCTGCGCTCCCTCCTGCACTGCAGAGCAGAGGCATTTGTTTGTTGGGCACGAGGGATATGATGAGAGGCTGGAAGATGGGATACAGTGCCTCTCCCCACTTCCCAGCAGTTCCCAGCACTCCCCAGCGCACCTTGTGACAGGCCACCTGTGTAAAGCATGGGCACGCGCACGTGCATCTACGTGCACACGTGTCTCATCCCCTCCTCTCTCTGCCCTCTGCCTCCAAAGGCAAATCAGACCTAATTTCACACCCACCACAAACACCCTGGCAGATGGACAAGGCCAGGACTGGTTCAGAATGGCTGTAAGGTTCCGTTTTCAAGTTTTTATGGTGGTATGTGAAAAATTCTGCATAATCACTTGTGTATGTCTAGAAAAAGGGCATAGACGCCAGCTGTGTTTATTTTATAATATTTTATCTCGTTAGCTCTATTGATCTAGTCTGTACCTGGCCTTGGACGCCGCAGACAGAACAGATCCTGGGTACATGTGAGTCTTTCCTTGGGAAAGTCATAGCAGCAATGCTGACCTCGTTTTGTCCTCTGTTGTGATTTTCTCAGGCTTTGTGGCAGTCTCTGCTTCTGGTCAGTGTTGACACTGTATAGAAAATTTTCCACGCTGGAACTCTATGCTTTGCTGACATATGGTGGACGTCATTCTGTTGTGAAGTTTCTCATACACGTGCAATAAATCCCCTATAAATTAACGATACTCTTCGCAGTATTTCTAAATTATAGCGAACCAAGCCGTGCTTTGGAACTTCGTGGACACGGATGATATTACCCTGGTGTAATGGACAAACTTTAGCTTAAAATGGGAAAGGATTGTGAAAAGGGACATTTTCCATAGCAAATGTGAGAATGGACTATATGAGGACATTTGGCACTTCTCAGATATGTCTTATATATTCCACAAGCTTTTCAAACCCACGTCGTGAGTGGGAAGAGAGCATGAATTACAGAACAATTGCGTAATATTTGGTCTAATACTGCTGTGTGACACTTTTGGCCTGAAGCGCTTTTGTGAACTTGTATTTCAGACTACCCATGGTCTTTCTCAAGAAATCTAATTAGACTTCAAAGATGTTCCCACTAAATTGAACTCTATAACTACAGCAACAGGAATGACAGAATGTTTGGAAAGGAAAAAAATGAATACTATAAGAAAAAGAAATGTAGGAAAAAAGTTTTTAGGAGAGTATTGACCATGGGCCAAACCATGCCCTGAGCTATGTATGTGCTATTTCCCTTGAAGCTAAGGGGATTTGTATATACCTCAGAGCAGAATATGGCCCCTTGCTTTAGATGGCAAAACTCTTTCATGGCCAGATGAGAAATATACATTCAAAAATCAACATATGCTATAAATTTCACTGCATTGAGTTTCCTTATATAGCTATTTCTTCAGTGAAGAAGATCTGTTTGCTTTGTAAAGGAATTTGAAAATCACAGCTTTTTCTTCCCAGCAGATTCTTAGTAAAACATTGCGAGCAGTACCGCCAACCACTTGCATACAGTAAGCCTCTTTAAGTAAAAGCAGGTAATATGGTAGGGAACAACAATGCCTTCTTGAGAGTTAACCAGGCTCCACATTTATCACAGGTGCACAGAGCTGTTCAGGTTGGAAGGGACCTTGGGAGATCTTGAGTTCAATCTCCTGCTGAAAGGACAGTCAACACTGCATCAGAGTGGTTTGCTCAGGACTTTGTCCAGTTGGGTCTTGAAAACACTGAAGGACAGAGACCCCCACAGCTTCTCGGAGCAACCTCTTCAAATGCTTAATTACCTTGAGAATGAAGATTTTTCCTTATATCCAGTCTCAATCTTCTCTTTCAACTTATGTCCATTATCTCACTCACCAGGGACCTTGGTAAAGAGGTTGGCTCCATCTCCTGATAATCTCCCCACAGACCCTGACAGGCTGCTTTTTGGTCCCCTGAAGCCATCTCTTCTCCAGGTTGAACAAGCCTAGCTCTCTTGTCGTCTTCTCACTGGGCAAGTGCTGCATACCCAACCATTGCAGTGGCCCTCTACTGAACTTGCTTAAGATTCTCAATGCCTTTCTTGTACTGAGACCTCCAAAATGGGTGTAATGTCTAGATGTGGACTAATGAATTCTAAGTAAAGGTGGACAATCACTTCCATAATTTTATTTGCTACACTCCTGTTAATACGGCCCAGGATGCTCTTGGCTTGCTTTGGTGCCACGGCTCTCTAATGTCTCACATTCAGATTGTGTCCACCAGGACTCCCAGATCCTTTCCAGCAGAGTTGCCCTGAAACCAGACAGACCCTGGCCTGAATCAGTGCAAAGGGTTAGTTTGCCCCAGGTGAAGGACTTGGCATTTGTCCTTGATGAATTTCATGAGGCTCCTGTTGGCCCATTCCTCCAGCCTGTCAAGATGTCTACCTTAATCCAAATACTTACCCCGTGTGGAAAAGCCTTAGAAATTCATACTGTGGAAAATATCTTAATAGATTTCCACCATGCTGACTCTTATTTTCAAAGTTATCCCAGTATTCTTTTCTTTTTTTTTAATTTTCCACTTCTTGGGATTTGACAAATGTAGGAGTGCATTTAGGCCTGTGTTGTGCCAAAAGTCGGAGGAATCTCTGCCAAGATTTTTAAGTTCAGAACTTTAGACTTTGAACAGAGTCTGGGAGTGAAATAATGATTTCCCACCCCCAAAAGACTATTTTTTTAGGTGATAGTCACTATAGTAAAGAACATGATAATCCTTGTTTTAACTGTTTTCAGATGCACCCTTGTTTCTGTCTCATTTTAATTTTCGTATTAGAAAAAATCCTTCCCATTGCCATAGTTGTGTCTAATTAAAAATTCAATGTAGAATTCAGGGAGCCTCACTTACCAAGTTTTCTGTTTATCAGATGATATAATTTACAGCAGGACAGGGTCCATATACAAAACCTTCATCTTCTATGTGACTCAGGCATATTCTCTTAACTCTAGCCCCCAAACCTTGAAACCTCCTCAGATTTCTAGACCCTTTCTCTAAGATCTACCAAGTTTGAATGTAAGTTACCCCACCACAGATTAATGTTGTTTTTTTGTTCCCCCTACACCTCAAAATACTTTTGCAGAAGTTCTGAAGGTAGGAGCGATAGATTCCAAAGGATTCAGAATCAATGCACAGGAAACAAGGCTTAGACACTGAAAGAGCTGTGCTATGAAGCATGATGAAAGGACAGAGAAATTTAGCCAGGAGATAGCAGATTTTCTGAGTAATTATTGTGAAGTAGGAAGTTGTGGACTGGCTAGTAGGTAAAAAAGCTAAAAAGAAGTAATGGGCTGAGCTAGGAGCTAAAGAACTTGGTTCCGTTACAGAAAAATTAAAAGTATTGCAATCCTTTCAGTTGTAAAACTTACCATCTTCTTAAATAAAATCACATCCCTGTTGCAACTCTGCAGTTGTAGGACTAATTCAATATCACATTTAAGACTTTTTCCCTTTTCAAGAACCCTCTGTATAGAGCCAAGGTCCGAATTAGCCCATCAAGTAGCCAATAAAGGGCATTCAAGGACAGCAACTTGGTCTGCGGAGAGTTTGGAGGGGGGTGAGTGGGTATAAAGCCAGAGGCAAGGTGAGGATGCTTTACTCTGTTAAGGCCAGCTCTAGCACAGAGCACCGAGTCTAGAAGTAAGTCTCTGGACAAGATTTTTTGCTTTTATAGAGAGAGAGGAGCGGAAGAGGTTGGTGGCTGTCTAGTTTTTGTGCTATGGGAGGTTAATGGAAGAGGGAGCAGCTGGGAAAAGAGACTGCTTTAGGAGTTGCTTTTGCACCTATTCAGAAAGGTGAAAGGAAGGAAGAACACTAGAAGTACTTTTGCTTCAGGGGGAAGGAGACACTTATATGAGTGCTTCCCCTGTGGGGAAGCCAGCGTATGGGTGAATGGATATCAGGGTAGGATGGCTGACCCAGAGGAAAGGGGCAACTGGAGATGTTCATCGAGGACACATTGCAGTTGCTGAGCAGTTTTGTCTTCAAAAAAGCAATTTATTTCTGCTGAGACCGAGGCTGACAGAGGAGATACCCAAGAATGTCATACTGGCAAGTGAAACATGACTACAGTAACAGGTTTCTCTCAGCTGGATATGTGACCCTCTTAATGCAAGTGCCCTTCTGGCATGAGGATGTCGGCCAGGAAGGGAAGAGGAGAAGGATGCTCTTATACAGCAGAGATGTAAGGGGGTTCAGGCACATAGACAAACACACAGTTTGGCTACTTGGTGCAGCGCTGGTAAACCTCAGAGGCAGTGGGTNCGAGAAGCCGAAAAGTCCTTGGCTCTATGTAAACATCGCCCAACAACAGCAAAAACATCTCCACTATCAGCGCTGCTTCCAGCACAAATCCAAAACACAGCCCCATACTGACTTTCTTGAAGAAAATTAACTCTCTCTCAGCTGAAACCAGGACATCAGGTGAGCACCAACCACATAAAGAAGAACAAAGGTAGGAAAATAAAGCTGGAGAGCAGAGTTGTAATGGTAGGAGGGTGGTATCTGGAGGAGATTTCTGCTTCACTAGGAACGGGGATACTTGCAGACTAAGCAGAAGCTAAGAAGAGAGAGGGATTCTGCTTGAACCAAAGGGGAAGAAAACTGCTAGTATGTGCATTCAAGATAGCTGTGAGTGATCAGCTTTCCTTCATTCAGTGGTTTCAGAGTTAAACATGCTAAGACAGTAATTCAGTGTAAGACCTCTGTTAAGGAGGAAGACATGAAAACTCTCTGTCAAATGAAGTCATACAAATGTTAGGAAATATTATAAAATAGGAAAAGACGTCAGTATGTCCCTATGTAAATAGATGGTTCTACATTTTGACTCTTGAAAATAGCTCTACTCCCTCATCCTTAAGGAAGGAAAGGAGGATGCCAGTGATAGGACAATATCAGAAAAGGGTAGCAAAGATGATCAAAGATAAGGAAAGGCTTCGATGTAAAGAATGGCCACACATGCTTGGACTCTGCATTCTGGGAAAGGTGACTTGGGGAGATGTGCCAAGTTCTACAGAAGAGCGTGGCTGGGCTCAGTGCCCACTTTGTTTGAATGCAGGTGCTATGGGCCACCAAGCAAAGTGTTGCGTTCAAGACAAGAGGAAGGGTTCTTCACGCAACAATTCCAACCTTGGTGGATTTTTTTTTTTTAAAAAGTAAGTTCAATGTCACGTACGTGAAAGTGAGGGTTACTGATTAAACACACTAATCAGAGTTAGGAAATTCCCTAAGCTGAAGAATGATTGAAGGCTGGGGAAAACTTAAGGAAGTAATACACACTTGGAGCATGCTTACGGTTCCCATGGCTCCAAGTGCTTACGTCTCCACTGCTGGAGACAGCTACACTGACCTGTTGGGACTCTAACTCTGAAAAAATCTCTCTGTTCTCATGGGGGACTGGTACAGAAGGTAAGTACTCATGTCAGAACGTGGTTCTGGTGCTGTGAGAGCACTTGTCACTTCTGTATCCCCAAGGTAAGGAAGGCACAGTGTCGCTCACCTTCCTTGTGAATACTGTACATTAAATCTTATTTTAGTCTCTTAGGGAGGCACCCTGGGAAAGTGAAGTATCTGAAAAATATCATTCGAAGGGACATCTCAAAAATATTCTAATTTTAAAAAAAAAGATTATTCAAGCAAGTCCCTCATACAATAATCCTTAGAACTAGCAAGATTTTGGGTATGTTGTACTGGTGACTTCAGCAGTAGCTGTGTATAAATTTACTATAAATTTTATATCCAATAAAACTGCAATAGCCTAGGTGTTGTAATCATAGCGAAATTATAATACTGTCTTCTCTGCTGAAGCTTGCTCAACAATACCAATTCCCTTATCTCGCTGGTTCAAAGGACACTGCAGACTTCACTCTGCTGGCAACCACCTGCACTGGCCTAGAGAAGCAGTAGTAACTGGGCCCTGACCAAGGAAGGCGTAAAACTTGGCAAGATAAAACACTTGAATTCCGCACGAACTAGGTCACCAAATCTACCAAATAGCTGAAATGATAGCAATTAAACTCAGTAACACACTTTCCTTCAAGAAATTTCAAGTGATATTGACAGCCATTTGTTTTGCTGGGTAGTACAGGAATTTACAGTGAATCATGCATTGCCACATTTTCAGGTAGTTCAAATCCAAGCTGTTTTCTTTGGTGAATGAAAAGGGGATAAATGGGAAGTGTATGAATGCTCTACAACAGTTGCTTGCATGAATTCTTTGTGATCCAAGAGGGAACATCAGCTAAGACAATAAATAAAGCTTCTTATGTCTTGGCTTGCCAAACATTTCCTGTAAGATACTGGGTTCTTTCGAAGGAGTATAACACATGTTACATTAACATTCCTAATCTGTTATTTATCTGATCTCAGATGGGACACTATGGACTTGATATTCAAAGACGCTCATCATGTTCAGTCCTAACACGCTCTTCAGCTGAACCGCAAGGGCCCAGAAATTTCACCGAATTGAACCTGGGACAGAATTGTTGAAACCAAAGTTATCTTTGGTTTTGGTTGGGTTGTGGGTTTTTTTTTTTCTCTGTGTCTGTTTCTCTGGAAATCAATCTACTTGGTTTTTATTTTAGGCAGCATGGAGCACTCTGAGTCTGTTATAGGACAATAAATCTTTCTGAGAAAGTCACATTTTTTGCTCTGCAAAATGATCTCGCACATTAACTTTTCGTTCTTTTGACCTCATGACCTTTTCCTCTTTAAAGAGCAAGACCTCACTTTCCAAGGCACAAGGAGTAAACTGGCTAAAGAAATACTCATTTATTATTTTTAACATCATGATTAGAACCTATTCATGAACCAAGAATCCATACATAAATTGCTGAGTCTGTCTTCTGTGATTTAGGTTTAATGTGCAAGGCAGCAGCCAAAAGAGATAAAAGTGCAAAGACTGAAGGAGATGAATGTTGGGGAACTTTTCAAGTTGTGGCTTCAATATGATAGCAGCCTAGCCATTAACAGAAACTGGGATATGTATGGGAATTTTTAAAGGAAGATCCTGCTATGCATGAGAAATTAGGGGAGGAATTCCATTTTGAAGATGTACAAAAAAAGTATGTGAGACTGTATCTGTATATATAGTACATGTATTTATAGAGTATATATATATATACAGTTTGATCTGAGAGGCTATTTAGCCATCAGAGATGGACTTCCCGATGCTGAAGAAAAAATAATTTGGATGGAATATGCAGGTGCACACACATAAAGGTATATATGAAGAAATATTTACAAACAATAAAAATTGTCATCAGAATGGTGGTACTGGAAGGCAAATGTGTTGCTGGTCTCAGAAGCTGTGAGGGTAGCAGGTAGAAGCTGCAGGTACCTGAGGACTGGCTAGTTCACCAAGAGATTGCCCTGACTTCTAAACACTGGAAAGGAGTAGAGGAATGTGATGGTGTCTGACCAGGTTTGGAGCTGCTCTGTTTAGCGTCACATTACAGACTTTAACTTGTTCCTATCTGCCCCTAAAATAAAAAAATTCTCTTCGTCAGCTGTTTGCAGATGAAGCCGTCTGATTCAGTGTCTGTACTACTCAAAGAAGGCACAGTGAGGAAATTTTTCTCTGATAGCCCAATTTAGATATGGAGATATGCATAAGAAGTTTAGAAAGACAGGAAGTATTTATTTTAGCTGTTTCATTTTTTGTTTGTTTGTTTAGGGGTTTTTTTTGGTTTTTTTTTTGGTTTTTTTTTGCACAGGAGCCTGGGCACAGCTGCAGAATGATTCAAGGACAGAAGCCAAACCACAAGCTGTCCACCTTAAACACTGCTGAAGACAAAGACAATTTAGGTAGAGAGCACCATGTCTAAGTTGTGGAAGTCTTTAAAATTCCTACTTTGTCTAAAGCAGAGTAAAGTGAAGGTGCCCCCAAAAGCACTGTGGACAACCCATCCACTCCTCAGCAGTTCAGCCATGTATCCTGCAGCCTCGGTGGTGCTTTCAGAACGGATGTGTTAAGGCTATGGTCAAAGGTCAAAGACTCAGGACGGGGTTTGTGGGAGAGGCTGCTCCTGTAGGCAGCTTTGAGAGCGGAGGAACGCCTCTCAGGAAGAGGTTCTGGGCTTCCCAGATTGACGAGGCACGGATAAGGCTTAGAGCCCCAAAAGGGGGACCTGGCAAGCTGCAAAGCTGAAAGAAATACATCACATGCACTGATTTCAATAAGCATATGTGACATAACTTGGCAATATTATGCTTTTGTGGTTAATAATTTAGTTTTATCAGCTTGCATGTACATCATCTTCATTAAACAGTAACTGTCCTTCGTGAATCATGCAGTTCAAGGCCAAGAAAATAACGAGAGGCCATATTATGCTCTGGGCTGATTAAACAATAGAATGGTTTGCAAAAAGGAAGACACTGCTTTCTGCCACCCACCACTGTTTCCCTGGGATGAAGGGCCAGGAGATGATAATGTCAGGACCCCGTTAGTGCTAATTAATCAGACTGGCAGCCTGTGTCTAGGTAACATGAATTCTGTACAGTCCAATCCAACTTGGACCACCCCAAGGCTCCCAAGCAGAAGATGAGCAGCCAGAAGCCCCGCACCACACTGACAGTACCTGTGCTCTAAATACAGCTTCAGACCATTCAGGTTTCTGTAAAACTAGACTTTTTATTTAATTCATACAATACATTTAAAGTGTGTGGTTTTAAACCCAGGGTAGCAGGAATGTATTTCCAAGGTTCTTGTCTTTGTTGTAGACCTGAAAGCAGAAGAAACCACCCACTTTTCAGATTAACTCCTTACTAGTTAAAATCAGTCAGTTAACAAAGTTTTTATTCTTAATTCTAATTACTGGCTTTTGATCATCATCATGCATATTCAGGTCTTCACTCAAACCAACTGTCCCGAATCCCGAACTGTTCTCTCATCCTCTCTGTATATTGGATCACACTCTGCACCTATCACAAAGGGAATCATGCAGGGAGAGAAATTCTGTAATAGTGTGCACCTACATGACTGGTGTCAAAAAAGTGGCTGAAATCAGGATCTCTTTCCTCCTCCGGCTTTAGAGGCTGTAACTTAGGTTTCTTTCCTCTTTGGAGAGACTGAGCAGCAAGGCTTTTCCTTGTCAATGGTATCTGCAACAAAACAGCAGTTGTGTTACATTAGAGCCAAATTAGGGCACGGTTGTGCCTTGACAACTTCGTGGATGTGAATAAAAATTGGCTAAATACAATGCCACTAGTGTCAAAACCCCTGTCTGTCATTATCTGGACATTTTAAGGTATATGAGCATGATTTAATTGCTGGATTTCAGGACACAGGAAGAAAGAAAGACTTTATACAGATCACTTACCATCATTCCACAACACACGGGGTATGCAACACAGCTCGGCGCCAGGATCACTGTCTATAGGAGACTTAAGTGTTAACATTAACTTCAGTTTCAAGATTGCTATCAAATGGCAACATGAAGCCATTTGCATTGACTGTCTGTAGCTTGAGTTATATGCCTAAATTACATGTCTGAAATTCAGGTCTAGGTTTATGTTTACTCTGAGTTGGTGACAACATCAATGTTCCCTCAATAAAGAGCTTTCAAGGAAAATGTGTACTTCTCAGTTTGTAGGACTGGTTGCGTGTGCTTGCTCTGTGCGTCAGTGAAGGCTGATGACTCCTGCCTCTGTGAAAGGAAATTTCAGCCTCAGTCTCATCAGGTGTATATTGGGATTATGTTCCTTGCTTTGACAGAAGAAGCAACAAAGATGAACAGATTGTGCTTGTGATAATTATTTTTCTTTCTAGTTTTGCTGTACACCTTTCCCCAGGTTTTTCTATTGCAGTGTTAAGTCCTGGACACTTAAGTGACGCGATGACTGAGCGCATATCAGTTGTCACTTGATTTTAGCCCGCTCACTCACCCCTAGAGTAAAAACTGGACCATGTTAGAAGCATGAGCAGCTGGTTTTACCAGTGATGTCTAGTCAGGTGTCTCAGTGCCGCAGCCGTCTCTTGCTGAGGCATCACGGTCTTACAGCACAAACTTTGAATGTCCTTACACACAGCATGTCTGAAGTCCTTTTCACAAGAAAGTTCATGGTACTGTGCAAAGCAAAAGCTGTTATTGATTCTGCTCGAGAACAGAACACGAATCACCTTCTCAATCTACTGATGCGTCTTCACCAGTAGTCACAAAGCAACCTAAGCCCACAGACAGTGGCATAGGTGAGCCATGTGCAGAGACGTTTACCCATTCCCAGAAAACCAGCTCCTCTACCAAGAGGACAAAGCAGAAGAAAGGCTATTGTAAACACCGATCAATCTATAGATTATATTTCTATAAGAAGTAGGTTCTTGTCCCCTACAAAGTGTGAACACCCCCTGGTGCATTCATGTTTTGGTTGGGTTGGGCAAGGTAAACCAGCTGTACCTCCGAACTGCTATCATGTTCCTTCCCACTTCCTCAAAGTTCATACTGAACTTCGCATTCATCCGTTTGCCTACACCTGATAAGCACAGTCTTCATGTTTCATCTCTCCTGACACAGTATTATTCCATTTAAAACTGACCATATGCTTCTTTGCACAGACGTTTGTGCACCTTAATGAAAGTGCTTTCTATTTTTAAAAGGAGGTGAGCATCTCCTCCTTAACTTATCACAGACATATTGAACAGTAAAAATATGAAAAATCCATATGGATTAAATATTGATTTTATTTTTTAGAGAGCAAGTACAATGATGTTGCATTAAAATAATGCTATGTCATAGTTGTTACAGCTCTGATAGAAAAATAAACATCTGAATATACTACAGTGTCAACTCATTAATAAATACCAAAATAGAAGTTAGTAGTCAACTGAAATTAATAACCAGCTATAAAAGTATACTATTTTAAATAAGAAAATATTCAGTATATTTCCAGACAAACAAAAGTAGTGATTTAAAAGTATCATTTAAAATGTAAAATGAACAGTAAGAAGTTATAAATTCACTTAAAACCTCTTCCCTTACTAACATTCTCTATGCATAAAATCTAGAGAAACATTATTTAGCTATATATACTTTTTTTACAAAAGGCAGTATATGTTAAATAAAAAGTTAAAAACTGTAGTATTATTAATAGCTGTCACACCATTGCTAACTAAGACACTTTAAAGTAGCTTTATTTTTTGAAGCAGTAGTAAGTAAAAGTGAGTAAGATGTTAGCACAGTGAATTCATCCAACGCTAATGCCTTCCCAAAAGAATCTTTCATCTTTCAACATCTCCCTTCAAAATATAACTGAAACAGCCCAAACACAATATAGGTATCAGGATGAAAGGTTAGGATTTGGGTAGAAGCCATTATTTTAACAAATGCCAGACCCCCTTTTTTTTTTTTTTACAAAGTAAGGAGGTACCTTTTTTTTTTAAGTGTGTGCAGAAAAGAAAACAAAGAGAATGTGCAATCCAGAGCAGCATTTCTAAAGCTTAAGAATCTACTAATTTTAGGGTTTTTTTCTTTCTCTCCCCCCTCAGAAAGGCCAACCATTCTGAGCTGGCTTGCACTCAGTGAAACCAGTGATTTGGCTCGCTATAGAAATGCATTCATACTGGCTAATTTCGACCTTTCTTCCCATCTCCATGAATTTCAATTCTCTGTAAGATCCATGAGATGTCTGTGCATCGGAGCAGTGTTAAGATCATCATTGAAAAGTAGTGTTCTTCTTAACTACTGCTCCATTTCTGCTTAGCAAATAAATCTTTTCCCTCTCTTGCAAACGGACAGCCAGAACACTGGCAATACGCTTCCCTCATGGTCAGAGCAGGGAAAGTGTCACGCAGCACTGACTCAGCAGGAATGCCTCTGAGAAGGGCCCTTTCCCAGCTACAGCTTACATTCGTCAAGGCTGGCCGGTGGAGATCCTGGGGCTGGTGGGAAGTCAATGGGCGAATGTCCAAAGACTTCCCAGAAGCTTTAACGGAGGTCTGCAGCATCCAGGTTTACAGTACGTACTGACAGACAGTCCCTCGCTATGTTACATGCAAGCATTTTTTGACGAGTAAAGATGTGAAAATCCTGCAGCGCTGAGGATAGTGCGTGGCCAAGCACCTAGGACAGAAACTGCACCACCTCTGCCAAGCCAACCTACTCTGAAGAAGATTCCTGCCCTGACAAATGGAGAAGTGTGGTCTCAGAGCACCATCTCTGCAGGGACGCTGTAGGATCATTCCCAGTCCTGGGAACTGCAGGACGCATTGCACCTGCTGAGCACGCTGTCCCTGCAGAAGTCCCAGCACAGGCAGCAGTACCCTTCCATCTCTCTGCCTTGGGCATCACGAGGCCTTATGGCTACTTTAGGACTAAGGGTTGCTTGAAGCTGCTTCACACGTTCGCTCCCACAGTTTGCCACAGATGTACATTTAGGTATGCACGCTAAGCAAGAATCAAGTATTATATATGATCAGACTGGGAAAATAATTTTTTTCCACTGCAGACTGAAGCATACTTTACATAGCAGGTTTTCATGATACCATAGAGAGGGAAAAATAAATCCAGTTGAAAATAATGGATAAAATGTAAACTATGCCTATACAAACGTCCTTCCTTTTTAAGGTTCACTTTCAACATTCCTTGTGAACGTAAGGGAATTTCATCTGGGCACAATGAAAATTCCTCACATACCATGTGCACGTTTTCTGGATGAAACAGCTATTTTCCCACACACTTCTGTAGCAACGTTATTAACGTGCTCATGATGCTTGGAAATAATCAATTCATAGTATTTCTTCATTTTAGAGTTTTTAAAAGACAATCTGAAGTAAAATGCATGCTTTTTAATTGTATAAATGTGTTATTTCTGAAATGTTAGACAAATGACCAGTTAAAGGTAAAGAAAAGTGGGATCAGAATTTGAAAATTATACATATGGATTTTAACATTAACAAATCTGCTGTGAAAAGTCATGCGGATGCTCTGTTTTGTGGGAGCAAATCTAAAAACAACTCCCAAACCCAATGATGAGATGCCACAGTATCTGCCAGTATAATTTGGGGTACAGGCATGCAGTTGAATTATTTGACTTTTTTTTTTTTTAAATTTTTTGAAGAAGGCCAGCATAAGAAGTTTTATTTAAGAAGTTTGGAATGTTCTATTCTGAAGCTAGATATTTTTTCCCCTATTTTTACGAGCATCTTTGATGCACAATACATTGAAAACTAATATGAACTAATTCATCTTTAATATCTCCCATATTAAGCACTATAGGAAGCAGAGTCCTTCGGCAATCACTGAGGAAATTCCTTGTGAATTACAGGCTGCTTTCTCATTTAAGGTCATGTGCTGAGGGAACACAGCTCCCTAAATAGTGAGGCTTTTGTTGGACTATTCATCTCCTGCAGCAGCTCTTCTGAAAAACATGGTCAAAGGCAGAGGGAAACAAGTACCAAGCAAAGCCAGAGTTTCTCATGGATAGATTCCATCCCGAGAAACAAAGCCTCCTCCCAAGGATCCTGCTCTGTATAAGCTCCCCATGGGCTTTCTAAAAGCCTTGACCTGTCACATTAGCAGCAGCTTATTCTTTTTCACTAGCCTCCTCCACAATACAGCAAAACCATGAGGGAGATGCAAAAAAGCTTTTCTTTTTTTTCTTTTTTTTCCTTAAAAAACCTTTTTCTTTTAAATACTTTTTTTTTTTAACCTCAGGACAGCAAGCAGCGTATAGTGCAATTTGTCCTGTGAGCTTGCTCTATTTGACCAGAGCAAATTAAACATTCAGGTAGGTGCCTGATAAGGAAATACTGGCCATGCCCCTTCACACGCAGCACTGTGATGCCAACTAAGTGCTACAGAAGAAAAGCAGTAGCAGTGTAATGTGTCTGGAAGATGGGTGCTACAGCTCCAATCTTTCTCCCACAAAGAACCCAGTTCCACTGTCCTCTACCCACACAATTTAACTCCCTCTAACAGAGAAAAGTAAGCTCTAAAGAAAAAGACATTTAACTACCACTTCAGTAAATGTTCTAAGGGCCATTACGGGAAATACATCTGAGGAATCTTTTTTGCTAAAAAGAATAAAAAATATAGTATTTATCACACTGCTTAAAGAACATAATCACATCTTTTGTTATACACTCAGATATTATCTGCTGAGCTTTTAAATCTGTTTTGTTTTGTTAAGTGAAACAGAGTCTTTGTTTCCTACTCAAAAATACTCATGAATTGTGACAAGGCCAACAGAAGGTAAACCTTAATTGATTTTTTACCTTAATCCCGCTGAAATCAATGGTTTGGAATCTGCTAATTTCCATAGGAGGAAAATGGTTTGTGTTTTAAAAGAAAATGAAAAATTTAAGGTATACTTGATAGCTTACAGAAATAATCTATAATTAAGATACTACAATGGAGTGATCACTAAAATCAGCATCAGTGTTAAGGAAACCCTCTTTTCTTTAAAGGAGACACTTTCACCGGTATGTAGAAAGCTCAGGAACTTCTTTGAAGACTGCTTCAGAAACATTAAATAGTTCAGTATACTCTTTTACTTTTTTTTTTTTTTAAACAAGCCCTAAAATCTAAAGCTTTGATGACAATTTAATGGAAAGCTCACTGTCTCTATTTTATTTTTCTCAATCCCTCACTTGATCCATGACCCCGTAAATTAATCGTGAACAGTCATGCAACACTTTTTCTGCATCCTGCCTTCCTTTCACACGTATATGCCTCAGATTTCTGTGGGAATTTGCAGAATAAATACAGAATAGGAAGTAGGAACATACACTAATTTCTAAACACTGCATAAAAAGAGGTCCTGCTTTGTTTCTGTAACTTTTGTCTATGACCAGTACAGACCAATATTTAGTTATCAGTAATCAATGTTGCTAAAATGATGCACTGCACACTCTCTTCTGAGATGATATTTTTTTTATCAGCAATATTTTAGTGCATTAGTTGTTGATGAGATTTTCGTAGGGTTTCGGCAGCAGAAAGTTAGTAAATCAGACCGTTGGCTGACTCTTCCAACTAGCATATAACAGTAACACGCCTTCTACCACTATAGCTAGGTTCAGGGGTAAGAAAATGCTTCTGCTTGACTTGTAGCTCAAATTCTGCTCTCAGATAAGCTCATATTGGTCCCACTGTGTTTAGAAGAGCTTTGCCCATTCCTGAAGGCAGAATTTGATACCATATTTACGAAGTCAATGAATGTGTTCTTTTGAGAAAAAGACTCCTGTTTTCCTCACCTTCTTCCAAACTGCAGGTTCTTCTGGACACATGTCTCAATGCAATCACAAAAATTGAAGCGGTTACGTGAAGATTCATGAAATCTAATCCTGTCAACTAATTTGCATAGGAAAAAAGAGCACGTGTGTACAATCAGACTTATGTCTGACATCATACAAAAAGAACAAAGCCCTTATATGGCAAAACACTGACATGTAGCTAGCAAATCAAACACAGCTCTGCTGTAAGTCATCTGCTTGCCATGGAGTCGATGCTGCTGACTCCGAAGGTGAAGTCAGTTGGCAGTGATCATAGTGTAGACTACGCTGTTGGACAAAGGAATTTGTTTTCTGTAGCCACTCAGTTTCCAAATACCTTAAAATTCATATATAAATTTTTATGTTGAAAGAAGTAAAAAAAGCTAAAAATTACTCTTTATCGGATATAAATTATCTTTAAGTGACACAGTAATGTATAAAAAACTATACATATAAAATTTATCTCTGTGTGCGTGCATGCGTGTGTGTGTATACACACACACAACTGTACATCCACACCAGCAACTAAACACCCATTTAATCCAGTCATTATTATTAAGTAATGAGGAGAAGCTAAGAGGCTAAAGCAGGCAAATCAGTGGAATTCAGTCAACTGAAAGAACTATAAAAGTACCATTTACTCTATTTAAGAGCTTTTGAACAGTTTCATCTATTGCTATAATATACAGCAACGTTAATATTTCAGTCACAGTTTTTGTCCATTCCCACAGAGCACATCAGTACTAGCTACATGTAGAGTGAGATCAGTGCTTTGTCAGACCGGTTCATATCTACATTCTAGGCCATAACTAAATAAATTAGAATACGCTAAAGTGCTACATCAACACTAATGTTCCTGAACAGTAGTAACGCACATTTCTCTTTCAAAAAAATAAAATAAAATACAGCAGCTATAGTTTCAAACATAGTCACATTACGTGAATATGCTTACATGTCACTTTGTTACAGTATTCAACAAAACGCACGACACAAAACCAAACGGCAACAGTCAAGACTCTGACAGAGTACAAAAGGCAACTTTTTAAAAGTCGAGCATGATGGAAACAGACATTTGCAGAAAACACACTGTCTTCAGAATTCACACTTGAAAGTTTCGTTTAATCGTAACTTGCTGATGTCGATATTTATTTCCTCTGGTTTGTCACGTCTGTATGTTACTGTTCTTGTACAAACAGTAGGCAAAAACATCTTATCCTTGAAGGAGAAGATACAATTTTTATCAACAATTAGCTAACTTTTATGTGCAAGAAAAGGATTACTGAATATGATGGCTCTGAAATCAGTTACCTTCTTTGTTGTAGACACTCTGTAATCAGCTGAAGATTTAACTTTATTGCTACTCCCCTGCAGAATTATCTGCCTGATGATAAGGACAACAAGCAACCCGATCAGAAAGGTAACTATAAAGATTATGGAAAAGACTCTAAAGTAGCTTCGTCCAGAGAAACATTCTGCAACGAAAACAAAACAGAAGTGTAAGCCTAACGCACGGAATAGGCACATCCCTCAAACAGTTATACCTACCACTGCATAGCAATGTGGCACAAATGTAACAAGAGCCTGGTAAAAGTTAAGGGAAAATAACTGAAGGGAAGTTAAGGGGAAAAGCTGCCATATGCAAGCCGTTAAAGCCTTTGTCACGAAAGGCAATTACGATAAAGATCCACTGCAGAAAAATGGCAAAACTATTACTCCTCTAATCTACAGAACTATTCGGGCTTCATTGCGTTGGCCACTGTAAATTCTCTGTAAGCTGGTGAGTTTACAGCTGAAATAGAGAGGATGAATCGTTAGAGATGTACGGGGCCAAGCCGGTTTAATCTTCACAAGATTACAGTGCAGATCATTGGCAAACTATGAAAGAAAATGTGGTTTCTTGAATCTTTGTCCAGTGCTCTCCTCACTGGTAACCCTCTCTCACACAGAAAGCGTGCCTTTAATTAATACTAAAGTTATGAGAAAAGTATTCACAATTTTTTAATTTATGAACAGCTGTCAGATAAAGACATACAAAAATACGAAGTGACAAAAGGTAACCATTTACCTGCATTTTAGTTGCAGCGTGGACTGATTAAGCTTTACAAATTTTTATTAATTTTTTTTTATTCTTCCACAGCCCTCCTAACTCTGCAGTTTTTTGTACTTGAAAGGAATATTTAAACATTACTGAACATGACGAAAGCATTCTATTTCATTCTTCCTCATTTCTGATAATGTTAAATAATGTAAGCATATCCAAAAAAATAAAACATACAGATGCCATAACATATTTTTATAAATATTTCTTTAAGCATTGCTCAGACAGGATTCATTATTATTAGATGTGACTTCTCAAGGATCTGGGAAATCTGATTTAGCAATGCTTGCCAATCACATTTCCTGTTATTATTTATCTTTACTCTCCCTGAAGCTATGAGTGATTTTTCTCTTTTTCCTGCTTTCTTTCTTTGTTATTGTAGTAATACGACACACTTTTGAAAGACATTGTAACAGAAGTGAATTCAATTATTAATCCCAACAGATTTTCATCTCTTTTTAAAATTATCTAAAAAAATGTCACAGACCTGAAGTTTGGTCAATATAATGCAGCAGGTAAGCACATGAGGTTGTGCACTGGTCAAGTTTAGCTTGAGATGCATTGTTAGAGTGATGGCACTGAACACAATTCCTGTAAAATAAAAATGCAATTAAAACCCTAGGTCTTTCTGTGCAGTCCCCTTAAAGAGATTGTATCAACAGGCTGACGTATCACTTGCACATAATGCTTTCCTGTTGTTAGTAAAAACATTGTGACGTTCATTTATTTTTTTTTTCTGAAACATGATGCCTCACTCAGCATTTTATCCCTGTGATGTTTCTCAGAACCAGCTAGTCAGAAGATGTAAAGTAAAACATGCCTTTGGCTTTGAGCTACCTTCATCCGGCCCCTGCTCTGCATTTCGTGATGTGTACTTTTCCAGGGGTGTAGCTAAGGGTCCGGCACCCTTTCTTCAGCTGCCAGCCTCTGGTTCAGTCCTAGTCTTTCTTATCTCTCAGCCTCGTTAGGATACATGCTGGGACTGAAGGGAGGAGATAGGTGTAGGAAACACAGCTTTGTTAATAATTTTTTGGATGCTCTGTTAAGGTCCCGCCGCTGGGCAGTTCAGAGGGCCAGCAGCACAGCGGGAGGCAGCGCTGTCAGTCTTGTCATCTCCACTTTACAGCCTTGCAGAAGATGGACACCACAAGTGATCCTGAAAAAACTCTGACTGCGTTTTCAACAAAGCTATGCCATCTTCTGAATTTATTAAAGGCGCACATTTCACAGTGACTTTGAACAAGTGTAAGCCAGCAAGGCTAACTGCATTTTATATAGTGAAGCCTTAGCAGTCACCTTTTCAGCCATGGCTTAGCTGGTCTCTCCAGTATATTCCACAGATGAGCTATAATTCAAATGAATATGATCAAACAACAGCTCTGCTTTGCTGACAATCCCCTTTCCAACTAAAGGCTGATCTTTCACCCTCTCGGCCACAGTGGGATGTAGAAGATTTCGTGTGCTGATGGGAGGGCACAGAAGAGCCATGCCCAAAGACAGGGCTTCACTGACTCTTTAAGGCAGCACCAGCCAGTGACAGCTTGGTCAGACCTCTCTCCTCCTTGGGCTGCTCATTTTCACCTACACACTGTCCCTTCCTTTACATAGGCAAGGAAAAAAGGCATGTTTTAAAACTAGCACAGCAAAGACTAAATGGTTTTAAACTGAGTAGTGGAAGATGTTGTTCGCTGGGTAAGATCAGCTCTGTTACGCTCGCTAATGGCAGTCATGACGTGTGGGTACTGCTCTTGTTCCACACCTCCCTTCTTCCAGCTGAGAAGCACAAGGAGTATGCAAATTTGGAGAATATCATTGAACTTGGTGGCATTCAAAAGTAGGATCTAGTGTCTGTTTTTAAAACTCCAAATTTGTGGGCTTTATTTCCTACCCAGAAGATTTCATATGAGGAACCATCTTTTAATAAATATATGAAAAGATACTCATGGGACACACCTCCTTTGACTTCAGAAAGCTGAAAGTTGGACACAGACTGGTGAACGGACATGCGATTCTCTTAACTGCCAGCACCAAACGCTGAGCTATGTAGAGCAAAGTCTCAAGTATCGACTGTTTCAATTTCCTGCAATCATCTAAGAAACATAGCACACATCTAGCCAAGCAGAAATATTTCTCCTTGTTTCAACACTACAGAGTTAAAAAGTCAAGTCTAGCACAAGAAACGTACCAGTTTTCTTCACAGGCTTTGTTACAAGTAGGGCAATATTCACACAAACGGCCAAAGCTTCTTGGATCTGTGCACTCACACTTTCCACATACACATTTTCCTCTTCCGCTGCAAATCTGGCCCTTTGAATTCAGGCAGTGTTTTGCTGATTGTAACGAGCACTGGCAACGGTCACCTTCCCAGCCCGCAAAGCATTTGCATTTACCAGCTTCACATTCACCATTACCTACAACATCAGATAGCCTTGAGTCACATGCTTTTACAAAAACACAGAAAGTCAACTTTTGTATGCATATGTTTGCATTTCTGGTGCTTTACATTAAACACAGCTAATTTAGACCTTGGCTTGCTAATTTTAAGTTAACAATTTGGGCTGAAATTACCAGCACGATATGTATTTATGGCTGCTGTTTGGTGTTGAGCAAAAGCTGCTACACTGATGTCATCTTAAAACACTTCACTAGAATTTTCCCTGTGGCCTTGGATCAAAGCAATGGGGATTAAAAATTACACAACGACCAGGAAAAGAATCTTCAGGCAAACTGGATGAACTTCTCTTTAGCAAGAAAGCATTCAGTTCAAACAAACAGCCAGATTCAGTGGAGGGAGGAGCATCAAGTTCATGTGCACATGCCAGGTTGTTTTTTTTCTTCTCTTTTCAGAAGCACGCATGACAGCACTGCTTCTCTGCCTTTCTGAAGGATGATGACTGAGCTGGACAGGTGGGTATGTTCTGCTTATGACCTGTGGCTTGTTTAATAAGAACCTAAACCACACGGTCTCAAGGATTCAAAGGCTATGAAGAACCTCTGGTGGCCTTTACAATTTTCCAGGCAAAGCAGTGGGAGCTTTAGGGCAAAATCCGTATGTTTTCCATGTTGTAGCACATCTAGGCAGCTGTACAACTGACATGCTGATAATGTTTAGCCACATTTTTACAGCGTGGGAAAGCACCTATAGGAAATACAGAAATAGAGAGAGCATAAAGCACAGGCAAATCCCGTGAGGCCTCCTCAGCTATGCCTCAGCAGCACCTACATTTCACACGAACTGTGATGGCCCTGTTGTGCTCCAGGGATCCACAGAGCAGCTGCAGGGAGACAGTCCCATCTAACAGACGAGATCCCCTAAATGGGAGCAAGGCCAAGGTACGGGCTGCCGCTTTTTTTGCCTAGGCTGGGCAATATGGAGGGAGAAAAAGGGGCCCTAGGACATCTCAGAGCAAGGCTCGGTGCTGGAAAATAGCCCACCAAGAGGCATACTGCTCAGCCATGGCCCCAGGCAGCAGGTTCCCCTCCATCATGTGTGACAATCTCCAACATCTCTTAGACAAAGATCTCATTGTCTCTTCTTCCGACCAGGGCACCACATCTCAGGTTTAGGAGCTTACAAGTTTGAAAGGTCTGCTTAGGTTAAGAAATAGTAAATCTGCAAAGTTGTTTGGGGGGAGGGAAGAAGAGTGAGAAGAGGAACCATACTTCTTTGTGTTGAAACAAAGTATTTAAAGGATTAGGTAACAGTATTTCTCTTCATGTAATGTAAAGTTCACAGTTACCAGCAGAGCAAAATCAAAATAACTCCACTGAAGTCCATAGTATTACTCTAAATTTATCCAACTGCGGTTGACAAAAAATGGTCCCTCATTTCACTCATTGGTCAGTATGTAGTGAAATCAAAGGATGCCGGGCAGCAGTATGGATTTTAAAATATTTAATTACATCTGAGGGGAAAACGTATTCTGGTAGAGATACAGTAATGATACTGATTTAATCCCATTTTTCCTTAATAGCTCTAACTTAAAAGTACTTGTTTTGTATTTTGTTGATATGCAATGTTCATATGCATGCTTTCTTTAAAAAACAAAGTAGGCCACAAAAAGAAGAAGAATTTCTCTCCCTGTTTATTTCACTTGCACTCCCCTTTTTGGAGCAGGTATCCTGAACAGTGTTAGCATATGTATTATTATTTGAAAACAAGTGTCACTGTATCTCTGACGAGACTGGTTTAGGGTGTTATTAAACTGGAACCTCAACTAGAAGTTACGATTCCTCGTAATCTCTTAGTATCTCATATTCCCATTAGACTGAAATATATAAATTTATTTTCTCGAATAATGTTATTGTTTCATCCAAGATATCAGCATGATTACCTCTAAAGAAGTTTGAGATTTAAATCTTAAAACAGCAGAACTTAGAAAAAAATCAATAAACCCCCTACAAAACAGTGCTGAAGTTTAGAAGACAGTGCATACCTCTGTGGTGAAGAAAGTCCAGGAGCAGGAATACCTATCAGGCTGTTGAGGACGTTTCACACACTAATTCTGCACACAAAATTCTTGCACTTGACAGCCTTATATCATTGTTTTCAGGTGCATCATGTATATAAGTTTCAAAAAACAAACCAAACCAAAACCAAACCCAAACAAAAACAAAACATGGACATAAACACTGCAGCTTACCAGAACATAAGTTTCCCTGGTGATATGGGCAGGAAAAATCATCCATTTCACAGTACTTGCCATACACCTTGCCTAGCTTGTTTTTGTAGCAGAAACATTTTCCATCTATGCAATTCCCTTGACCACTGCAGATGGGCTGGTCCTGGTGTCGTCTGCACCTCTCAGAAGAGAGTGTATCTCTATTAGAGCTACAATTGTTGTCACTGCAATAGGACTGCTTGCCATCAGAAAAAGTTTCATCAGCCCATACTCTTTTGTGCCTCGCACTGTCTCCATACTGACAGGCACAGCTTTTCTGTACGGTAACGATGGCGGTTTCATTGAAACCAATAGGCTTAAGTATTGCGTATTTCCTTCCACCAGCTGTGTCACATCCTTTCATTGTCACTGATACATTGAAAAGTACCTAGGAAGACATAAAGACAGATTTTACATCATTATTATTTCCTATAAATTTTTAACACATAAATAAAGCAGAATCTTACACTGTATATGAATGTGCACTAGCTAACATTAACAAAATACACAGTGGCCATCTGTCAGATAGGATGTATTAGTAATGACAGGCTTCACAAATACAGTTAAAATCCTAGTAACATAAAATTGACAGCAGTCTACTTTTCATGATGCGAAAACATAGCTGCAGAAGACATGTTTAATACAAATTAAATAGTAACAGAATTACCATCCTCCTCCTGCTATAATCGAATGTGTACATTCTGTTATATTCTAGAAATACTCAGGTGAGAATTGCGACTAGATTGAGCAAGACAATACACAAACAGAAATGCTCTTAACAAAAAGAACCTATAATGAATGCTGTAGCTGCAGAAATGGTCTGTGCAAATAGAAACCACACGGGTTTTTTTGGATAGTCCTGTCTACTCCTACTAAACCACAGAAGTGGCTCACACCTTACCATCAGCTTATTTTTCCCAATTCCACCATGGGGATGGAGCGAGAGAGCCTTGCTGCTCTTGCTGTGGTCCTGGGCAGACCAAGTGCTGCTTCAGAGTAGAGCCAGTGCCTAGCTCCTAGCCTGCCATGGCCATCACCATGAGCAAAAGCAAAATAACTCTACCAAAGTCCACAGCAGTGCCCACTGCAGCAGCAGCCCCTGTTGCTTTCCAGAGTGCTGGCACAGGACCCTGGATCATTTCAGTGATTAGGTGACTGCCAAGGGGTTTGCATCAATTACTACCAAACCAGGTCTGACATCTGTGATACTTTCACTGGATAGCAATCTTGTATTTCACAATTGGGTTTTGGTTTGGGGCTTTTTGTGTATTTTTTTTGTTTTTTGTTTGTTTGTTTGGTTTTTTACTAGTAGGCTCCTGACAGGGTATTCTCACCAAGGCCATTTAGCCTGCTGACAGAAAATAACTCTTCCTCACCTCCTCACAGAGAAAATATAACCAAGAGGAAAAGGCAAGAAAGGAGCCCAAGAGAAGCAAATACCTTTACTCTTTACCACCAAAGAACAAAGACTTCCAAAGAAAGAAGAAGAGAAAACCAAAGAAACTGATTACATATGAGGTTGAAACTACCCGCAAAGACTAAGACCATTCATTTCTCAGCACTGCCTCTCCCTCCCGCCACGCCCCCGCACGAGAACAGCCGAGCCCTTGGGGACAATGGTGGCTTTGTGGCAAGTGGGGCTGCGGCTGCCTACACGGACAACAGGAGATGAATGCTGTGCCGAAGTATGTGCTTCTTAATGTCGTATTGAGGGGGCACACAGGCTTTGTTTTGCCCTTTGTTTTTTTTCTCCTTGTTTCTTAAATGCGCCACTAACCATATGACCCCTCAGTTGCCTACACTCTTGGTGCATGAGATTTCTTCCCGTCTGTTACGGAGCAAACTGTGGCCATGCAGTAATTAATTTATACGGCAGGTGCTTATCACATGGGGAGGACAGGCTGGAGCTAGAGAATGTGCTTTTTATTCAACACAGAGCCTTGCTAGAAAACATCATCTTTGTGTACAGGACACCACTGGAGGGATGGCAGGGAGACGGGAGGGAAGGGCAAATCACGTCTTGCATACGAGTTGTGAAATTTGATGGTTCTAAACACAGCAGCAGAAAGATTAAACATACTGCGACTAAATAATTATGACACTGTGAACACTGACACTTGCTAACAGCCAAAGTTAGTTTTGCACCCTGATGAGGCTGTAGGATTCTTCCAGAAGATAATACACTTTGTGTTTTGGTAAGAAAAGGAAGGAAGAAGGATTAGACAATGAAAGGTATGTGAGAATTAGGGAAAAGCATTTTGCCTGTAAACAAATACTGAAAGGAGGATTTACAGTTAAAATAAATTAATCTCTTGAGGATGGCTCATTTTCAACAGCAGTAGAGGTTTAGGACTACATGCAATCTTTTACAATCAGCTGGCTTGGCTTTTTATTAAAAAGAAACAGATATAAATATTTTTCTTTTCATTAAACAGAACAAATTCCAGCCTTATTTTTTATGACATGCACAGGGAACAACACTAGAGAAGACATGAGTTAAGAAGAAAAACACAGCAAATCTCCCCTAAATTGTAGAAGATAATCAGCAGCAAGTCATGCAGACTAAAATCAGAAGAGCATAAAATACTTCTAAATGAACGCAGTTAGAATTTGCACATTTAATCTACTGATTTGTTTTGCTATTTCTACACACAGACACAAGTAAAATCACACCATCTGAGATGTATGTACACGTCAAGAAGGAAAGAACTCCTTGACCCTGCTCTCCAGAAACACAGACCTCTTCCTGGCAAGCTAAATGGATTACTCTACTAGTCCAAGCAATTAAATAAATATATCAAGGCACAGAGAAGTTGTTCTGGGAAGAAACCATGTTCTTTATATTAGCCAGACATCTTTCCCTGCCTGTTCACTGTGCATGATGCTTCAGTTTTACAATCTGTTTCATTCAGTAAGTGGCACTGATCCAAATGGGGATAAATAATTTTATTAATTTGATTTATAAAATAAACTAATTATCCACCACCCTGAGAGTGCAGCAAGATTACTAGAGCAATGAAAGGGAAAGGTGGTGTCTCATACAGACCCAAGGAACCCAAATTCCAGTGATTCTTTTCCACCGGGTGATTATCTTTCAACCTCTTTACATACAGATTTCATCACAATGAACATGACCATTGTGCCCAGTGGAGGACAAAGAAGGAGAGTTTTAATGGACCTTAGCTTTCAGGAAAAGCTTTGAGCCTTAGTTCCATGAGATTAGTGAGAATTAAAATAACATTCAGGGAAAATAAAACCAGAGAATAATAGAGAGTCTGTGATCACTAATCACATAAATCCATTTTCAGTTTACGGAAATCCCTAGAAGATTTCACACCACTGAAACCCAACCAAACAGAAAAATAAGTATTCCAGTTCCTTGAAGAACGAGAACTATCAACATACTTCTTCATTATATCCCACATCTTTACATCCTTCCAGGCCAGTTTTTTTACTTCCATCAGGACAGATTGCAGTGATATTGAAATGAAGACCTTGGATCTGGTTATCCACTTGAATTTTTACTTCAGAGATTAGTTTCTGTAACCAGAAAACAAGTTTTAGTCGCATTGCATCTCAACATATAATGTGCATTAGTGACTAACACCAAGTACGGCTACTGCGTCTGACTCAAAATGAAGAAAGCTTGTCTGTGTGAATAAAAGAATGAATTAAAGCATTGTTTCCCATATAAAGACCCGATTACATTCCAAATATACACAACCAGTGAACTGGTAATGCTGACAAAGAGGATTACGTTTTCCAGATAAAAACGTTTTCAGCTTTTCTAAAATGGTTTTGAAACTGTATTTTTGGCAATTTGAAAATGTATTCTAACAACTGTGCGCAACAAAAACTGCTTTCTGTTTGAGAGACTACACTGCCTTTTAGACACACACTTAAAATAAATCAGTAAACATACATACAACTATTGTTATCCAGCAGAAAAGGTTCGTAATTGACTTGACACTTTATAAACTTCTGATATTTTGCATCTGTCTTGGAAAAGTTTTCTCTGAACAAACTTTAGGGTGATCTAAAGGCTATTGGGATTATTCTCACTGGTTTATTTGGGTCAGCTAAGACTACAGAAGTCAACAACTGGTTGATTGCCATTAGGGCTTTTTAAAATATAAAATAATGAAAAAGCGAACTACTTTGTAACTTGTATTTACTTTGTGCTCTAAAATCCTACTTCCTTCCAAGAAGGAATACTGCTTCTTAATGTTTTAAAAATTTATTAAAGCTCTGTACAAACCTATGAGCTGAAAATTGCACAAAGAGATTAATACATTTCCTGGCATATTAGTATTTAAAAAAATAGTTTAGTGGCATACTTTCACAGCTACAAATGGAAATTTAACTACATGAATCTGAACACATGTTTATCTTAGTAGCTTTTTGAAAATTAGTGACTCATCTTTGGCTTTTTAGCCAGGGATTTTCAGCCAGGGTTTTCCACAACTAAGCCTAAGGTTTCCCTGCCTAGAACAAGAGTGCAAGAAGCCCACGGTCATCAAATATCAAGACAAAATTTATTTTCTTATCTAAGTACTTTTCCTTTCATGAAAGCAAAACATTCAAGCCCTGTTCAGTATGTGTTTGCATATTACAAGCCCCTAAAACTATGATAAAAATTTCAAAGTATCAAATCCAACAAAGTTTAGGATGGGAAGGAAGAAGATACTGTCTAAAAAATGAAAATAAGGCAAGAACAAACTGGGGGGTGGCTGGAGCAGGAAAGTCCCACAGAATCTTCCATTGAACTAAATAATTATTTTGTAAATTTTCATTTCCTCTCCTTGAATGTTTGCCCTGCACTGTGCTCTAAAAACTGGAATACAGTTTTGGATGGACAGTGTAGAAGTGGCATACAAAAGGACTATGATCTTCAATTTTTGTTTTTGCCAGCAATTTCTTGCAAACCTCCATATTCAAAACAAGATTTCGTGATTTTGTAAGAAAAGTACACTATCAGTGAGAACTTCTCTGTAATTTGATTACACCCAACCTCCCCTGCCTTTGAATGTCTTTGTCTTCTGCATAACGTTTCCAACGTGACAGTGAGAGAAATGTGCACAAAGCCACTAGGACCAGATGTGGGACTTGGCTCTTTGTTATAGCCAGTCTGCTGAAAGCAAATAGCTTGATTTAGATGGTTAACCCGGTAAAATGGAAAATTTCAGCCTCTCATGTCCAACTATTTAAAGATAATGTGATACATGTTCTTACATTGCATAGAATCATAGAATGGTTTGGGTTTCAAAGGACCTCAAAGATCATCTAGTTCCAACCCCCTGCCATGTGCAGGGACACCCTCCACTAGACCAGGTTGCCCAAAGCCCCATCCAACCTGGCCCTGAACACTGCCAGAGATGGGGCCTCCACAACTTCTCTGGGCAACCTGTTCCACTGCCTCACCACCCTCACAGTAAAGAATTTCTTTCTAACATCTAATCTAAATCTACCCTATAAAAAGCATATAGCTTTGTAACTGATTTTTCAACTTTTGAAACTTGCATGTTTGTGTAATTTGCACACCTTAACAGCCTTCAACTATCTAACCCATCACATTCACTTTGATGCTGCTCTATGGGCTCCCTGTACTCTAGTGCATTGAATGTATACTACTTGGCTTCATTTTCAAGGCTCTTTATGCCTCCTCTTACCCCGCTATTTATCATTCACTATCAAGATGCCAATTTCTACTTTCAGGCTGCCATTCCCAGTCAACCGTTTGTGGAAAATGACTTTATGTTCTCTCCCATACTATTACTTTCTCTCTCCCACACTATTACTTTCTCTCTCTCATGCTATTACTTTCTCTTTCCCATACTATTACTTTCAGTTGAGAACTCCAGGCAAAAGTTCACATAGCCATTACCACTGCTCTCTCCCCACACCCTATCAAAACTCTTATTCACTGCCATGCCTCAAAATCCCGAGTCATTACACGTGCAGTGTAAATTCTGCTTTCCACAATATCCATCGTTGTCAAACTCCCTCCCTCCTTGTAAATTCCCACCCACTGTCCCTTTTCTAAGAATAATGCTGTAAACCCCTCTAGATACTGTGCCATCTTTTTGCTCTGAATTTATATGGTACCTAGACAGTGCTAGCTCTTGGCTTTGAGACCCTGACAGCCTGTGAATTTGAGAGCTATTATGGGACAGTGTCACCCAACAACCTGGACTTTCAGAAAAGTAAGGAACTTATTCTTATGGACTTTACATAAAAGCCAGGATCTTGGAAATTCCAACTTTCGCCTATGAAAGGTAGAATAATCCCTGTACAAATAAGGCATACAACATTGTCATGCTGATCATACCTGATAGGCTTCTACCACCAAATCATTGAGATTTGCTGCTTGTGATTCTATCTGTCTTGCAACAGTACCAGGCAACAGAGGTAACAGATCCTATGAAAAATACAATCGTTTATGCACAGTTTTAATTTTTTAATATAACTATTGGGCTTTCAAAATTAGAAAAAGAAATCAGGTTTCTAACCTACTTTATACCAATGGAACTGGCTTCCCTGAACTGCAAAAATAACATTGATGTTATTGTCAATCAATTTTTCAGACAGCTGCCCAAGAGATGGATGCTCCTGCAAAATACAACAGAAAAGAGAAGACTGCAGATTAGTAGGGAAAAACCTTAAATTTCACATATGACGCAATATGGGATTCCAAAACCACCCCAATCCTTATTTCTAAGTGTACAGCAAAACACTAGGCCCACATCCAAAAGAAGGTGGGACCAACCAAATAAACAGATCATGAAAAAAAAATAATAATAAAAATCATCAGGGCATCAGCCAGACTGTGACAGGCTTATCTGTTCTCAACTATGCAGGGGTGCTGCACAGCTGGAGGAGTAACTCATACAGCATTATTTTGTTGGTTTGAGTCTGATGCTTAGAAAATAAGGATATGATGTTGTCCATGGTCCATCTACAAGAATAACAAGATTCCTGAGAATGATATGTGGGTGCTTGTGCAAAAGTCAGGGAGAAAGTACAACATGAGGGCACTGAGATGAGGTGTACTTTCGGGAACAGTGAGTAATTAAGTGTTCGTTTCTCAGAAATGTATTTTGGCAACTGGGATCAGACACATCAGCTAAGTGCAGTTATGTCTGACAGCCTTCTCCTTTTCTGTGTGTCCAAGACCTGCCTTAGGAGTGATGCCTCCAGGCCTCACTGTGATGATGTGGTACATGTTCTTAACCATGCTTGTGCTTTTAGAAGGTAGCATGAGTTTCATGTCCTTCCCCAGTAATGACATTGCTCTATTTTGTGAAGTACTATGACGGCATGTTGGCTGCCAATGACCTGCCCTTCTACATTTCTTATTGTGAGATCTGACATGGATTTGATGACAAGAAGTGCACTGCTATCCCTTCATCCAAGGTCTGGGAAAGCGCAAGTGGGTCTGCATGGTCCCAGTGGGCTTTGTACACCTGGGCTATGTGAGCTCCCTCTATAAAGGGTCATGAAAACCAAACTAAAAGTACTCTAAACTAAAATCTAAAAGTCCCCATGTATTTATTACACATCTGTGAAGACTTCTCAAGAAGTAAATTCAATGCTTAATTTCATGGCTAAACATAGAGAAGTGACTGGGACCTTGACCTTACAGAGATTTCATCTGGACACCTCCACTTACATCAGGTCCTTCAACTTCTTTTCCCCATATACTTCTGCCATCTTTCTCTTCCTCACATTTCTCACCATCTGCCCCATATCGTCTCTCTCGCACACACACACACACTCTGTTTCCCTGCAGAATTCACTTCTCCTCAGAGTGCCACCTGTTACTGAAGGCATCCTGCAAGCCAGCTGCTCTCCTAACAGTAATTTAAATGCCAAGACAGCTGAGACAAAGTTATGCAAAGGAGCAAAATCCGTTTTCCGTCATATTGCACCATTATAAAGAGTCTCGTATAGAAAGAAAACAGGAATTCCTTGCTGCAGTTTGATCTTAGCCAGAGTCCACGTCTCTCTCAGCTTTTCTACCCTTTGGTAAGAGACTATACTCCTCAAGATAAGTGATGACAGGTAGCAATAAACGGGCCTTCTTGCAGCTGCAGCTGGGAAGCGTGCCATACCGAGGGTCCAGTGAGCATGCGTTCCCACTACACAGCAGTTGTGGGTGAACTGCAGCAGCAGTGGCTTTGGTGCCACTCTCAATAGCCTGCAACACAGTACTACAGCCTCCTGCCTTCTCCATGACCACAGACCACAGTGGTGGGGCCTACATGGTGCTGCATAACCCAATGCACGCCACATGGAACTGTCTGGCAGATCACAGACACACCAAGTGGTCCCAGATCATGGGCAGGTGAAGCCTGATGTTCTGCAAATACCTCCTGCACTGTAAGTGTGTGAAAGACAGGGGCAGTGTTGACGGATCATGAGATGGTGATCAAATAAGACAGTCTTACTATTTAACACATGACACTAGACGTCTGAATTCCAGCAAAGTGGCCCTTCAACATCTCCACAACTAATGGGAACACTGGGATCAGTGGTATCAGAAATGGGTTTCCAAGCCCTCATGAAACAAAACCTGATTCAGATGGGGTTTACTGACGTCAAGAGATGACATGCATAGACATGCAAAGGGTGACAGGGACTAGATCCCCAAACTACCTAGTCTGCTTACAAGTATATTTACCAGTTCTAACTCACTAAAGCATCCAGCTTGGTTAGTAGTACAATAAAGTCTAACTTCAGTTTAGGAAAAAAAATAAATAATTCTTTTTATTTGAAGAGATGGTAAAAAAAGAAAGGTATGTATAGACCCACATTATCTTTTTCATTTGAAGCATGTAAAGAGATGACATAAGGAACTGTTGGTCACTCACGGAGTTTCATATTTCTTGCTGTAAAAATCTTGCTGTAATTCATGTATTTTTATCTTATCTCTTTCCACTACTGCTCAGGCACATGTACTTTCATTTTAGATCATCTTTCTTGTTCCAATTACATCATTCATTTTATTATTTTAACATACTGTATTAAGCTGAGAAGATAACTAATACAGATGCTAAATATTTCAGAAAGGGAGTTAACCTAGCACAGATCTAAGTAAAATGGACTAGATTTATTTCCTGTCTTATGCTTTCTTGCTGCCCTCTGCGTGACTGCTTAGTAAAAGTTAGAAAGAAACAGGCAGAAAAGTGACTAACTGGAAACATGTCTGATGTAAAGGTTAAGCTCATGCAAATAAATAAAGCAAAGTCTTCTTAACTGGCACAAGGAGGAAATAAATATATGCCAAAATGCAATCTTCTCAAGACTACCAGAAACCAAGAATCAACAATGTGAATACAGACAGCTCTTCAATTTAGCATAGAACAAAATTGCATTGCTAAGGAAAAAAAAGCAAAAAATATTTCAATATGATGTATTTTTTAAAAAAAGTTGACAGCATTTCATGACATTTCATTTAGATATCAAATAATCTTTTCTTCTCCGCCCACCCAATTTTACCTGTTTATTTGCAGTTTCTTTATGGATCTCTGTGACTAAAATAATCACAGGCTATACACCACTGAGAAGAAAAAAACGCAGGAAACCAGCACACCTACTCTTACAGACACTACTGTGTTATCATGTTGAATCTACTGCAGAAAATATCTAATATTGAGAAAGATTTCCATTCTACTCCTTTTCTATTCCTATGTGCACTATTATATGTGGGCATGCAGGAATTAGCCTGTGGTTGAAAAACACTTGGGCTAGCAGCCAGAAAACACATGGAACAAAACGTGCCACCACAGATCTAAGTATCTTTCAAGGTCTTTTTACTTGCATGGCTGAAAAGACTGCCTCATTTCACAAAAGACACCAATAGCAATAATCATGGAGATTTCTTATTCTATATGGGACAGTAAGATCATGATCTCTCAGCCCAGAATCCAGAAAACACTTTCTTCAGTCAGTCATCTCTCTCTCATATTTCTTTAGAAAAAGATTAATTAATTTTGTCCTTATTTCATGTTGGTGAGGTTTTCTATCTGAAACAGAACTTAATTTTTCAAACTGAACAGAAAATAAATATAGGGATTTTTTTCTTTTTTCTTTTTTTTTCTTTTTTCTGAAACAGACAATATCTTTATTACCAAGGGAATCCTGAAAACCGGAACAAGATTTATACCTTCATCAATTGTTAATAAGCAGGACAACATTCCTCTCATTTATAGCACTGCAATTAGGAAAAAGGAAAAAAAAAAAGAAAGAAAACCAGACACAGGTACACCATAACCTGTAAGTACACCCTGCTTTGGGAAAGGAAAGTTTCGGGACTATTTGCTTTAAGTAGATTAAAGGAAGGGGTTGTTTTTATCCCAGAAACACTGTAGAAATATTGAAACTGAACAGACTGGCTAGAGGGAAATAAATAATCCTGACATCCATGAGGGAATATTCAAGAGGTGACGGAGTATATGAATGCAAGAACATCAGATAATCTGAAATCCAAACAGCCTTCCTGTCAGCACACGCTCAGATCCCTCCTCCGCTCGGTAAGGTCCCGAACACCCACCGATTCCCAGAAACCTCCCGTATTTCACGATCACACACCATATGGCAGCTGCTTCCTGCTGACCCACCATCCTTGTAAACACCAGTTGCTGGGATTAAATTCAGGCCTCGCCTAATTTACATGTAGTCCTCACTGACTTCACTAGCACATTGCTGGCTTGGGCTGAACACAGGCTGTATACTTTAACTAAGTGCAGCTAGCAATGAGAATAAAACTGTAATATGTTCTAATTTATTCTCTTTCTCTTTTTTTAATTTTATTTTCACAGAATGGTAGGGGTTGGAAGGGACCTCTAGAGACTGCCTAGTCCAACCCCCCGGCTAAAGCAGGATCACCTGGAGCATGTTGCACAGCATTGCGTCCAAGCGTGTTTTCAATATCTCCAGAGCAGGAGACTTCACAACCTCTCTGGGCAGCCTGTCCCAGTGCTTCGTCACCCTCAACATAAAGTTTTTCCTCATATTGAGATGGAACTTCCTGTGTTCCAGTTTGTGCCCATTGCCCCTTGACCTGTCACTGGGCACCACTGAAAAGAGTCTGGCCCCTTCCTCCCAACACCCACCCTTTAGATATTTATAAGCATTGATCAGATCCCCTCTGTGTCTTCTCCTTCTCCCAGCTAAACAGACCCAGCTCTCTCAGCCTTTCCTCATACGAGAGATTCTCCAGCCCCATAATCATCTTGGGAGCCCTCCACTGGACTCTCTCCAGTAGTTCCCTGTTTTTCTTCAAATAGGAGCCCAGAACTGGACACAATATTCCAGATGTGGCCTCACCACAGCAGAGTAGAGGGGGAGGATAAACTCCCTCAAACTGCTGGCCACGCTTTTCTTAACACACCCCACTGATACCATAGTTGGTATTTCTGTTCTCTGGTGATTACATGGCAATTAAGTAGTGATTAATGTTTCTTAAATGATTCATATTTATTTAAGGAAATAGCAAAAGAAATTAAAAACCACAAATCTTAAAAAAAAAGCTGTCTTCAAGCAGCCACGACCACTTTATACGTTCTTGAACAAATTATTTTGAAAGCTAAAAATATCTGCTGAAGGCGTATTATTTCACTACAGCGGATTCGATGTAACTTTTTACACAGATATGTATAACCACATATTGGTTTTATACTGTGAGATTCAAATGTAGTTAACGCTACATTATCACAGCAAAGCTTTGTGGCACAAGAATATTTCCTAGTCCATCATGGTTCAATTAGCTCGTTGCTGTTGTACATCTTCTGTTTTACCAATTTTCAATCAATGCAACTATGCATCTTCTGACCATAAAGCACAACCACTACCTTTTTCTCATTAGCAGGATCATACAATTCTTAGGTATGCATGTAAGAGTTGCTCATCATTATGAAATGGTAATAAAAAATCACACCAACCCCAGTAACATATTCTCCTCTGCTGTGTTCCAGACTCCAAAATACTTTATCCCAGACAAGAACAACGTTAATATTTCCCGTTGACTGAGCCTTCATTTCACATTTTGCCTACCTGGAAAAATACTATGCTAATAACTGAATTAAAAGCAATGCTTTGGCAGCAATCTAGAAACCTCATTACGCAGTTTTACACGGCTTCTCTGAAGGCAGAATGTATGACATATACCTTACCATACTCGTAGCTTTGATGTACACATTATCTTTCAAATGACAGTTTCCATCATGGGGAATTACGATCCCTGCTAATTTACTGTCAAGAGCCAGATGGGAAGTTTGATCTGTCATCACAAGAAGTAGTCGTTTTGCTTCTTTGCGCCATCCAATATGACTCTAAAATGGAAACAAAATTAAGCATAAGAAAGCAGTAACTACATATTTTCTAAAATAACAAATAACAAAATGAAACATGAATGTGAAAGTCTACTTTTGGGTATCACGCTGCTTAGCAACACTGAGTTTAAACCAGGCTATTTAAAGCACTTTATGTGGAATCATACATCATGTCCTACATCTGAAAAATCCTACTGTGAGTCTGAGATCCACTTACCATTCTCTTTGCTTAATGAAGAAAAATCCCTCTAAAATATATACAACTTAGTGGGCTTGGGTAACAGCTGCTGCATAGCATGTGTCACTATTACACACAAATGTAAATGCATAGTATTTGTGTAATTCATTGGGATCCAAAAAGCATTGCAACTAACAAATATGCATTCATTCGTACTGGTACTTGGTTTCTCATTCCATTTTGAATTTTATAGTTATTTACTTTATATTCTTATTATTCTATAATTGCCTTTTCCTACACTGCTTTCCAGAAAGGACATCGGCATATGATCAACCAATGAACTAAAGTTTGAGTGTCTTCATGCACCTCCAAACTGAGAAATTCTCTATTATGCAGCAAAATACTACATCTATCCACCGTCCTAAGGGATTAATAGCAAAGTGGCATCTGCAAGGGTGAATTTAGTGTGTTTCAGGAATGCAGTGATGTGAAGGAGGTAGCAGGGCAAGCTTGTACCTAAACTGGGTTAGGTGCCAGTTTGTACTTCCGTAACATTTATTTCCCCGCAAGGAATGAGTGTCTGCTTTAAATCAAACTTTAGAGGCACACATGAATCACCTCATATTCTTTTTCATTATTCCCTCTCTTGATTATTCCATCTTCTTCTTCACTAACTCCATTTTCTCTCCTTCCTTGCTCCTCCTTCCTATGATGCTGTTGCATCTCTACCATTTTCCTTAAGATTGCCAGGCATCTTTCACCTCATGTGAAACGTGTATCTCCAGTCCAGGCCACATACTCAGCCAGGCTTTGTGGTTTTTTCTCTACCTTTCTTTCGTGCTTTGCAGAGAGGGATTTAGCTCCCTCTCAGGCTCACTCCCTGCTAGGTCTGAATGGGGAAGGAGTATTTCCTAACAGTAGGGATAGTAAGTACACAGGGGTGCCGTGTCTTTTCCAGCTTACACGTTAGCCATCAGCCTCCCTCAGACAATCCCAGACACCATTCCTCTAAAGAAGGGGTATTTAAAGTTTTATTTATAAATGGGCTATATTTCAAATAATCCCCAATTCTCCTCCAGCACCGTAGAAACTTCTTGCTCCTATGACTCTATCATTTTACTTTGTCACCTCAAGACTCCTACCTATATACGTAACGGCAACCAAAACATTAAAGAAGCTTCATGTCCTAACCTGTTACTGCCTGCCACAGGGATGTATTGGTTAAAGCAAGATGGAGCAAGTCTTAAAGTTCCATTGTAGCAAAATGAGCGCACATTAATATAAATTATAGTTCATGATGGTCATTATGAATTGCACATTGTTCTCATCCATTTTGGTTCACAATTTAATTAGCAGGAAAGGCTCCTCATGCTCATGAATGTTTCCATTCTATTGTTTTTGGAAGCATATATTATTCTAGAGCTCACATGTCATAAGTGTGGAATGTGTCCAATGAGAAACACTGAATTTTAGTTTTTTTATAACAGCTGTGATCACAGTGTCTATGGCTTTTATTTACCTGTTTTACAGCTCATCAAAATTTGAAAACAAAATTGGGACCAAACTATTTATCTTTAGCATACTTTGGAAACCTTTTAGGCCTTGATTCATTCTATTGCTCACAAAAAAAAAAAAAAGAATTTGTAGACGGACAAGATAAAAGGACTGTCCTGATATCACCCCAAGAGATGAGAAACATACCAAATGCCTGTGATTTGGACAGGAGTTGAATTACTTTCTTTAAGAGGACCAGAAAAAGTATCTTACAGAGTGTTAGCAAACTCATAAGTCAGCCAACTTTCAGAATTTCTATTGTACATAGAAATGTACAATAGAAGAATAGGCATAGAAATGAGACCACATGCAAAAGAGACCTTTAGAACAAATTATTTAATATGCTTATAGCTTGGGAACAACTGATGCAGATCTTTTCCAACCCCTTCTACATGGTAGAGATGGTGATGTAATTTTCTAAATGTACAAAAGTTAATTTTTAGTTGATTTGTATTATTTTTAAATATAAACTCTGCAGAAGCTGCGACAACACTGACGTGCATTTGTTTTCCTTATCTACATGAGCAGGTGTGTAACTGATCCTTCGGTTTTCAAATGCGTTCTTAAGCAGAAGAAATGTCAAATGGTTTGTCTTCACTTAGGAACACAAGGAAGGCTTTACTGTTTTTTTCAATGAATTTTGTAATTGACTGAAATTAATACATGTGCCTGTTCAAGCAAGAAGCAGTTGCTTTCACTGTCCGTCCTACGTTGGCTAGGCTGGTTAAACTCAGACTTTGAAGAACATCATTAACCAATATTGAAAAATATTTTCTTGTGCTCTCTTTTATCAGTTTCAATGGGAAACAGAAAGGTATAGAAATGATGTAATGGAAGACGAGGAAGAAATCTTACTGTTATCAGTCCAAGAACTGACATTTTGAATTCAGTAACACTGCTGTACCTATATATGTGTGTGTGTATATATATATCTGTCTGAACTACTACTTAGTCTTTTCTTAATAAACTCCTTACCTGGCACACAGCTGCTTGGAGCATCGCATCAAAACCCCCTTCAGGTGTATCAATATTCCCAGAAATTTTTTGTTTATTCACTGCATTTCTGAATTCTGCTATATTGTCAGTCAGGGATAGCACGTGAATATAACCATGAGGAGGCATACAATCTAAATTATAATCACTGTAGAAAAACAAAACAAAACAAAGTCTAACACATTACATATTTACCATTTCAAGGAGATGCAAATATTCCCTATCAGCCCATAAAATCCTGTTCCTAATGAAGATGTATATATGCACAGTAAAAGTAATACTTAAAAAAAAATAACTCCAAGTGAGATCAAGTTCAGTGGAAATTAGCTCCAATTTACTATGAACAACAGATTTTTTTTGGTATTTCATGGAAATGTATACAATATAATTGAGTTTATGTCATAACAGTACATATGTAGTGTTTCTGCACAGAACGAGAAGAAACATGATGTGAGCGATGGTGTGATCTCAGAGAGCATATGATCCCTTTTGGAACACCTACAGCTTTTCTTTTCATCAACCTGAGAGAGGGCTGTTACAGCACAGCATTAAGATCCTTTAACAGTTCAATACACGGGCTACTGGATGAAAATGGAAATAAAATTTAAGTCCCTACATCCCTTATTAGTAAGGAAATGTACATAAAACTGATGTTGAGATTAGTGTCAGTAGCCTCATTAAATGGATGGGAAATTCCATTTACTGTATCATCTCAGTTGTAAACGATACTTTTTGAAATTATGTATAAGAGGAGAAAGGATGAAGTTTGACTAAGCAAGCTAATGGCACAGCACTTGTATAGGTCATTGCTCTGCAACCCGTTTAGGGCAGTGAAATTCATGGCACAAGCTGAGGGGCTCAGCCTATTCAGAGATGCTGAGCAGGTTTCACCTCACCTTCCGTTGCATACGGTGTAGGCATCTGGACTGTAACCTGCCTGCCCCCAACTCAATTTCTAGTCAATGAAGAGAAACTGGCACTGTAAGGATTAATACCTATGCAGATGTCTAATTTTAGGCAAAATGAACTGTGTCCTGACAGTCCTAACTGATATATAGACAGTCTAGAGGACTACTTCAGACACAGACATTTATATCTAATGAATTCCACTACTAGTTCCCAATTCAAAAATCACTGAAGTCAAAAAAGATACTTGTGGATTTCACAGGACTTCGGATCATGTCTTCTCAGGAAAGATAATAATGAACAAGAAGGTATGAATATTTAAAATTCACTTTTCCAAGTATTACAGTTTTTACAGACTTGAATTTGTTATGAATAATCTTGTTCTCCAGAAGGTTTTGGAAGTGATCCCTCACTTTATGTAAGTGTTGAACACAAGGTATAAAAGACATGGCATGAAAAAAGAAATGCAAGCCAGAACACCTTTCTTATTTAAAACAGGAGTTCATTCATGTTACATTAGCTGTGGAATTACATCAGAGGATCATTTTTGTTCACTAAATAAGCTGAAAGAAACTGCATCACAAAAGTAGAGAAGTCCTAGGCCAGAAAGTACAAAACTTTGTGATGAATCCAGGCAACATATATCCAAAATAACTAAGAACACAATAGTTGATTATAAAATCAAATGCAAAACATATTCAAATATACCAAAGCAACATGCTGTTTGGCTTGTTTTGTTAAAGAAAATAGTGCATGTTTTTTCTGATACAGAAACAGTTTTTCTGAAGTCACTCACCAGACATTTCAGAAGTAAACACTATACAATAATTTTCAGCATTTTCCTAGGAACTTTGCTGGAGAACCAAGGTATAATGAAACAAAGACAGATTCTGAAGAGCTTTAAAAATAGATACGCATAATGCATATCTGTGCAATGAAATAATTTCTCAGTGGTACAGGAAATATACAAAGACTACATACCTGCATTGGTTATGGATTCTACCTGGATGAATGCTAATATAGGGTGACACAGTTTTATCCACATAGGATCCAAATCCAAGTCGAAAATCAATAGAAATATTCGCCATCTTTTTAGATAAAGCAAATCCAACGGAATTTAGTTTTTCTATATTGTTGTGCATAGAGGCTGAGACATCAACTAAATAATAAAGATCCACAGGGTATTTCTCTAGAGGACGAACTTTTAACATAAAGTTTGCTTCACTTCCTGATTCAAAGGAAACAAATAAGTTTATTTACTATTTTCAAATGGACACTCTTAAAAATGCATTTATTTTTGCAGCAACCTCAGCACAAAGTTGTTTGTGTCAGCAAACAGAAAAACACACAAACAAGAAAACCTCCCAAGAGTAAATGAAACCTTGAAGCATCATTCAGAAATAAGCCATAAAGGGGCTCTTTGTAGAATATCTTGCTTTTTTTTTTTTCCTTGCAGGAGCACTGTGCAATTTATTCTAAAAACCTGACTTCTTCCCATTTTCTTTTAAATTCCTGGTTACGTGATCCCTTTGGAATTACACCAAAAAGCAGTTATGACTCACAAAGGACACAGATCGGCATACAAATCGGGGTCAGTCACTTCAAGGTTTACACTTCTATGTTTGTAAGTGTATCCTGCAAATAGTTTGTCATATGAGTCTATAACTACATGAGTATCATAAAGCCGGTACAGTCTGAAAAATTCATGTAAATTATGTTTCAAGTTTATATCAATCTATTTCCAAAGACTCAATGATAAAACTCAGCAGGATCAAAATATTTTTTTTAAAAAAAACACCAGGTTTTAATATTACTATAAGTCCATCTTTTGACATATTCAAAACAGAACTCTTATTTCAGGATGACAGATGTCTGTCTTTCCTGCAGAACCACATCACGTTCTTGTATGTAATAAAAATGTTAATGCTTTGGAAGCCACTAAAAACAGTCCCTGCATTTGTGCTCGCCTAATATTCCAAAATGCCAGTGAAAAGAGTGAAGTGACTGGAGTACGGGCAGCATAGGTACGGTAATGCATGACTTCAAGTTGTTCATTATTTTATGTCACTCAAAGTGTGAGCTCACAGAAGAAATGACGTAGTAGGATCCTCACATGATGAGTGCAGAATGTAATTCAGTATTATGCAATGAAGACACAGCAAAGGACAGGAGAAAGTGAGACATGACAGAAGAATTACGCAGCCATCTAAACACATTGAGAAACAGAGAGAGAAACCCCACCTGAAATGTGACTTATCTACTCAGGACATTTACCAGTGCATATGACGTTGCTATGGTTTAGTGGTTAATAGGTGGGGGGGGGACAGTTGGACCGGATGATCCTTGAGGTCTCTTCCAACCTTAATGATTCTATTCTATTCTATTCTAAAGTACAGGTAGCAAAGATCTGACCCAGGAAAGTTAAACATGCAGAGTACTTCCTTCCAATGGTCTTTGAACATAGCCAGGACCTGAAAGTATCAGGATTGGTCTGTATCGGGTCTTGCATGAAGAAAACAGAATTTCAGTGTGCTGTAACTTATATGTTTCCTATGTGTAAATCAAATTACTTTTTGTAAGTGACCCTTGCAGGGCTCCAGTTTGCATATAGCGAGTTGCTTAGTGCAGCTTTTATTTTTTCCCACGTAAATGCTGACAGTTGGGTACATGTAAACAATGACAAAAAAACCCCAGTATCAAAACAATAAAATCTGTCTGCATGATTATACTGTATCGAATTTCTGTTTTGAGGCACAACTATAGCTGTATATCTGTGTGTTCCCCTGTGGCATAAATACGAGCAGGATGTCTATACAATAAAAGTTATTCTTCTGGAGCCCTTAGAATTTCAATCTTCTGACTCCCTAATGCAAGAACTTCCCAAAGCATACGGAACCCCAAACTTTATTTCACTATTTACTGGCAAAAAGGTTAATCAAACCAAAGTTTAGAAAACTAAGTTTTTTCTATGAATTCAGTATGCATTTGGAAGTAAATGTGATTACAGACAGTTCTAGAGCTAGCTCAGTTCTCGAGGCCATTTCTCAGGACAAAGCAAAATAGCAGTCACTTCTTTGGAAGAAGAGTGAGGAAAGGAGAGGAAGTGCTGGTATTACTTTCTCAGTTTTATTATTCTAAAGATGGAAAACCAGAGATCCTCTGTGCTTTACACTCATGCAGATCCTTCCTTTTCCCCTTATAATTGACAGAAAAGTATCTTTTATACAGTAAAGATTAGCAAGATACTTTTCTATTCACTTAATGTTTTTCTACCAAAGACTGATCCCTCTTAAATGACATTTTCCTTTCTCCCACTATAGTTTGCAAAAGAAAGAAATAAGTTAAATTTTATGAAATGAAACATACCCTGCATCCCTTTATATTACCTTCCACTTTTGCTGTTGGCTACAGCTATTTCAGAGACACAGAACATACAGTGATTTAATTCAAGTTCAGTTGAGGGCAAATAGATATACTATAAAACTCAGATCCATAAAAGGACTTGTAGATTTTATTAGAGTCAGGTGTTTCACATTTTATAAATTAAATGTTAGGCACTGAATACCTAAATCTCCTTCAGGAATCCAGTCCTTTCTTATGTACTGGCTTTGCTGTCTTCATAGTTGTCTAGTCAATGCACTTAAAAGTAACCAAACGATCAAGAAGCTTACCAAATGATGAATTTAGGAATTCTAACCCAATTTACTTTTTACTACCTAAAATCCCTTTTCCACTTACTACTTTCATTATTCTGACCTTCAGCTGTGTTTGACAGAAACACTTCTTACTGAAGACCAACTTGAATATGGGACCAACACCATCATAGTCCTACAATATGATGTTATAGCATCATTCTTCAAATCAATTACTCCAGCCGCTGCTTCACAAAATATCTGTACTTAGCAGTATTGCATTTAGTTTAAATTGACTATAATATCAATGTGTTAGAAACAACCCAACCTGGACGCAGTTGGACTGAAACTCTTCCCGGTGTCACTTGTGTATTTGTTTCATGTTCACTGGGTATTGTGACACGAACTGTGGGATTTTCTACAAAATCTGATTGGCAGCCTCTTTTCATTAAGTTGAAAACAGTGTCACAGCGTCCCTTCTGTGTTGTGTCAGCCATGAAATCCTGTTTTATAAGAGACAAAAAAAGTACAAAACAATCTGAGCTGAAAAAACCAACTATCTTCAAAGGCAAGAGGAAAACAAAATAATAGTCTTTGAAACAATAAAGTATGCTACTATAATTGCATAAATTGTAGAATGAGTTCATGGAAGCCATATGTTTTTAATAAGGGCAATGACAAAATATTTAAATTAGAAGTTAAACCTAATTACCACAATGACTTTTTTCTACAAAGGACAAAACTTTTGTATGAGAAAGAGTCTTGCACAATCAGAACAAGCTGACTTTAGAGAAAAAGGAAACTATGCACTGTCAAAGTTCTGTGCTACGCTAGTTAGTCCTACCAAGAAAGTGTCATTCACATGAGACTGAAACAGGTTAGTTTTCAGAGGAATCCACTGGTAATGCTGCTCAGGCTAATATTTAAAAGTAGCAGCAGAAGTCAGGTTTAGATTACACCTGAATTTGTCTATATCGCAGACGTTTAAGTTTTACCCCATACCCTACACCAAATTCAAAGACCAGCTGAACTATATAATTTCAATCCCCAGTACAAAGGACCTATGTACTACAGGACTGGACAGTTAAGATGTCACCAACATAAAAAAGTTTCTGTAAGCACAGAAAAGTAACTGGTAGTAGGGTGATCTCAGAAGCAGCACATCCTTTGTCGCAGTGAAAGGGCAAAGTTGCCAAAATTGTGCCAACATGATCCAATGCAAAATTCCTTCCTGACCACAAATCCGATGATTAACATGATCCTGATCATGCAACGAAAAAAAAGACAAGATCCTTTGTACTCTTTCAAAGCATTGGTCCATCCCAGCCACAGCTGGAGACCAAACAATGGACAATCCCTGATATTTCAGAGGCAGATGGGAAAAATAAACAATAAGAAAGTGCATATGGCCAACTGTGTATTAGGGAATAGTCATGCAGACCCTGAAAAGACCAGAGAAAGCCCCTGAAGAATGAGACTCAACAGTCACGTGTCCTATTTTCCAAATTCCAACCTATTTTTGTAGTCTCTCTCTCATGTATTTTTTCCATCTCCTTCTTTAACATAGACAACAGAGACAACTTTTTTTAGGTTACTGCTATTTATTTACCCTTTTTGATGCATCTATATTTCAAAAAGGTAGACTTTCAAATTTATAAAGAACTTAGCTACTTTCATTGCTATCACTAACGGCTGACAGATACGTAGCGTTTTCCAATGTTCGTTCTGTGTGGGTATAAAGTCAAAGCATCTTAAGTGCTCCTCAGGGATGATTTTCTCATTAAAAACATTGTTTAGATGAAGCAGGTATGCTAAGCTGAAAACTGCTCCTGTGACTTTACTCTGGAAAATTTCTATCTGCATTAATAAGAGTTTTGCCATTCCACAACCACAGACGGGTGCATAGGTGCATAGGCACTAGCAAAGTATGGTCTAAGGGAGTTTGGCAGACCTCAGGCTTCCATGGAAAGCTCAGGATTGACATGAGAAGTGAAGCAAGAGGAGAAAGGCAGATCTGAAACCTGACCAAATCTGAGCGCCTAGTTAGAAGGAGACCTACTGCAGCTCCACAGCACTGGAAAGCTAGGTGGTGTTCCGTGATAAATACAGATGTAGCAGGATAAAATTGTGTCCTTTGTAAGACAGGACATCAGGCCACAACAACAAACCCCTCCACACTGTAATCCACTGTGCCCCAAGGCTCCTCCCACCCTCCGTGCCTCTATTGCATTACTTTTCCTTATACTTGTTTCAGACTAAGTTAATCATTCCAAGACACAATAACACTGATAGTTCTATCAGTGCCTTACATACCTTATTGCTTCCAGAAACAGCCAAGGAATTTATCTACCTTCTCTGCTAATGAAAGCTACTACTGACTATTTGAATGTGACTTTCAAGAATATATGATCTTGCAATTGCCAGTGATATTCTTAAAAATCTTTCTCATCCGAAGTGCTTAAAATGGTCCAGCCTTACTCGAAATCATGTAGCCAACAGTTTTTTTTCTGTCAAACCAACCCAGAAATTCCTATATTCCTGCGGTTTACAAAGCAATAACAATTTCAAAATAATTCTTGCTATCTAAGATCTATCTTCTGTGATAAGTCTCAGGACTGATAGTTTGAAGTGTCAAAATAAGAAAAGTATAATTTTTTTCCATTTGTGACAGGGTCATAATTTATGGTGAAGGTCTAGTTAACTCCACTGTTAGTAAAACCTTTAGCTAAATGCAATAGGCATATATGTATAGAATTGCTCTGATATATAATGACTTAATATAAATTACTGATAAGTAATTTTGCTTTTGAAGCCAAAGCCCGTTGAACTCTCAAAGTTATTATAAGCCTGCCAAAGCTGTCTACAGAGCAGATGGAATGCATTAAAAAGTTCTCACTTTATTTAAAATTACTGCAATTTTCCAAATAAAAGATTGTATTTTCTCCTTTGGAAACAAAATACATTTCACATGATTTCTCAGGTTCTGTCTCCAGAGGTCATTTAAAGATTTTCTTGCTATTTCTCACTATAATTTTCACACTTTAAAAGTCTTTCATCTTTATAAAGATCAGAAAGAGCTAGAATATAAAGTCAAAAGTAAATAAGCAAAATGCCATACCTCTTGAGCACACCATCCACACTCTGGACCCAAAGCAAGACACTTTGTGCATGTTATTGCATTTGAAGTGGCACATCTGTTTTCCGCTGCAATGAAATACAAAACCAAACATTCATGATTTATGATCATATGTGGGAATTGTAAAATACCTAATTTTAAACCAAGATTTCAAAAATTACTTCACCAGATTAAGAGTGATGACAGCGTATCCAAACAGAAGTAAAACAGAACAAAGGCAGCCCGGTGAGGGAATACTTGCAGCATTTTTTTTCATCTACTGTCTAGAACTGTATGTACAGGCCAAATTTTTAAGATCCTGATTTAGAATAATTTTGAAGTCAAAGTTTATCTTTGGCATGTACCTTGCTGATTTACTGCCTAACAGAAAAAAAAATTTACCAGGTAGCTTATCTCTTCATAGACATTTTCCCTTTAAGTCATTTACACTCGACTGAGCTATTCATTATTCACTCTGCACGGAACCCAAAATATTTTCTCACCTTCTATAAATATTCCCCCTCTGCATTTTCTGGAATGAATAGTTTCCCAGAAGAGGCAGGTTTTTCGTTTTGTTTCAGAAGTGAATGCAAATTTATCCAACATTACGTGTGTCACAGATTAAAGACACATAATTCTGTACTGCAGAAATTGCAAAATTGTGCCTACTAACAGGGCTATCAGCAAAGCCCTTTATACCCTTTTCACAGCTTTGTTGTAGAGGTCACTGCTTAAGTTACTGCTCAGTGCTATGAAACTTTGGCAGTCGGAATTGAGAAGAGATAGCCTTTTCAAGGGACTTGGTCAGCTCAACTTGAATGTCAGCATCAGGGCACCCTTTCAGCACGTTCAGCACAAGGCTCTTGCAGACCAGTGTGCCTCTACACGTACAAAATTTGCCTGCCAAGAGCTATGAGGAAGGTACGTAACATGACTCAGAGCACAGCACAGCTGTTTAAAAACAGTGCGTAGTGACATATACTGCAAAAAAAAATTAATTAATTATTGCATACTGGAAAGGCTACATCTCTTAAGTGGTCATCATGATAATGTGTGTATTGTCATACCAAAACAGCTGGAAGAAAGGTTTGTTTTTTATCCAAAGTTTTGGCTACACTCAGATTATTTCTTCCCAACCTGCAATAATGCAAACCATCTCTCCAAAATGAGAGCAGTTTTTCACAGTGAAAGGCAGTATTGGGTAAACGTGTACTAAAATACTTTTTTTATCTTTATTTAACTGATTTCAGCTGTGGATTCGAAGATCAGATCCCGTATCACATGAACAGCTAGTTCTTAGTAGATCATTTGGAATAACTGATGATCCAAGGAACTACACACAGCTTGCAGGTTATTAGTATCAACAACATATATACCATTATCACTATTAACGAGATAGAAAAGCCTAGTACAGCACATTTGCAGCATTATATTGATAACATAGAGCTTAGTGGCAGTTTCATTGATTTCAAAGATCAGACCTATTTTTTTAATTCATATAAACTGCTGAAAACAATTTTTGCCACATGAGAAAAGAAATGTATATGAAAGGGAAACTGTTAAAGATATGATAGAAGCAATAAGCTGAGAAGCAACTCAGGAAGGTGCTGGAACAGAGGGAAAACTGATTAAAGAGTGGGGAGAGGTAGGCAGGGATAAATAAAGGAGGAGTCACTAAGGAGAGAGGAAAGAACACCACAAAATCCAAAAGGTTTTTGTTTGTTTGTTATAAAAACAAACACAGAAAGTTTGATTTGGATGTGAAATGAGAGCAAGCGTATTCAGCACTGACCCAATAAAACTTCTTTGCATTTATAAAAAGACGGCAACGGCACTTTATGTTGCGGAGTCTAAAAGAGCAGACCTGGAGGCCATAGAAAAAGCTACCACAAACTGCAGGAGAGGAGAATGAGGGTGAGGATTCCAGGTAGGCACTGACGTGCACAGGGTTGTAGAGCTTGCCACTGATCCATTTCTAGACAGTATTGGCAAAGCGCAAAGACACAGGATGAAAAGCTGTTGAAGGAGTAAAAATAAAAGGAATGTAATTGTTCTTGGCATAGAAACATCACTCCCATCTTCAGCTGGATACCAAAGACAGCAGACATGAAAGACATTACAAGAAAAAGAGTAAAGTGACGGATGCGGTAAAAGTGTCAAAGGACATGGAAAGCTGTGAATTGTTGATGTGCAGCATATCAGTGGGTAAACACCACCGTGGGGCAAAACAGGGAGGAGATGATATGCCCTTTGAAGGTACCAATCAAGTAACATCCACTGTAAGAAATGGAGCTGTTCTGATAAATAGATGACAGGAAGAAATGAGAGACCTGTGTATCTTGCTATACAGATAAGCAATAAGTCAAATTAATTCCTGGTTATCATAATCAGTAAACCAAAGTAAACCATACAGTGAGTTTGGCCCATTTTTTCTGCAGTAATTTCTGAGACCCCTTTTGTAGACCATATAATCCTATATATCCTGCTGGAGTGAGTCCAGAGAAGGGCCACAAAGTTGATCCGAGGGCTGGAGCATTTCTGGTACGAGGACAGGCTGAGGGAGCTGGGCTTGTTCAGCCTGGAGAAGGCACCAGGGAGACCTTGTTGTGGCCTTCCAATACCTAAAGGGGCCTACAAGAAAGCTGGAGAGGGGCTGTTTATCAGGGAGTGCAGTGACAGGACAAGGGGGAATGGGTTTAAACTAAAAGAGGGGGGATTTAGATTGGACATTAGGAAGAAATTCTTTACTGTGAGGGTGGTGAGGCACTGGAACAGGTTGCCCAGAGAAGCAGTGGAGGCCCCATCCCTGGCAGTGTTCAAGGCCAGGTTGGACAGGACTTTGGGCAACCTGGTCTGGTGGAGGGTGTCCCTGCCCATGGCGGGGGGGTTGGGACTAGGTGATCTTTGAGATGCCTTGCAACTTGAACGATTCTATGATTCTATGATCTGCATAAAACAAGGAATGTATTCTCCCAAATTCTCACATTTCCAAAATTAAATGCCATTGACCATGTAACAATACTTCCACATCTTATTCTAAGGTACACTTGCTAAAGATAAAAAAAAAAATACTGTGTGTCTATGGCTGGAACAATTTTTTCCAGATGCACCAGAAAACTGAAAAATAATTGTCCCAAATATTTTTTCTGTATGGCTAGTTTATTGAATCTATTGAAGTTTGATTTAGTTTATTAATACAGCCTGTCTGGTAAAATATAGGGGGGGGGTGTGCGCCTTTCTGAACTGTGAAGGCAGAAGGAAATATCTTAAAATCCAGTTTGGGCTTTCAATGTGATCATGGCAGATGAAATGCTTTAGAAAATGAGATATACAGTACTGCTGGATGCAAATCTCTTTACTGATAACTCTCCAGTCTCAAGAGCCCCATTTTCGCAACATGAAGTCACGGATTGGCAACTGACAACCTTGGTACCATTGGCTCTAAAAGCCGATTTTTTTGGACTAAAGAGAAACTTGAAAAAGGTTTATTAATGCCTGAGATATATTCTGGCTACATCACTACTGAAGTTCCCAAGTACACAGTCCCTTATAGCAGTAACATTTATGGACATGCTTTCATTCACCAAATATTTATTATTTAGTTGTAAGTCCACTCTAAAACCATAACTGACTTAGTTTAAACTTCTCAGTTTCTTTAAAAAATCATATGCTAAAGCAAGAAACATTTTTTTATGAGTTGGCTGAAAAAAGAACTGAGATTTTTCCTGCCACTTCACCAAAAACAGAGTCCAGACAAGACTGAGTTACTGTTCAGCCAAAGCTAAGGGCAAGTTTCTACTGGCTCAGTTATAACTGATGTATGCCAAAAGGTATTTTCAACAAGGGCCAAAAATTGCGCTGGGAACTGCACAGGCATATGCATATAATAAAAAGTGAGTGCAGCAGGTTAAACTGTACTTTTCCAGCCTCCTTCACAAAGCACAACCATGCTACAACGACTGCAGCTATTTACAGTGATCCCAGGTGTGGCAAGCCTTAACTCTCCGCAACAAGAGGGATCAAGGCCAGGCAAATATCATGTATGCTATAATCAAATTCTGCCTCCTTATTATGAAAAATAACTTTATTATGATCAGGGTGTTTATCTCAGAGATGGAATAACAATAACACACTGGCGTTTGAGAGGGGATGTTAAACAGGTTTTCAAACAGACAGCATTTTGTTCAAGTACAGCCAAGAATTCGTACTTGTATCAGCTTCACTGTTGGTACACGTTTGTGCTGTTTTTGGAGGGTGTACCATTTGCTTTCTTAGAAGAGAAAGCCAAAATATAACTAGCAGCTTATACTCCCTGATCACGGTCCTCAGACTGTTGAAGACTAGTTAAGGAAAGAATATGAAACTACCTAGCCTCTACAGAGCTTTTTTCCTTAAATTTTATACCCAATCCTGTTCTAGGGCAGCAATCAAGCAGGCTGTCCCTCTCCACAGATCATGTGGCCTTCAGTAACTTGCATGTAGCATCACTTCTGAGGACAGCTGCAGCTTTTACGCAGTACGCTGCAGTTATCTTCACCTTTCTGTCTCAGTTCTGGAGCTAAACGTGACTCCTGCAGAGGGGAGAGGCAGTAACACACAGCTTCTCAACTCAGTTTGGCTGAATGTGCAGATACAATGAAAAGCATTGTAAAAATGCTACAGAGGGGGAATTTTTTCCATGATTATTGTGTCTGACACTTACTTGCTCAGATTACAAGGAAAAAACGAGTGCCTGTGCTTTAACTGCCAATCCTAAAACCTAATCCTGGAATTAGGGTTTCCCTCCCCTTTTCCCAAACAAGAAATAAGTCTCTGTACCCTTTGTGCACAATGCCACGCTTTAAAAATGCGCTTGGTCACCACCAGTTTTTCCAAGAGGGTTACAATCAGAATCAGAATCAGCTTTAAGAGGTACTCACCCTTGCCCAGAAAAGGAGATTTCAACTTGAAAACTGTACATCTATTATGCTTTATAATAAATTCCTAAGTTTACTTGAGCAAAAGCACCAGACAACTCTTCTTTCCTCTCCCTTTTTTCTATTACATACTGGATTGCTAAATTGGTTTCACTTCCTATCAGTGGCTGTCCTCTAGTTTCACTTTTCAGACAGGAGCTAAGCTGCAAACTGATTTGGTATCCTTTACCAGCAAGAGAAGCAGCAGTAAACTGAAAGTCAGCATGATAAGAGACACATGTGTTTGCTATGAAAAAGAACATGTGTAAAAGAAAGGTGCAAAACACGACTGGCACTGTTAAATCCTGAGCCCTGCAAAAATACTTCTGTAAACACGGTGAGTAAAAAAGCCTTTCCATTAAAAAACTCAAGCAAACAAACAAAACCACCTAACAAAACCCACGCTAGACCTTCTTTTTCTACCAGCCATTAAAAAAAAAATAATTAAAAAAATCAAGAGTTACAGTATTCCTAAAAAGAAAAATGGAATACATTGGAAGAGGTAAACCATCATGTGGTTACAGAGAAGATAGATATAAACGAGACATACATAAGAAGTACACACACGTCTGGATAAATGCAGTGAAAAGCACCACCAGCAAATAAGTCCTGATGACTGATAGGGGCTCCCATCCCTACTTTGCCAATATCCCCCTGATACCTTTGGGGTTCTCCAGTTAATCTGTACTACCATATGAACACAGTACCCTATGAACACTACAGGTACTACTGAGAGCGACACGAATGATATAAAAAGCCATCAAAATGCACAGTAATGCGACAGTCTGCCTCACTGTATGAGAGTTCCTGCCTTTGCAAACTATGCAGCAAAATAACCGAGATCTTCCTTTTTTGCACATTGTGCAAGCTCTGAGTGACGTCACTTGACAGAACTGATGCTGGATGTCAGCTGAACCAGACAAGGCAAAGGGGGAAGGAGAAAAAAGGGGAGACCTCTGTCAACACAGCATTAAGAAAGCTCTGGCAGAAAAGGACAGTCGTAGCTGATGCTGGAGGACAGCAAATATATCAAAAGTCTGCTGTGTAACAATAGCACATGGAGATTGAGCTCCCAAGTAGTGTATGGGCACTTCCACAATTAGGGAATTATATAGATCCTTGGTTCAGGGAGGTACTCTTGACACCTCTCAGCCTACATGTGTCTGTCTTGGCCTCACGTCTCTGAAAAGTTCCATCACTTATATGAATGTTCTACATCATTCAAGACAGAAACTTCAAGAACAGAAGCCTCACACAGATGCATAAAACCTCGTATTTTTCATGTATTTATATATCAATTTAGAGGATTTTTTTATTTTGTCAGAAAGATGCATATAGCAGCATTTTGGTAAAGGTACTACCCAAAATAGCTACTGGTACAGCAGTTAGGACTCACAAACACAACATTCAAGCCACAGCCTCAAACATGACCTTGACTGTGGGAGACAGACCTATAGACTACTCCAGATTATCTTTGTTCTCAAGCCACAATGCAGAATGAAAACAAGCAATGTAACCTTGAAATTCTTCACAACACACAATTTTTGTTTCTTGGCCAACTTCACTTGTAGCCTCTCCTTTCTATGAAACTTCCTGCTTTTATGGGAGATGGTTAAACTTTGTTGATGCAATCCATGCCTGCAAACAATGAGTCAAACACTAGTTGGTTTCTGAAACCAACCTATTCTGTCTCTTGCAAATAAAAACATACAGGACAATTTACTCTGATTCACACCATTAGAAGAGACTCACTTCCCACAGCCATTAGCTTTTATGGCACAGGTTTGATGGTCCTCTTTGCACAGCTTTGCACTAATAAAAATGCAAAGCATATGGAACCAGAGAGCTTAAATCTTTTTTTATTAAATCCCTTGATTTAAAGGGAACTTCAGGATGCGTAGAGCTGTCTTAATTCCCTTGTTTCCTAAGAGGGAACATGGGCATGGGAATCATTATACTCTAGTCATTTCCAGCTGCTAGAGTCCTCCTTGGAGTTGGCCAGCTTGGATGCACTCACGCTGCTTGAGCAAAGCCTGGAACGGCTACTGATGTATTTCATGGCTAATTTTATTTCTTGTGTATTAGTAAGTGCTGCTAGCAAGTAGCACATCAACACCTAGACTGGTCAGTATATTCCTGTGTATATTATAAAGGCTTTACCTAAATATGAGGTCATGATGAATATAAAGGTAAACACAAATGACTAGTTTTTGCCAGCATAAGTTCAACCTTGAATGAAAGACAAGTCGAAGCTGTATCTCCCACCCTCTTCTATAGTTCCACCTCCTCAAACCAGGAACTCGACCCCAAATCACCTCCCTAATCTCCCTTTCCATTGCATATCTAGTCTTCACCAAATAGTTGCTTTCTGCCCTGTAAAAACAGTACTTCTTCCTGCTGCTGCACTTTCACTCACAAACCCAGAAGCAGTGCAAAGGATGCGCAACAGCTCAGAGCTGTTTCTTCTCCAGGAGTGTCACCATAGATGACCTGATCCACAGGTTCTCAGTCCATTGCAATGCAAACGGCTCACTTCGCTTACTATTATCTGCATATGCTGTGAGTTGGAACAGACTTACTCTGCATTACAGACTGTTAATTCTCAAAGGTGAAAACCTAATGGAACCAGTCCCTCAATTCCGAACACAAAATGATAACTGAACTGTGCTTTTACTGAAGTTTTCATTGAAACAAACCAAAAGCCCCAAACCAAAAACTGTCCATACGTTAGGAAGACGTGTCAGGGTTAAAGCAAAACACTGAACACAGAATACAGAGTTTACACTGACCATGAGAAAACCTCAAGAACATTAAATAAAAGCTAAGACTGGTATCAGAGAGGATAATCACCACTTTTTAAGGACTTGTAGTATGTAGTGCACAAATTTGGGAGGAGCATTTATTCAGCAGGGCTATTTTAAAAATGTTATTGCCTTCTGGAATACATATTGTTGGGTATTTGTTATTTCAGTAATTGTCTTTACAATAGGGTTCTCAATCTTCAAACATAGTTATTGCCCCTGAAACAAATGGAATGTGGTAAAAATTTTCTGGGAATTTCTTTTGAATTATTTTGTTACTTTTATGCTCTTTGTAGGTAGAAAAAGAGTTAGATGTCATCTTTTAATTAGCGTGATAACACAGCACAAAAGACTTGTAAGATCCCATTTGATGATTAACAGCCGAACTAAAACTCCTTCAAAGGTCAGTTAAACTACAGTGCTTTTTCTGAATGTATTGATAAAAATATGGATGAACAGAAAGATCTTCTAAGAGAATGCTGAGAAATTAGTTTCTCAAATATGAAATACATGTGTTGTTCACAAACAAAACCCCACAAAGCGCAACCATACCTGTCAAGGAACAAACACTGGCCAGCCTCCATTCTAGGTTCATATAAACCCGTTAGGGTTTTATAATTTGGGGGCAAAGATTACACAAAACATATAAAGTATGTGGACTTGCACACTAACTGTAACTACTGGTTCACATATACTGTTTGAATGCAAGCTTCTGCTTGTGCTTCTGTGAGTAAGTTTTCACATCTGTGTATGGTCTGCAGGTGCAATTTAAATCCTCTGCAAGGGACAGCCTTCAAACACGCACATTCAAGATTTTAAACAGGTAGTGGTTTATTTCATGCTCTGAAGTAATGCCACAACATTTCTGACAGTAAAATGCAATCCAACAGTTTTGCTTGGATTGGAAAAGCATGCTTGCTGATGTCACTAGTTTAATTTAGGTAATTTTGCATCGCTTGTGCCAGAGTGTAAGCTGTCTCAAGCTGCCTTATTTCCTGGGAGTCTTGTTTGCACAAGAAGATGGGATCTTGGTTCAGCTTTCCAGCAAGAAGATCAAATCTGACAGAAGCAAGTTGTCCTCAGCACAGTACTAACCCCTGTCACCCTACAGAGATGAAATGGAAATTAATCATCCTCTTAAGTACAGCAGAATAAGTGGAATTCACTTAGCCTAATTCCCTTAAACACCAAGAAGGAAGAGAATTTATTTTGGAAAGGGCAGTTACTGGTTTAATGAGACTTGGACTACTTTTGTGATGCTGCTATACCTCATGCAGCTGTATTCATAACACAGCTACAACAACAGCAAAATACCAAAAATACTTAAGTTTTCAAGAACTGAACCCAATGAAATACTACTGCTAACAACGTAAGTCCCAAGTCAGGGGGCAGAGAACGGGCCTGAAGAAAAATAAAAATACCATTCCACCTGTCTGAAGCACAGAATTTTCCTCCTCCAATAATTACAGTTAAAATCTCTTAGTATCTTTCAATAATTACAAATATTTCAGACTCATTGCTGTCAGAGTGGGTAATAGCAGCCATATGACAATGAAGTCATGGAAAGCACAGAAACATACAAAGAAAAAAGTCAATTATGAGCTTTGCAAACTTTTCAATTTAGCAAATATAGCCTCAGCTAGAAGTTACTTTTTTGGCAGCTATTGCTGTGAATTCCGATCACCCTGAAACACATTTTGCTCAAGGGGTTATTCTTCTTCTGCCACCAGAACAAGGGGGAATCCTGAATGGCTGACAAGAAGCTTACTTTTCTTCTTGAAGAAAGGTTCCATTACAGTGGACAGTGAACTAATTCATTAGAGCCCTACTTCCTTCCCAAAAGCTAAACTAAATAGCCCAAGTCCATTTATGTAAACTGCCAAAAGAAAAAAAAAATCTTTTAATAAAGTTCAAGCGCTTAGAGAAGAATAACAGACCATATCCTACTTTGACCATCATAAATTATGCCTATTTAAGCAGATCAGGAAGAAGTATTACAGCTTTCCACTGGTTAGACAGAAGTCAGCAATTAGTAATGGACACATACAGGAGCTTTGAAGATAGACTTTGCTAGAAATGAGGATGTAAGTAGAAAGAGAAACACAAAGGCCTGAAGAATTCAATTAAAAAAACAAAACCACAGAAGTTTATTAACAAAAAGGAATTTATATTCTTCTCCAGAATTTTGGTTTCAGTACATTCAAGTTGAGAAGCCAGCTTTACACCAAAATATCTGTACTTCCAGGTACAGTAAAAGCATAGGATAGTTCACATATATGATTCTTGAAAATATATGACTTTAGTGTTGTAAGAACACTGAGGAAACCTTAAAGCTCAAGACACAAAGCCATACCACTTGTCCTTCTTACTGTAACATAACTCATTAAATTCCAGTCACTGCCTAAAATACACCTATCTCAATACTATAAAAGTATGGATTTGCTATATGCAGTTTTTAAAATGTATGTTATGATAAATAAAATAACTCATGTATGTCGTCTAGATTTTATTTGTACAATAAGTCCTATTCTAAAGAATTGAGATCCCTAGCTTCTAAGGACTTACTCCTCAAAATAATGATGATGAATCTGACTTTCTGAAAAAGTCTTGATAAATATCAGCAGCCCATGTCAGCTTACACAATTTGTAAATACAGTATCTTATGTTTGTCTTCTCATACCTCCTACTGCAGATTAGTAACTAATACAAATTGTCCCAAATTCAAGACACAATTAACATGGACATGTCATCATCGGTTCTCTATAGGGACTTAAAAATATTACCAGCATTTATGCCTTTGTGAAGTGTAAGGGAAATTATAATCTGATGTTTTAATGTCCTCTTGCTGAACACACAACCTGATGAGGGCTTATTTTATGAAGATTTTCTTAAGCTTCCATAAAGGTCACATTCTGACATCTTTCTGATGACTGGGACAGGTAAGTTAAACTTAGACTGTACTTTCATGCAAAATCAAATTTATTCATTTAGAGCTCTTGACTAATGGGGTATAATTCCTGCCTGCTCAGTTGTTACAGCTCCAGCCCTTGAAAGTTTAAGGGCCCGAAAAGAAGCTACTGCCTCTTCAAACTGCTATACAGGGTATTTCTATGGCATGCAATCTTCAACCCTCACAACTTCCTTCAGCAACAGCATGTGCTAAATGGTAGAGCCAGCCTTCCCAGAGCACCAGGAGTTACTGCTGCTCTGGTTGGTGAGCTGTCCTTCTCTCTTTTCCCACTCTCACCCCATCTCAAACATCTGTAGCATGGAAACACTGCAAATACTATACATGCAATCACCAGTATCATTCAACTTGCAAAAAACAGAAAATAAAAAACCCCTATCGCATGAAATCCCTGATGATATGTGAAATTGCAACAGATTATGAGAAGTGTACAATCTGCAAATCCAGTTTAGGCATATATGGCATAATATGCTCCTTGGACGATGTACAGATCAGCAAACCTCTCCCTTGCTGTTCCTCAGAACTGCAGCCTACAGCCCTCTCAAACACCCAGGTTGACTTTCCCAAAGATGGCCCAATACCCCTAGGGAGCAGATCACCCATGAAGTGTCAGGAAATTAAAAATGGGTCTTCTCCTCTTCTTGGATTGTTTTAAGCCTTAGGGAAAGCAGAACTGCCTCAGTGCTGAGTAGCCCATGTAACACAGCTTCTTCCACTGAGCCCCAAAATGGGCTAGAACAGAAATCAACACACAAACACTGGTTAAAGCTATCGTGATATACCATTTATTTCAGATTTTTTTTGTTTGTTTTTGTGCAGGGATATTTCCTGACCTTGTCTCTTCAAAACCAGCTCTTCCATGGGTGATTTGAATAACTTTTCCTATTCCTTTGAGGAGTAACACATTAACGATTTATGAAACTTTCTAACTAGAGGGAACACAGACGAGAATCTGACATGACAAGACCGCCAAAACACAAAAGACCCAGATGAGGGAGCATTAATGAATCTGTTTGGCATCAGAAGTCACGCTAGTAGGGATAAAGATTTTCACGTCACCCCATCCCTGTGTGCACATCACAAGTAAACTCTGTTTACTTGATCTTCATACAGGAATGATTACCTAGATATTTCTGAAAGTACCAAATACCTTAGTGTTCAAATTCTAAGTAAAACCTGCTTTGAGACACTGCTGAGATTTGAACCAATGCTCTCTGTTAACCTTGACCGATCAGTCATCCCTCAGTATTTAAGCCCTACGTATTCCACGTGCTTACACAGCAGATAAAAACTAAAGAGTTTCAACATTTTACTTTCTGAACAAGGCCAGAGAGCTGATGGTTACCACTGAAGTGAGCACTTAAAACAACTGGTTAACACAATGCAATACACATGCTCTCGCCCGCAGAATCCAGCTTTTATTCAGTCCACTTGTTTACATCTTTAGGAGTTTTTCAGGTTTTAGTGTTTAAATATACATTTGGGATCTGCAGAAATCACTATGGAACTGCTCCATTCTTATGGCAGGTATTTGTTTTAGTTGGCTTAGTGATCTGCAAATTTCCTTTGGTGAGACTTACGGAACAAGGGACCCTTTGTAGAAGGCGGCAACACTAACCTTTTCATCTGAGCTTACAGAACCTTTAATTTGTGACTTGCAACTTTACAGCGTTGTGAGATTTCCTTTAGCATTCCTTGTAACTCCAAACCCGGGGCCAAATTCTACCTTTACTTATCCCCAAGCAGTACCTCACATCTCAAGCTGCAGTCTGCAGAACAAATACCTCAGGTAGCATCGAACCATCCATTTTTTCAATTAGAAGAGCCACAAATGCTCCAACAAGAATGAATAAACTTGAGTTCCATGTGCATTTCATATTCATTCCAGTCTCTTTTAGAACTGGAGATTCAATGCAACAGATACGCAGGTTCTGCCAACTCTGCACATAAATAAACTGAACTTGCTGACGGCACGGGAACAGCACGATGCTCTTCTCCATGCCCAGCACTTTCAAGGCAGAAGCGGAGTGGCTGCTTCAACAAAGCGGTCCTGCCAAATAGCTGTACATGGAGCTGCTGCCCAGAGTCTCTCTCAGAGCAGGCTGCAGAAGTTCAAAGGATCCAGGTGGTGCTGTACTGGCTGATAGAGCTATCACAACCAAAAGTGAAAAGCACACAACAACAACAGTAATGTAAAGTTTCATGTGTTCATTCACAGAAAAACAAAACACTCTTCTTGCCTCAACTGTGGCTCTAGCCTGTAAAGTGATTATGTATGAAGGAAAGAATTCAGTGTGACTTTCAGCTTTCATGAATTAGCAGAGGTTTCAAGTGCAGAGGAAAAAACAAGGTCTATCTGAGTTACAGCCTGCCCAATCTGGAAGCTGTTGTCACAATAAACACGTAACCCGTGACGTATCACCCGTGTGTATTTTCACTATCAAGCACAACAACGAGAGCAGGCATCCTTTGGAGCAGAAGCTCCATGCGCAATCCTCCCCTATGGCATTCTCTTCCGATGCATTATTTGCACTAATGTGTACCCAGGAGCTGCACTCATGAGCAAGCACAGCACTGCACTCAGGCGCAGAACTATCCTCTCCATGAAGTTTCAATTAGCTTTTCAACTCAATTACGCTGCATAAAAAACAATCTGGGATACTAACTACAAGACGTCATGTTTCATAAGAAATTTAATAATATTATATTTTTCCTATTGACATTTAGTTTGGTTTTGAATTCAAAATATGAAGCCAAAAAAGCAAAATAAATTATCCTATGAAAGTTAACAAATTATTCCATTGTTTTTAATAGCACTGGGCAAATCCCACTGAATTAGGCATGAATTTGTCACATATGCAATAAAGAACTTAAAACTAATACACTGTTCCCATTGTAAATCTTATTTTTAGAGGTTACATCTTAACATTTTAAATTAACTCCAGGCTTAAACTTGGAATATGCATTTATTCCACCAGGGGAAAAAAAAAACAACAAAAAAAAGAAAGACGATTGATAACTTGATCTGCTTTTCTGACCACTACTAGTTAAATAAGACCCTTTATGAAACACTTGACTAACCTGAGAGCTCCATCTGACCAACTGCTCTGCGATCTAAAGGTACATCTGCACAAACCCCTCTCAGCCTGCACGCATCGAAACTGATGCCCGGGGTTTTGAAAGCCCTTCCACGGCTTGAGGGCTTACCCACACTCACCAGAGCCTCTGCCACCACCAGTACCACTGCGACCAGGGGACTGTCAGCATACAGGTGACATACCCCAAAGTAAAGCGACGCCAGTCTGCCCATAACTCTTCTAAACGCTGTCACTAAATGCCGTACAAACGATGTAAACCCGAGTGTTTTCCTCCCTCGGAACTCTCTATCCGCAGCCTGCGATCCCTCGGGGGGTCTGTGTGCCACTTCTCGGAAGCTTGCGGAAGGTGACCGGGCACGTCAGCCCCCCCAGCACCCTGGAGCGCGACACTCCCCGTGGGCTCCCCACGCTCTCGGGGAGCTGTCGCGGCCCCGTAAAGGCTGGAGGCCCCCGGGACAGACAATTAAATCACCGGCTCGCACTGGCGGTACTCAAGCAGTGTGAAGGCTGGCCAGGGGCCAGCCGCTCCAGCCCGGCTCTCCCCGCAGGTACCCTTCGCCCGCCCAGCCGGCCG
>VWZZ01003601.1:38130-70736 GCA_013399095.1 Psophia crepitans | reverse complement strand
CGCTCGGTTCCGCCGCGTCGCCCGCCCCCGCCGCCCTTCGCCCGTCGCCTCGACCCTCGCCCAGCCGGCGGCTGTGGCCCTCTCTCCGTGGGAAGCGAGCGCCGCAACCGGGCGCACGTGCGTCCGTCACCCCCGCCTCCCCCGCATCAGAAACTCCTCCGTTCCCCCCGGGCTGGCCAGCAGCACGCCCGGGCCCTGGTGCGGGCCGGCACACCGCCCTCCCCCAGCGCACCGCCCGCCGCCGCCGGTTACTTGGCGTTACCTAAAAGTACCTCCCCTCCTTTCATCGCTCCTCTCGCCCTCTCCGAGTAATTTCTGCTCGGAGTTTCCACCCTTTCGGGCGAAGTGAGAGTAACGCAAAGGTTAACCCTGCCCTGCGTCGGGCGGAAAGTACCGCGCAGTGCGCGCCAGGAAAGCCCCGCTGGGCCTAGGTGCGTTCTCCTGCCCGGCCCCGCTCTGCTTCCCGGCCCTCCTGCCGTTAGCGTTTTATCCTCAGCGGAGGCGGTGGGTGTTGGTTTCCCGGCAGGTGAAACGCACCTGGGCACCTCAGACCTGTTGGTGTGCCGGCCTGGGGGCCTCCGGGCTGAGCACGGAGCCAGCGATAGCCGTCGTCACCGTGTCATCGCTTCGTATCACTTCATTTCTGTTCCTACCAAGCGGATGTCAGCGCGCGCAGGATCCCAAAATAGCCTCTCGATGTGGTGTCCAAATCTGCCTGTGCGAGGTACAACGTTAATAAATCACGCAAACGCAACCGGTGCGAACACCGCGCTGTTTCGCAGCCTCTGCAAATGAAAGGCTGCCGTAGCATCTTCAGACCCTGTGTGAGCCTCACTGTGCTGAGATAGGATGGTTTATCGTCTGCATGTCAAAGGTCAGAAACTGAACGCGTGCTGGGTTTGTTCAGCATTGCTGAGGAAGAGACGGCAGCGGAGCAGTCCCACACACCCATTCTCGGGAGTTTTAAACGCTCTATCGTCTTTTCTGCTTCATCCTGGAAAATTCGCCCATTACAATGACATAAGTTTTGTTCCTCGAATGGCCCCGGCCCAAATGGGCATACAGGATGAGAGGAAACCATATGCAGTGATGGTAACATGAAAGGGTAGCACCTACATGACTTCAGATACTGTGGCATTCTTCACCTAAAAGCTCTGTGATACCAGAGGTCACAATTTCAAACTGTCACATCCCATGAGAGCGCAGTCAGGTGCTATTCTTTGAAATGAGATGCACTTGTGACAGGTGAACTAAACCCAATTTACTCCTGTGTGACACTATAATGTCTAACTCCTGGCTCGTCACGTTGCCAGTTCATGGTGATTCAAATGTATCTGGAAAAAAGGGTCCAAGGTGAGGCAGAAAGAAATGCAAGCAAACATCTTTAAACAAAATCCCAACAGAAGCAAAAGTTGCTGACTCTCCACTTTGGGATTTTCACCTGCATAGTCTACGTACTGCTGACGGGAGGAAGAACAGAGCTAATACTCCATATGGATATATTGTGAATGAATCTCTTTATCAGATCAGAACTTAAGTTATCGTAAGCATCATAAAGAAAATGGTTCTGTCCTCAGCAGGATGAATTATCTAGCAAATATGTAAGCATAGGCTGTTCTCCATACAAACAGGGAACAGCATCCTTATGTGCACTACTCCTGATGAGAATGATACCCGTGGATTTGGCATTCTGGGCCAAAAGACAATACCTACAGTATAACATGGAAGGAAATAATTTTCCTACAAAATCTGAGAATAAGGTAACCAAAGTGAACACGCTCTAGTCGTTCATTTAAACACTGAGAACACAACGAAAAGGATGCCAGTGCCGGGTAAGAACTATGCACTCTGAATCATAAAAGTCACCAGCATCAGCAGTGACAAAGCAGCCAAGAGGTGAAGGTGCCAGTAGCTGAGGCCTGTATGAGTTGAGGCCACTGTTAACTGGTCCAGCGTTTCCCTGGTTTATGTAAACTGCAGCTTCTCCATATTTCTTTAGCTTCATTCCTCCCATGGTGGAATCCAAATACTTAAAAATGTTTACTCTCCAGCAATAGCATCTTCGAATATATTGTTGTTTAGACAGTGTTTATAATGCAATAATATAAGCCACATCTCAAAACGTTATGCAGGAGATTTGAATAAGCTTTCTAGTTTCGTAACTGGAGAAATGGAATCATCTAAGGTTGTAATAAGAAACATAAGAAACTTGCAACAAGGAGTTTAAGACCACTGGAACTGGATTTAAATCTCGTTCTGTTCTCTCCACAGGACCACGCACGAATGCTTGAAGTAATGCGGTTGTGGAATCTCCATCCTTGGAGATATTTGAAACTCAGCGGAACAAGTCCCCGAGCAGCCTGATCTAACTGGAGCTGTTTTGAGCACCGGGCTGGATGGGCCTCAGGGGGCTTTTCCCAACCTAAGTTATCCTATGAATTTTTATGGTGGAAAGTGTGTGATTTTCTGTTCTTGTATTACATGTATACCAAATTTCTTGAAGTGTTATAACTGTCGTTTCTTTCCAGTATTTACATTTGCTTTATTGAAAACAAAACACAATTTTCTATCACAGTGTTGGTGAATAGCCTATCTTTTCAGGAAACAGTTTTGAAAATGTTGCATCTGCAATGAATGTTGAAAAATGGTCAAAAAACCCAAAGCATTTCTTACAAAAACCATGTTCCTTTTTTGGTTGAGTATTTCCAACCATCTTTGATGTGCCATTTCATGGGGGAGAGTCCAAACCGAGATTGCAAAGGGAAGAGTGGTGGTGTTTTACCACTTCTAATATCAAAACTTTTTTAAAACAAAAAATGCATTATGTGCTCATTAGCGTGTCACGTGATTTCTTACATGTCATCCTAGCCCTGATTAAAATCCCCATAGAAAGCATTTTGGTATACTTAGATTAATTGCACTTTCCTCCAACTTCCCTATTTTAATAATTTAAAATCTTGCTGGAGTACAGTAATTGTTTTGGATTTGGTGGTTTCGCTTGATCCCACTGACATGCCAATTGTATTTCTTTGCGCTATAACTAAATAAAAGGATCACATGCTTGTCTGTCAGATACAATTGCATTTGCTATAGCTTGGGTTCTATTTTTCACACAACATTTGAATCTAAACTGCATCTGTTTCATATAAAGAAGTTGGTGTATTTTGCAAATCTTTCAATTTAAAATGATGGAACAATTCAAATTCAATAGCTGTTCCCAAGAAACAGACTGCCAAGGAGTCACAGGCCTCTTCCCCCAGCAGTGCGGACTATGAGCAATCCACCTCTGCTGTTTTTTTTTATACTCAGTAAAATTCCCTATAAAAATCCAACTGCCTGATGCAATACACAAAATTTTTAACAAAATGTAATTTTGTAATTTTGACAAGGTTGTGATGCATTTCCATATAAAATATTAAAATTGTGCACGTTGTTTCTCATTTCTAGGCTCAGTTCTCACTGTGAAAACTGCTATTGCCAACTTTCAAAATATTTACTCCCCAAAATAGTATTTTTCATGATTTTTTCATTAATGCCTACCTTAGTTACTGTCCATGCTACTGAACTTCCTGCTGGCACAAAGAGAAAATTGTGCATTTTAAGGAAAAAACAGTAATCCAAAATGACTGACACACTATTTAGAGTCTTTCATGAAGGCTTCTATTGATTTTACACAGGCATTTCACGCGGGCTTACAAATCTTACTTGGGTTTGCATCCTCCATGGCTTCAATAGGCCTGCATGAAACAATCTGGCAACATCTGAAGCATTATCTTTTTGCTTCACATGACCTTCTTGATTCTAACGAATGTTATTCAAAGACAGATGGAGTAACACCTTTTATTTTCCATGCATTGAAGCCTAGTGACATTTGTGTATATTGTGTCTAACTATTGTTCTTATTCACCATTTAATTGTGTAGGTTTAAATAAAACATCTGGTCTATGTGCCAGCAATATTCCCTCCCTTCTGATTTTCTGTACAGAATTACTTGCAAAACCCTAACAGTTCACTTCTCTTCCTTTCCTATATTAGCAATCAAATTCTAAAATCTGGATATGAAAAACAGAGAATGTAGTCCTCTAGAACTCCCAGATCTTGGTCTTGTGTGCTTCAGTGCTTGCCAGAAGCCCACTGAAGAAGTGTGTCTTGTAAGACAATAAACCTGAGATATTTCACACTATTGCAAGGAAAAGAAATTGCGATTCAGGTGGATTCTTAACCAAAATGGTCATCAGGGGCTTGTGGTCTCATCTTACACTGTCTGAGACGGACACAGCAGTGGCTTCTTGAGGCAGAAGGTATCAGTCTGTTGAAGGTTTGCTAGGTCAAACCCAGTGCTTTAAGCTCGAGGCAGACATTTCCTTGGACATCTGTAGTACAGACAGCTGATCTGTAAATTCGCATTGTTGAAGGTGCCCTTGTCCTCTGTTGAAAAAAGAGTAGGATGATTTTGCTAGAAATGAGCAAGCAAAAGAAATTATCAATATAGTCCAACTAAGCTGTTCAAAAGTGTAAAAAAAGTGTATTGTGACAAGTGGTCAAAGCTTAGGATTGTTTATTGAAATGCTCGAATAATCTGTTTCTGGAAGTATTTACTGAAAAGAAAAACCCCAGCAATATATTCAGTTGAACAGATCTGAAAGAAGAACATTTTAGTTGTTGTCACATGCAAAATTTTGAAGAAGACTGTTACGCTAAGATTTTTCGTTACTTCCACTATGCTTTTTTATGGGACGGAACTGGTATTTCAGATAGAAGTGTTTTCTTCCTTTTGACAAATAAACATGTGGTGTGCTATGACAGCCTTTCAGATTTCAGACAGAAGAGCTCCCCTGTGGCCTGTCTTTAAAGTATAAAATTTACCTGGGGTTCTTCTAAATGCTGTCATTAATTTTTTTCAGATATTATATCATAGAGTTACAGGCGCTGTGGCTTGATTTCTGGAAGGAATAGGACAGAAGGGCAGTAAGCTGGACAATTTATTTCCTTAACCTTATTTCAGTGGAACTTTTGCCTGAAGGTCAGACCCCGTGTTACCAATTTTTGTGCCATTTTCCTGTTTTCCTTCATTTACTAAGAAAGAAGGAAGAGCATATTGTTTCGCTTAGCTTTATATCACAAAGAAGGACAGCCCACCCCAAAATGGTCATTACAATGTTGATGCTGGCTGTATGGTTTTCCAGCCCCATGGAGGATGGGTGAAGGCCAGGTTTCCTCTTGGTACATGTAGGTGTAAATCCACTGACAGTAAGGCTGCTGAACGCCTTTGAAAATATTGCAAACGATAGTTTTTGACACAAACAAATAGCATTTTTGTTTCTACAGAGGAGTAACAGCCACAGTGAAGTTCAGTAACAGTCACACACTTTAATCAGGTCTTTTTTGTATTATTGCGAGCTGAAGCTATTCACATTACACTGGTACGCCATGTGTTTTGCTTTCTTTTATTGCCACCCATTTCCTTCTGTTCTTGTTGCCTGTCTCCTGCCTTTCTCTCTGGTACTTGAAAAAGGTATATAATCACCACTTAGTGCTGAGAGCCAGACTAGGTGCTAAGCCGGTGACTGTATTGCACCTCGGGTTTTTTTCTTCCTCAAAATTCATTTTTTCCCTAATTTTTCACTGAAGACTATTACTCCTGTTCTGCCTCCCACCTCAGCTGCATTAAAATTATATTTTTACTATTTCTTCTCTTTTTTTTTTCTTCTTTTTTTTTCCCTCTCTAGTCACTTTGGATGGATCCTCAGATACTTTACAGGCCTCTTGCTTTCCCCATCTTCCCCCTCTCTGCTTGTCTCACTTCCCTAACGGAGTCCCAAGGTCATGACTGCTGCCACCTCAACTGTCTCAGTGCTGCAATTTCACCCTCATCCTCTTTCCTTGATAATTTCACCCCTTCTCTGTCCCCAGGATCTAAGATATTGAGTTACCAAAGGAAGGAGATGGAGTATTCCATAATAATACAGCAGGTCTGACAACATTTCGGAAAGTTTTCAGAGAAAATTCCCAGGTAAGCCCCTGTCACCATTAGCTCACTCGTATTTCCCAGAGGTTTCCTATGTAATGTTTTACAAGGAACTGGTAGAAAGAAAAAGGTAGAAAATAGTGGATAAATAGCAGGAAATATTTCTTGGGACTTCTGAAAGATTACAGTTCCTCCTGAGAAACTATTGAGGAAATAAAGTGCTAGAGGTTGAAAGGGAAAGTTAAGTTGTGGTTTAGAAACAGCGCTAGTATTGTTTAACAGAAATTAAAGTTCATTTTTAGTACAGTACAGCCTCTGTAGATCAGGCTCAAATGTATCCTACAGTTGCAGCGGAGTTTGCAACTGGGTGGTTGATGAGTATGTATAAATCATTTCTCCTGTCCATAGCTAAGCTGCTCAACCTGGTGCACTGGATGGTGGCTGATGAGTGGAAAAATCCCACGGGCAAAGTCTGCGTGCATGTGGCAGAGGGGGGAAGTGGGAGGGGTGGGGAACAGGGACAGGGAGGGTGTGTTTTTCCAGAATTACCAAAGCGTTTGAGCCTCTCTGATAGGATTTCGTCTGCTCTTGCCCTCAGTCTCGAAGCACGGTGTGCACGTTACAGCCAGGATGCTCTCTGTGGGGTATTTATCTGCATATCCCCTCCCCTCTCTCATCAGAGTGCTGCTTGAGACTCACTGCTAATGTGGCAACCAAAATAAATCAAGAAATGTTTAATGGCAAAATTGAGAAAGAATGGAAGCAGATGGGAATATTTAGAAATAATAAGCCCCCCCCATTACTTACTGATTTTTGTAATTGTTTCAAATATGTGGCTGTATACATGTCTCTTCACCTCTCATATGCTGCTTATCCTTGGATTTGTATCATTTTGGCATAGGAGCACGTATGTTTGGGCAGCACCTCAGACAAGTCCGTCCCTACTTCTGAAAGATATCCCTACTTCTGATTTTTTTTTATTCATATCAATAAATCTTCTCTTGTCTAATTCCAGGATCCAGTAGAGCTGTAGTTATTGGTTTTACTGTTTTTTTTTTCTTTATGCTATAATAAAGCTAAGATTCTTTTAAAAATAATATATAATTAACTTGTGGAATTCACTGGCTCCAGATAAGAACTTCGTAGGATTTAAAAACAGATGAGATATTCATATGAATTTTATGTGCCTTTGCACTAGCCAGGATAAAAGTTCATAATGAAGGTAAGCTTTAATGCTTCAGAACAAGAACGAACCACTGTCTGGGTCTGCAGAGAAATTTCCCCTGCAGCCATACAGTGATGCGATCCTTTAAAGATGATTTCTACCTTTGCTGAAGCATCTGGTACCCACCGTTACTGAAGTCAGCATAAGGCGTGAGCTGGACTATGGGATTCATGTACTGCTAAGGAACAGACGCTTTCTTTGGGACAGACACTTCTAGCCTGAGTTGAGGCAGTGTAGGAGTAACTGAATTGTTCAACAATGTTTGAAGAGTATAAACTGAGGACCGCAATAAAGGGCAAGCTGTTAGCATATACTTGATAAGAATACACAGCTATCTTAGGATTTGCCAGATCTTTTCTTTTTTTTTTAAATCTCAAATGGAAAATATTTTACATAATTAAGTTACAGTCAAACTAGTAATTTGTCCTATCAGTATTTATTTAATGTGATACTTTGCCAGCAAATAAACCTTGTGTGACATGACACGCTAATAGACACTGGAAGGTAAGGGGAAAACAGAGGTTGCAAAATAATTTAGTAAGCCTAACTATGTTTGAAGAAAAATGTTTCTGGTTAGCCACCTTCTTTGGCATCATTTTCTATCATGGGTGGTCTTCAATTCAAGACCAAATGGTTCTATAAGAGAGAGACTATAGATCAAACAGAAGTGTTAAGGTTAATGGAGAAATTGCTAGGTGAAGCTGTATAGCCTACATAACATGGGAAGTCATAAAACATGATCCTTATAATTCTTTCTCAAATTAAATTCTATCAGTCTTCTAAGTGTCCACACTTCTACAGGTAATTAACAAAACTGTGTGACTCGGACTTGGAAGAAAATGGAACATGAAATGTTAATTCGTAGGAGATGTGCCCTGGCTGACTCTGAATCAAGTAAGGATCACATTACATCCAATTAACTAAAATGTCACCACGCTCAACAGAAAAATACAGGCTCAAAACTGAAGTAAAAGAGAGAACAGCCAGCACCATAAGCAGTACAAATACCGCCTTACCTACACACAAACCGTCATAATAATAACTGCCATGGAAGGTTATGATCTGAAGAGATGTGTTCAAGGTAATAAACTCAAATGTAACTGTGTGTACCACAGAAGACGTAGACACATGGGCCACTCACAAGGACAGAAGAGAATGACTAGAGCTTTTGCTCTTAGCCATTAACTGTCTCCCAGGGAATACTGCAAATACGCTATGATCACAGCTCAAAAATGCACAGTTATGAATTTACTGATTACTTGTGGGTTTTCATTTTTGCAATGGGGGCCAAAATGATGCTGTAACTAAGTTTCTTCCCATGTGTGGGTGCAAACCACTAGTTCTCTGTAGACTCTTGGTTTATTTTTTAGTGCATCATTGTCAGTTTTTCAGTCCACTTCCCTATAAGAACATGAGAGGTGTTGTTCTTGTAGCAGGAGAGGGTAAACTGAAAATAAAACAGATCAGATCCCATGGGGACTTAAAATGGAGCTGAATGTGTGAATCAGGATTAAACTTCAAAACCAAACCCAGCAGAAATACAGCTCTTTGTTGTCCAGAAATTCTTTGAGCCTATGGTAGTCTAATTTTTTTCTCTTCAAATATCTCCTACTTAATTTGTTTTTGTTGTTCTTGTTTTTTTTGTTTTGTTTTTGTTTGTTTGTTTTATTTGTTTGCTGTTTGTGCTCTGGAATGTGAGACAAATAGGATGAACATATCACAGAAATGATAAAAAGAATGTGCCTTAGTATTACTCTAACAGTAAGAAGTTGAATACAACTTGATTTCAAACTATACGCTGATTCCCTCTGGTAGTTTTACGTTTATACACTGTGGCCACATCACTTCAGAGCCCTCATTCTTCTTATTTAGATCCTCACTTTGTAGGGTACGGCCAAACAAAAAGTTTTGATGAGATCCACTTATATAAGGAGCAAAACATAATGTTCACTTCATAATGTTCTGAATTCTAGATACATAGATACATTAGAAAAGGTTTCTCAGCATATTATTTCATTATGTAAAATTGATAATTCATTGAAATTCAAATGTTTATAATGGATTCAAAATATCTGTGCAAGAAGTCAGTATTGACCACCCAGTACAGAAACCATGAGTAAGAAACAATGATTTTAAGTTAATTGATGGAAATCATAGATGTAGCTAGAGAGTTAAGGCAGAATTCTGCGTGTTGGTGCAAAAAGGAGTCAGTGGCCAGGGTTTTCTTTTCCATGTGAGCTCCTGCTATTTGCAAGTAGGTTGAATTTCCAGAGTGCCTAGACAGAGCAAGCTCTCCTCTGTAGAGAGCCTGAGGCCTACACGACCTGCCTGCGGCCCCCGTTGCGTTTCCTAAACGGTGGCTGCACGCACCATCCCCAGCATCCATTGCTCGGTAGTTTATGCTTTCTTTTCTATTGTTTCTTTGTTCTGCCTTTCTTCTTTTACCAAAACCTAGTAATGTATACTATTTTTCCCCCCTAATTTTTAGGTTGGCTTTCAAATCCAAAGTATATGCAGAGAGAAGAAATAATTCTTTCTGGAGCGCTGTTTGGTGGGTTTTTTTGCCCTTTTTTTTTTTTAGTTTTTTTTTCCTTTTTCTTCCAGAGCAAATTTTTCTTTCCCCTTTTAATCTCTTTCAGCCACAACGACTGTAGAGACTGCCTGTAACAATAGTAAGGAAAGCATTTTTGCATTCCAAACACAGGAACGTAGTCTGATGGTATTCCTCTAAAGGAGTCAATGAAACCTTTAGGTGGCAGCCAAGGGCTACAGTTGGAATCCCTAGATCTATTAGTTGTGTGGTTATGGTCTCTACTTCAGGTGATAAAGAGGGTATGACGAAGAATTAATTTGTAATCCATCCAAAAGTAAAGCAGAAGGAATTTCACACAGATGAAACAATTATTAAGAAGCTGGATTGTTTTGGATATAGAGGAATGCACCTGGGAGCTCGCTCTGTGGTCTGCTGCCCTTCAGCCACTCTGTCTCTCCTTCATAAGCAGTACTCATAAAAGCACACCCTAAAGCCTGATATCTTACTCTTCTTGATAAATTTGTTATAAAACATTTAATATACTGCTCTTCTATTCAGAATGTGAATGCTAACGTGTGTCTTGACCCGTGAGGAGGTTGGAAACACTTGGTGCCCTGGTGTGCACCTCCCCTGCCCCATGGCCCATCGCAGCAGGGCGGTAGGGGCTGCCAGTCCCCTTGTCTCCCCGGCACTGTAATGCCTCTGCAAGCCTCCTGCACAATTTGGGGCATGCCATGGGAGACTGCATCTCTAGAGGGGGTCATTCAGGTGATATCTTCAGGAATTACATCTTCAGGCTTATTATCCCCAAGCCACTCTAAAGCAGAGCTTTCTGAAAATGTTCTGGAGCTTTTTGTGGTGTGTTGTGTTTTTTTTTGTTTTCTTCCATAAAATGGACTTGTCAAAATTCTGAGGTTAGTTTGCTGCAGTTATGCAGTAGATGTGTTGAAATTCTGCTGAAATACATTCTTATATATGTTATTAAGTCATCTAGAAATGTCAGAATGTTTGTTAGTGAAGATAAAAGTATTTGCAACTGTAGACCCCAGAGACTTTGTCTTAGGGAACAAAATGAATCTCTGTTTTTACAAATAACTGCACAGAGATAGCTTTTGATACAGAACTTACTTTTTTTTTTGTGTGGCATGGCCACATTTATGTTACGCATTTTGGGAGTTAAAACCAGAAAATGAGAGATTTACAAAGAACCTGATCTGTTTATTGTACTGTTCCCAAAGTTATTCTTTGTGTAATTAACAACCACATGCAGCTACAAATCACGTTGTTTACCTCTGCAGTCTAATGCAGCATACATCGTTCCCCCATCCCACAGATAGGCTGAAGTATTCAACATTGTGGTGCCAGAAGCCTACATACGTGCAGAACAAACATCCAAATTCAGCAGAGACAAGCAATTGTGTACTCTGATTGCAAACCAGATGTTAAAAATCAAGTCTTTTAACTTAAATGGCCAGTGATTCAGTGATTAATGAGATTGGTTTACATCAAGATTTGCATTAGAAAATATAACTTGCCTTTAAACAGCTTGTAAATATAGAAGGTCTGCCTGAGTATGTGAGTATTTATGAGGGAAAAAGATTTGTTTATTCTCCCCTTTTCCTTCTCTTCTTTCTTTCACATTCTCTATTTTGTGAGTACCGATGTGAGTGACTGGGGAAGTATGTAAGCTCCATTTCCAGTATTTCTGAGTCTTCAGGTACAAGCAAGGGTCTCTCCAGAAGACTTACAGCTGTTTTAACACACACCTGGCCTGAGGCTAATACATCTGCCTCCCTGCAGAGCTTGTTCACTGGTTCGTGTCTAGTTAGCTCTGAGTGGAAGCAGAGTAGAAGCAGGGAGGTAAGTGAGCCTGGCTTTCCCCACCTATGGAGAGGTGCCGTGCTGTTCTTTTTAATGCTGTTATCCCCTTATTGCTGCATGCTAGTTCACCTCCTGTTGCATAAAAAGGGCAGGCATCAAGCTTTACAAATTCTTTGCATTTTAATTGTTCGTTCCAATTATCTGCCCCAAACTTCCTCTCGTTCAAGTCTGTGCTTGATTGCATTCATCTCCAGGAAGCAAAGAATAAGAAATCTAATTCACATGGCTGAAATTACTTAGTAAATAGAATGGTCTGAGCTGATGTGGAAGACAGCCAAGATGCTATAAAAGATGCCCTTGTTATTCAGGAGGCATCAATAGATGTTTACATGATAAAAAAAGGTAAAGACAAAAGTCTTCCACCCAAAAGACACCTACTCCTTTCAAGTGTATATCCCTTATTACTGGCATTTTGTTTGTTCATATTACAAAACATTGGAGCCTGACTTACTAGAGGCAGAGTTACTAAATGGTCCACTTTTTTCGTTAAATAATTTATTACTGCATAAACATTTTCTTCAATTAAAATATGCCCATCCCCCTCCTGTTCAGCTCTGTCTTGGGGTAAAATTTCCTTGGAGGCTCTGCTCATAATAATGGTTTTCTAAGTGTTAGTGACCAACTGGGCATTCATCATCTGTCTTGGGCTGAGCTATGCTAAGTTGTTTTGTGACACATTTCCCTGCCCGGGCAATATTTGGGATATGGGGGTGGTTTTCAAATGTTTGTTTGGATGAGATGAGATATGATCTCCCAAGTTGCTGGAAAGAAGGGGCTTAGTGCAATGGGAGGTAAGAGACGACGTGTCCAGTATGGTGAAGAAGGAATTACACATTAGCTCATATAAATAATAATAGCAGGTGTGGGTAATTGCACTTTGGTAAAACCGTATTTGAAAGCAGTTAAGTTGTAGTTTCCTAGCAACTGCTGCTGACAGCCACGTTTTAAGTGGCCAAGGCTTTCAAATTAGGCAATAGACTGCTATACAACAGCATTAAATGGAGAAAAACACTAAAGCAGAAGTGTTTCTACTCTCTAAACAGAAAGACAACAGAACACCAGAGCCACAGAGAAGTTGATGAAATAGAAAAAGTGGAAATTACATCTATATTTCTAGGTAAACCTTTTCAGGAACACCTGCCTAGGAAGAACTCTTACAGAGAAAGGCATGACCCATAGCCTACTCAATGCAATGGGAGACTTCTGGGAATATTGGCAGGGGCATAATTTGTATTTAGGTAACTTCATTATTTCGTTAACACATTTTGTTATGTCTGTGTTTGTTATGTAAAACCTATGTATGTGCATGTAAATGATTTTATTTTATGGGAATGAATCTGCCTATGTTTAGCATGAAATGTAAATGTTGTAAGTAGTGTTAATCACTTAAGACCACACTGCCACCAAGTTGATTTTGGGTGTTGGATAAGAACATTTCATGGAAGAAGATGGTGCTGAAGCCAACCAAGAATAGATGAAGGGTAGTTAAAGAGAAGGAGTCTGAAGGGTTCATCTTTTTGGCTAGTTGATGCAAATTTACATTTGGCTAATTCATCCTGTAGTCTCTGAGTTGTCTTCAATTCCTTATGGATGCTCCATAGAAAGCCCTATTTCTCATTGTTAATATTATCCCGAGTTTGCTAGGTCTTATCCTAGCGGTCGATAACATGCTCTTAATTCATTATCCATAGAGCCAGCAAAAAGTTCTTAAGTATAATTTTTTTTTTCTTTTGAAACCAGAATATTTTCTGGCAATACATAGGCTTGGATGCTTCGTCCTGGGGAAAAGTTCTCCAGCCCAAGATGGAAAAATTAATGTATTAGTTAAGGCACTCCCTGGCTTAACAAGCTTCAAATTCTGGGCAAGTGCCCTAACTTTTGACTTACTTTTTTTTTTTTTTTTTGGTGAGTGAGAATGTCAATCTGTCTCTTACATGAATGGTATGGTATATTGTGCCCTCATTCCAACTCTGTAAAACTCTTCTTGCTTTCTTAAAGTAAAACTCATGTATGCAAAAGTGCAGTGGAATTGCCTCCTACAGGTTTTAAAACAACTTAGATATTTCCATACTTTCTTCCAAGTGCAAAGCGTTATTTCTCTGACATGACTTTCTTTAGCGTAGATGTATAGAAAAGAGGTTTGTGAAAAGAACCTGATCTAACAGGACATGCCACGTGTCCTTCATGAGGGCAGCGTAGTGTTTATTTAGAAAGAGATGAGGCCATACAAAATATACAAAGTACCAAACACTGGTAAATAGAAACATGGTTCATTTTATTTAGTCCACTAGCTGTTTAACTTTTATCCTATGTATCCTCATACAACCTCTCGTATGACATAGATTCCAATATAACCACAGTTAACAGTCATTTAGTTGTTATGTGCTCCAAAACACATACAATATTCCCAGGGGCTTCCTATGATGTCTCCACGCATTTAGAGACAGTCCTTGGATTTGAAGAGAACTTATTTATCCATGACTGTTTGCTATTAGATGGCGAGTCTCCAAATAGTGTTTTGTCAGAAAAAGGCTTTTAGCCTTTTAATAACATCTCATTGAAGTATCTATCCGCCAGCTTTTAAAAAACTGCATGTGAGATTTGCTGATCGCTTTAATTTGTTGAAATGGGCCTGATGATGAATTTTCTTCTCACATTTCAGTGTTTTATTCCTGATTTGCTTGTGAATTCTCCTATATCTTCATTTGACATAAAGACATCTTTCAGTATTTCACTATCTTCTTTTTAATTTATATTCCACAGAGTTGATGAATGCCCATGATTTTTCACTGCGATGGTACACAGATGTTACACTGCAGGGTATATTTATCAGCTTTAATTTTAGGACAGAAAACACTAAATTTGCTTGAACCTGAGTAATAATTTGTCTTCAGTACCTTTAATTCTGATGAACATGCTCCTCTCTCTTTCTGCAGACTTTCATAGCTTTTTCAAACAGAAGTACTGAAATACAAATACGAATGGACTCTGCAAGTGAATATATTCTGCTGTACACTGAAACCCAAATTTTCCAAAATGGCCTGGGATTCAAAGTACCTCGGTACTGAGCAACACAGTTTTAGAGATCTGATTTAGATAACAGCTGATTTTCCCTCTAGTTCCCACTGAAATCAAGCGGATTGCAATCTGAAATCTGAAGACGGTTGACTAGTTCAGTGTAGGCATTGCAATAACAAAAGTCACACATGCCACATGGGATTTTTTTCTTACAGAAATCTAGTCTTGGTTCCAAAGTTGTCACCCTTTTCTGTGTTCTTTTTTTTTTTCCTAGCTGAACTGGGAAAGTTTGACTTAAATGATTAGTGACAAATCATACTGCCTAATTTCTTTCTTTCTTTTTTTTTTTAACTTTGTGTAAATTGTGTAATAGGAATGCATTTGATACTTTTGTTCAAAATGAATGATACCGTCTTTCTTTACTCAGTAGCTATTCCTCAGTTATTTTTGTATCATTCAAGCATATTGTTCTGAGTGATATTCAGAAACCACTTCCATAACTGTATATCCTGTTTGCTTACTCCATCTAGGTTTTTAAAGCTGTCTCCATTGGCCAATAGCAGGGCACCTGACCTGTAAATGAGCATGTTTTTATACTTTAAAAGAGACAATGTTGTCTCCATACAACCTTTGTCTATTACGGCCAATTAAATCATTGACACTTCATTTCTCTTATTGTCTGTGAATGAAATGCAGCAGTGACTCACAGTTATATAAAACAGGTCCATATTTTGCCTCTTTATGCTTCTTTTCAAAGTACGAGTGTGCCAGCACTAATGTGCATGTGGCATCATTGGGAAAGAATTTGGAGGCAGAATAAAAGTATTCATTCCTTTCACCAGAATATTCCACCTATTTAAAGATCTTAAAGCAGGCAGATGGGAAACGCCTTAAAAAAAAACAACCCCAGGGGAGGCAGAAAAAGAACAGGTTGGAATGGACCATCTGTGAAAACTTTTTGAGTATCAGATATAAGACTTGAATAGCTGGCATAGAGAATGAAAGCCTCATTACCTCCAGATGATGCAGATGCTGCGTCTACCTTAAAGTATTGCAGAATTGTTCAAACTTCACAGCAGTAATTCTGGTAAATCACATTGTTTGAGCTGGATTCAGTAGGCTGACACCACCTGAGCAATTAAATAAAACAAGGGTCCTTCCTTTTATACCAGTTTATACGCAGGGTTTTCAGTCTTGCTGTATTGTGCAACTCAGGAAAGCTGACTTTGGTCAGACAAATTTGGCAATTCGCTGAGAATTCCTGAAATTATTTGACTGAAAAACTAGCTGGATCATTTTACTACTAGACTTAAAAGACCTACCGGTCTATGAAAACTCATGATAAAAAGCCGTACTATATAATTAGGGATGTTTTTTCTTAGATTTTTTTCTTCCGACTTTTTAAAACTTACTTTATTTTTCAGTAAGTTGTGATGGAAATATCCTCTCTTTTTTTAGGTTTCTCTGGATGCATACATTTGAAGAAATGAAGAAACAATTGTTTCATTAGCATTATGGTAAAGAACAGTAATCTTTTTTAAAAATATTTTGAACATTGTTATCTTGTAGTAATAAATAGTTCTCAGCCATAGAATCTTCCCCTAAGATGAGAGAACAGCTACAAATATGAGCAGGAAGTACTCATATAGCAGGCTATAATTTAAACACTACTTCAAAATGAACTTATATTATCTTGAAAGTCCTTTTAAAGTCATCTTGCCCTGTTTTCATCCCCCCTCTCCTCTTGACATTTTTGTTTGTTGGGGTTTTTTTTAAGTGAAGGTTCCAGTTTCAGAGTAAAAACTTAGAATGTGTGTATATAACAACATAATTAGTGAATACAGTAAGTGAGCCATTCAAATTGGAATGAAAAATTCCCCACCAGATTTTATAACAGCTGCTGAAGTCATGTGGATAAGCCTGCTCCCAGTCTGAACATCACGGGAAAGAAAGATCAAAGGATTGTTCAGAGCTAACCATGCCTACAGTAGGGCAAAAGAAACAAAGGCAAAATTATGTTTATTTTTTGAGGTTTTAAAAATTGCTTTTGTCCAGAGCTATTTTATAGAGAACAGAAACCTTGTTTTAAAAATTTCAGGCTCAATTTGAAATTATTCACCCAGATTCTCTATAGGAACAAACATGTTGCTATGGAGATGGACCAGAGCAAAGACAAAATATAGATACAGATAGATTCCCCAGAGGAATGTAATTCGAGGCATAAGTACACTGCTTAAACAGTGTAAACACTGTCCTGGTATGTCTTGTTTTCTCCATCAAAAGTGCCGTAAAATATCCCTAATCCTAAATGATCTGTTGTTAGTTTAGGAATAGCCTTTAAAAGATTAGTCATTCTTCTTGTATTTCTTTAACTTTTTTTTTTTTTCCATAAAGGACAATACAGAAACTTTTTTGTTATTACTAAGGTGCTGTTAAAAGAAAAGGGAAACCAGCAATAAAAAATGGATAAAACTGCAGAAAAAGCAGTGGTGAGGACTTTGCTGATGTAAAGACCTCTTTTTTGCTTGAGTTCAGTACTCATAACAAATGTGTAAAAATGTATTCCTTTTTCTTTATAAAATATGCTGACCCCATGTGGAACTTCTGCGAGACAAAAGGACGAGTGCTTCTGCTCTGAAACCCATGCATCTGCCACTTGGCAAAGCAAAAAATCTTCATTAAGCTTTTGGATGAGAGGACCTCTAACCAGTAATTCACCAAAGGGAAAACTCATGCCAAGGTCAGTGCTACGTTTATTGAGGTGCATTATTTTACCTGCATATGCTGTCTAAAATAATAGCTCCTATTTCAGATTAAACGTCTCATTGTATTATCACTTTGTCCTAGCTCTCTGTGAAAGTGGTAAGAATCCTAGCACATTGTATCAAAAAGGATAGGTTAAAACTGCTCCTGTATTTTTTCTCATAAGCATTATTTTCATAGGTCATGTAGCTTGTGGAATTCAGTATACATGTCCTTTTATAGCATTGCATCACCATATAGTATCACAACATGAAGAAGCAAATATTCAAGCTATAAATTAGATAGACCTCCTTCATGGATACGGCATTCTTAACTTTACATCTGGAAGCTATTAAAGTAAGTGGACTTCTCTTCAGGGATGTTTTAGAGACAATAAGGAACAGATTTTTAAATATTTCTCTACAGCTGTGACCACCAGCTATGTTTTTGAGTGAACTTGACTGTGCTTTATTGTAAGACCTCTATATCATATTTATTACCTAATATAGGTGTGTATCTATGCATCTATGCACAGAATTAATCTCATTAGAGAATTAAATATTTGGAGCTACTAATGTTCCCAGTGCTGTCTGAAACAGGCTAATTTATGTGCGTGACATAAATGTTTGGTCCTTGGAAACAGAGGAGGAATTGATTGAAGTTTTGGTGAAGTTTAAAGGGTAATCAAGTTTTTGTAACCAGGGTATAACTAAGAGCTTAAACAGGAAGGGGAAATGTTAATGCTATGTAAAAGATAATTAGTTGCTTTTATTGAAAAAGGTGTATGTATATATATATATATGCCACGGACAGACAGGAAAAACAGGAATCAAAAAGAAAAAATGTAAATCTAACCTCTGAGGACTAGGAAGAGTCACAGCTATATTAAAATCCCGTCGAGTAAAGAATGCACGCTCCACGCTACACAGATAACAAATCAGTGGACAGTGGCAAGGTTCTTCAGGCAGAAGCAATGCATTAAAATGATTACACACAGGCAAGCTGAGCTACTATATTCAGAACAAATGCACTTTCAGTGTTAGCAAGAGAGACATTAAAACCAGATGCTTATTTCTAAATAAGCTGTGGCACCACCATGTATTCTGGATCATGTCAAATCTTTTGATGGTAGTAGAGTATGGCACAAAAGGGAGATATTTGGGTATTGACAACATAGAATAAGGTAACTGGAAGACCAGGAGCCAGGAACAGGGACCTAAGAGGCAATGCTGGAACCTCTCTTGCATTGCACTGAGCTCCCCTTTTGGTCACCCTCAATGTGAGGGTGGTGAGGCCCTGGAGCAGGTTGCCCAGGGAGGTTGTGGAGGGCCCATCCCTGGCAGTGTTCAAGGCCAGGTTGGATGGGGCTTTGGGCAACCTGGTCTAGTGTCGGGTGTCCCTGTCCATGGCAGGGGGCTTGAAACTAGGTGATCCTTGTGGTCCCTTCCACCCCAAACCATTCTATGATTCTATGGTTACTCTGCTGTCACTGGTGGCAGTAGTCTCCCAGTCAGATGTGAGATCTCCAGGGCTGATGCTGGGTGCTGCCAGGGTGCATGAAGCACCTGCCAGGTGTTTTGCACAGTGGCACAGCTGGAATCCTTGGGCTGTTCTGGCAGGGCCAGGACAGTTCCTTACCTTCCCTGAATAGGCTCAAGGTAGAGTTTTCTTGGAATATATAGCCCTCTGTTCCTCTTAGGCTGGTGTGAAGGGACAACTGTAAACTGCTGTACGCCCTTCAAAGCAGACTTTAGGAGCCAGTCTGGTTTTTGTTGAAAACTAGAACATGAGAAGTATAGGGATGGCTGCCTTTCTGCTCTTGCTCATTCATTTTCTGCTGCCTCTGGAACGTTTCAGCAAAATACGTAGTTTGATACGTATGAAACCTAAAGCACGTTTCCTGGAAAGCCAGGTATGAATAGTCTCTTTACATATTCTCAATAGGGAGAGTTTTTAGCATTTTACTTTAAAAAAGCACATTTAGCTACCACAAATAAAGGTTCTTATGTTACTTGGACTATGTGAAACAGAATACTTTATAAAAACAAACCCAAAAGAAGGCTTTACCTGCCCCCACACACAGTTATACGCAATGGCCAAAAAAGCTCCCCCGCACTGAAACGTACAGCACAATGGTTTGCACACAACGTAGGTGATAAGCAAAGCAATTGTAGAAGACAAAGTCATATCTGGAGATGAAATCTAAACTAACGAAACATAAATGTCTTAACAAATGGAAAACAATTAAGTAGAATCTTTGAAAAGGAAATGACGGTTTACTGACATCTAGTGATGTTAATGCTTGTCTAGATTTTTCCGTCAAAATATGACACCAAATACTGCTTTGTGGGAATCCATATTACACTTCAAATGAAAATTTGGTTTGTGCAGGTGTTCAGATTTTTACTGGGAAAATCCAAATGATATATATAATTTTTGGTTTTTGCAGTTTAAAAATTACTTAAAATTACAAGTGAACTCCAAGCAAATTTTGGGTCAGCTTAGAATAATGGAAGTCCATAAACCCAAGAAAAGCAAGATGTAGGCAAATATAAAAAATGAAAAATGTAACTGGAGCATGATTTTACCATGAAGGAAATCCCAAGGGGAATCTTCTACTCTTAAGCTTGTTGAAATTTGATTGCTTTAGATGTTCAAATACTTTAAAAAGGCAAGTACACATGCTGTCTATTTTCTAGATGTAAATACTAAAGCCTTGAACTATGGCACATTTTAATGTTAGTGAGAGAGTCATGAAACAAATGTGTTTTTGTTCTCTGTCTCTAGAGCCCTAAGGATTAGAGACTTTAATGAAAACTCTGAAGAAATTAAGTGGTATCACTTTTTTTTAAGACTGAGCTTTTGTTAGAGCGATGAAGACAATACAAGATTGTTTAGTTGAATTTAAAAAAAAAATAATCAGAGTTTAAAATATTGCAAAACAATTAGAATAATTGGAAGACATTATTTTCTTAAAACTGCACTTTCTCTCTCATGGGAGCACTAACAAAAAAAACCCCAACCCACGCATAATGAAGTATTATTTCAAGGCAGGGGTCCAGTGTCAGAACAGATTTGACTCAAATCAAGCAGTGTAACTTCCCACATCATAGAAGGGGTGTGAGATTGAAGCCACTGAGAATATTGTTCCAGCTATATCACTGCTAATCAAACAGAAGACAATAAATGTATCAACAGGTATTTCATAATCAGATGTCCTATACGCAAATGTCAGATTGGAGAGTAAAAATATGAGAATCAGGAGCAATAATGTAGGCTCTTTTCACGTTATGCGTATTTCTGACAGCAGATGACCACTCATAAATAACCAGCCGGTCTTCCCAGAACTTTCACATCTCTCCCTCATTTTTGTATTCAGCTTTTCAGTTCCCTGTCTACCTCAGTTATAACCTTTCCTTCTTGTCACTTTTAGGTTTTAATGGTTTAATATGTTATGGTTTCTTTATCAGCTAAGTTCAGTGCCATCCTGAAACTTTAGCATCAATAAAAACCTTTCATTTTTTGCTAAACCCAGGGGAAAAACACAGTTCTTTAATAAGAGGTCATAACTTCTCTATTCCAAGAGGAGACTCATTACTCTACTGCTGAGGAACAAACATATGGTGACTACTCAAGAAAACTGAACAGCTCTTTTCTAGTTCTCAAACTGCACTTTTTTTTTTCATGGGGAGGGATTGGGTGGTGGTGTAATTTTTTTTTTTTCTTTGTCTTTCAATTGATCTAAGGCAAAACTGTCACCAAGCACCATTAGGCATGACACCCTTTGCTGTGATATATAACATGAGCTAATGATGCCCAGCCCAAAGAATTTCTTGGGAAAAGCAAGCTGTCAGCATGATTACTGAATGCTTGCTTCACAATGTTTTGACAGGGAAAAACTCATTTTTCCTTATATTAACACAAACCCCAAAGCATCTAGATCAAGGACTATTGCAGAAATCGGAAATGTTCATGTATACTACAATAAAATAGGTTTCCAAACTGTCTAGAAAGGTAAATGCAGGTGTGGGGCGTCAATCTATGATCAGTGAAGCTGGAAGCTGGAGCCGTGATGAAGTGCTGTATTTTGTATATGCAGGCCCGTTGTGCAGAAATGTAAATAAGGTGGGAATGACAGCTGGACATTTTCTGACGTGAAGTTTTTCTGTTGGAGAAAACTAATCTGCTGAAAATGGAAATATTCTGGAGGATGATGATCTATGTAGACCCTTGTTTGGTTTTTTTACAAAGTGGGTTTTATACCTTGGCAGCTGAGCTAGACATCAGGATCCCAGAGTTTTCATCAACTGGTTCTTCAGAAATCTGCTGGTCTCTGAGTCCCAAGAGCTCAGTCCTTCCAGGCCACTGCAATGCAGCATGTGAAAGGACTGGGAAGCTGAAAGCCCCTGGAAACTCACTGCCCAAACACGCACCCACTAAGGACCCCAGGCAACATAGCTGGCTTCAGAAAGATGGACTCAGCCCTTAGAATTCTATGCTTTTTTAAAAATTGTAGCCTCCAGACTCCCATTAAAAAAATAAATAACCAGCTTTCAGAATTTAATCTTGATTTGTGGTTCTTAAAAAGTAAGAATTTTTTATTTTTTTTTGTGGAAGCAGAACCATGCTTCCTGACCAGATTCAAAGAGAAATGTTGCCTTAAAAATGACCAGAGATGAATGATGGGAAGAGAAAATGGGAAAAAAAAAAGTCCAAATATATGAAACAACATCTAAGACAAAAAATGGAAAAGCTAAGTGGAGATGTACAAAATGGAAATTATTATTATTATTACAATTGATGGAATGCAAGGAAATGTATTAGTACTGGCATGACAATCATGCAACCCTTTGAAAATATTTGTAATAGCAGGTAAAATGGAGCAATTTCATATCTGTGTTTTCTTTATGTCTTTTCCCTTTGCATCATCATCTGTTGTATTCAGCCTAGAGCTGCATGTCCACACAGCATTTATTAGTATAACACCAAGGGCAGGACTACTTACAAAAAGATAGTCCTCCTAGAGACCATCTCCAGATTATCAGCTTTTTGGAACAAAACCCCAGGGGTGAAATTCTGCATTGATTTATATCAGTGACTATTATTTTTAAAGAGACTATTATTGCATTCTCTTATCTTTTTTTTCCAGTGTTACGCAGATCTATGAAATTAAGTAGTCTTGTTATCCCGTTTTTGGATCAGCAGACCTCATTTGCTACCTTCAGGTTGACCACTGTTTCTTTCAGTTCTTTCTGTTCTTTCCTGTCATTTCTTTAAACTTTTAGAAATTGTTTGGGTTTGTTTTTTTTTTTTGCCATGATGCAATTTTTCATTCCACACAGCTTTTCTGTGAGAGGGGTTCCTGAGAGTGTGATTAGAATTTCTCTGCATATGTGCCCTTTTATACAGAAGTCTCCCAAGAAATCCCATTTTCATTCTATTCAGTAGACATTCTTCTGCCCTCCTTGCTGTCCACCAATTTGACATGTACTTTGTAACTTGCTTAATCATTGTCTCATTCACTTGACGTTGTAGTTTATTTAATGTATTCCTGTTGTGGGGATTTTCCAGCTTCTCATTCTATTCATCCTGACCACGAGCATCAAAACTAACATTGTTATTCACAGTCATTACCCATCAGCTGAGGTATTTGAATGCTTGTATGATCTTTATGTAATTGAATTTTACTGGGCTCTTTTTTTTTTTATCATCATAACATAATTCTTCTGCCAATCAATTTTTAAACCGCTTTCTTCTCACGTAGATTTCTATCAGTCTTTTTTCAGTTATTTACTTTCACAGTATAATATAATCATAGACTCTCAAAAAATTCTTCTGGAAAGAAACCTCGGGAGGCATAGTCCAACTTCCTGCTCACAGCAGCTATGAGGGCAGACCAGGTTGCTCTGGGCTTTATAAGAGTCTTGAAAACAAAAGGTGCAGACAGCACACCCTCCCCATAACCAGGTAACCTGTTTCAACTGCCTGTCTGTCCTCATGGTGAAAGTTTTCCTTGTGTCTAGTCTAAACTTTTCATGTCTCAATTTATGCCCGTTGTCTCATCTTCCCCCCACACATTGCCATGAACAGCCTGGCTCCACCCTCTCAATTCCACTCCATCTTCTTGTAGGTAGTCCCTTCAAAATCCTCTCAGCAGGATATTCTCCTTTTATTAGGCCACAGAACCGAAACCTTTGTGTTTGGGCATTGACCATCATCTCAAAAACCTAAACTAATGCCAGTATGTGTGATTTTTCTACTGCTTACCCTTTGCTGCAGTCACATTGTGTGCTTTGCTAGTCTTTTCACATAGAAGTTGATCAATTTACTCCAGTCAGCTCTCACAGGACCACTTTGCCATGTTTTAGACCATTTTCTCTTATCAAGAGGTTTGGGAAATGATGGTACTGTTGTTGCATTTAATTAAGTGATCACCTCCACCCTTCCAATGTGTATTTTGACAGTAGTTAGGAGCTGGACCCTCACTGACTTTCCCCGGGCAGCCTCCTTTCTGCTTCTGAAGCCAAGACATTCACTACAGATCTCGTCGTGTTTTCCTGGGCAGCCCATAGAGATCTATCATCAGGAGCTGAACTTCTGGGATAGTTCAGCTTTGTCTTTAATTCTTCCTTTTTCTTTTCAATATTAGGTATTTTTGGCATGTTGTTTTCTTTTTTTTTTCCCAAATAACTGCAGACAAAGATTGAGATATCATGTGTAACATGAACTTGATCAACTAACCAAGCATAATACTTTTGATTGGAAATCATAGTTGTTCTTCTCTTAGGCAGATGATGTGCTGTACCTGATGCCCAAATCTGGCTATAGACCACCACAGTTTTATATGTTCAGCTTAGTTTAGAACACCTCCCGTAACGGGGAAAGTAATAGAAATGCAGTTTCTATCTGCAGTTTGCAACATTTTCTAGACATAAAATTATTCCTTAAACTTCCTTAGACCAGCTTTATGTGGCATATCTAAGAGAGTAAATAGGTAAGAAAACCTAAAGCAATTTATAAAATTAATCTTCTCTGGTGTCCCCAGCCAAGACAAAAGTCTGCCTTTCTTGGCCTGTGCTGTGAGTCTCCCCACTGTAGGAATCTTGGAGTCAGGTTTAGCAGTGTGATACGTGTGCACATTTAAAACACACTGCTTGGAAAATTTTGATCCATCTCATCCATTGGTTATTCACAGTTATACTGAGTGAACCATAGAAAATTCCTTCAGGTTCTCCAGGAGGACTCAGAATATTTTGTTATTGACTTTGATATGTGTAGGTGTGAGACCTTGTCAGGAGCTGATGGACAGTTCTTTCTTTTCCTTTGAGTATAAAGACAATAGTATTGCACCTGAAAATCAAACCATAATATCTGTGAGAGATTTAGCAGGCAAGTGGGTTCTACATGCTGGCTCTGTAAAGCTTCATTACACATAAAGATGGCAAGTTATGATCAGCTCTACAGATTTTTGACTAGCATGCCAGAAATGGATTACTGAAAGTGGCAGCAAGCTGGTCATGAAACTGTAGGGGAGCTACTTTAAGTGCAATTTGTCCTTCTCACTGAGTCTGAGTAGTTGGTTCATTAATGTTAGCCCCCTGCTGTGTTTTTGCTCTGTATAAATTCCTGTTACAATTATCTTACATCATAAGCTAATGACTTACTTTCAGAAGGTCACCCAGTAGGTGGCACTCCCCATCTGACTTAAAACTAGGAGCCAAGAAGGGAGAACCCATGGCAGACACATGACAGGGCAGACCTGTCAAGCCTCACATTCTGGGTGGTAGACCCATGCCTTCATCTCCATCCCTACCTTCCCACACAGCACAGCATCAGGGCATCTTCTGTGCTTTTTCTGTTGCCCCACTTGCAGAGGAATGTTTCCAGGTTTCACATCACTCTCTAGCAGCTTTATGCCGTGGTTTCTTCCCTATTGCATAGCCTGCTGCATAGCCTAGAGAAAAGCTGAAAAGTCAGGCTGGCGCAAAGGAAACTGGAAGTAGCAATGACAGGAAAAGAGTTGGAGGACTTAGTTGAAGGGCGACATGGAAGTCTGTAAAGTGCACGCCTGAAGAAGGCTAAGATAAGCTTGGCATTTGAGTGAATACAGATAGATTGACATGCATACACATCTGTCCCAAGATGTATAATTTACATCTCACTCTTCTGTAGGTTTATGTGACCTTTTCAACATTTCACTTTTTGCATAATCAACATTTTTCTTCCGGTTAGAGGGGTTGAAAGGTTAGAAAGATTGAAATCAGAGATAAACAGATCTCTCCACTGAGTCAACTGATAAAAAAGGCCCAGTGTGACACAAATTAAAATTATAATGAATGGAAAATCTGAGACAGAAAAAGCATCAAATGTGAACCAAAATGTCAAGTACATAGAAAAGTTGGCTGTGAGGTTGCTTCTGCTTAGTCCCAGAGTTTCTCTGTATTTTGGTGACTTTCATCCTTCCACTTCTCATTTTTCCCATTGGGAAACACCTCAAATGTATTTTACAACCTTCCTCTCACTACAAGGTCTGTTCTCTCTGAATCTCCAATAGCTTTACTATTCCAAGGTTCCCAAAGAAACTGTCGTGATGGAAGAATATGATGTGTGACCAAAGTGACCAAAAGTTGTCTGCAGTGTGAGAAAGTGAAGTTCTAGGTTTTAGGAGACAGACTGGATGACAGTTGCGCTTGGTATACAGTTAATATAATCATATATGATATAATTTATCTGTCGAGTCATTGAAGAAACAAAAAGTGATGCTTCAGTACAAGCTCTCATTTATTGATGGCAACACCCACCATGATAAGCTTATCTTCAGCTCCCATGTACATGTTGTGAGGGGTCTTCTCTGCTCTTTCCTTGCTTAATCTTACCACCCTACTTCCTTCCACTATGTGGGGACCCTTCCATAGCCATTTGCAAATGAAGTTACCCCTGGACAAATCATACAGGAGTTTTAAATTTAAGCTAGACTGTTAGATATCTATCTTCTAGATCAGAACACATTAGAGGAAGTTCTCTTTGATATACTGGAGTGAATATTCCTTACAGAGATACCATTACATTTTCCTAATTGAAGAAACCAGCACAACTTCAGAATAAAAGAATATGATTCTTCATTCCTGAGTATGTATTTTAAACTCCAATGACTAGTGATGCAGCTGAATGTTCATATCATGACAGGTCATTCTACTGATGTTTTTATTCTGTTGATTGTTCTAGATTGTTCTTCCTTACCCATGTCTGTCCAATAAATTGATGCCTGCCATTATGTTTTGCAGTTTATTTCAGACACTGAAATCCAGGCTTATGAAATACAGAAACCGTGTATCTGATAAAGAGGCATCAGAGATTGCCATATTAGAAACTTAAAGTCACTGTCCAGAGTTAAAGGACTGACAATTTCAGAGGTACGGCTCTGTTCTTTTGATATGTAAACTCTATGTGAATTCTAAATTTATGCTAAATAAAATTCAGAAAATGTTGCCGCAAACTGCAGATTCCAGAATTATTCTGTCCTAGGTAATATGCCAAGAAACAGAGAACTACTGATGGAGTCATTACTGTCAAACACAAGCCCTCAAAATAACAAGACACAGCTAATTTTCCCAGAATTGTGAAATTACATCTTCTTAATTTGACTGTTATTTTTTTAATCTTTTATGTTTGTTTTTTCTGTGTGTGTGGGTTTTTTGTTTGTTTTTTTTTTTTAGCTTTTCTCTATCTGTATAAAAAGTATACATATACCTATGCATACTTCTGTACATTCACATCTAAGTATGTGAAAGTCTGTGCATAGCTCTTACTTTTCCATATATATATTAATTCCAGAGGAAAATCACTCCCAGTTACACACACCCAAAATGTCTGTTTTCCATAGCCCATCTGGCAGAAAATACTTTGTTCTGTTGGGACTGTGATAAGAGAGAGCTATATGAACTCTTTCATGTCTGCATGTATATTCTCAGTCTTCCATTTACAATGAGCTATACTGCATTTTAGATCTTTCAAAATGATCTGATTAAACAGGTTTGTCGTGACAATTAAAAGTAGCCTAATTTTTTAGTGGCTATCATATACTGAATTCCAAGTTAGTATCTTAACTCAATTTACAGGCAGTGTCTTGCTTTCACAGACAGAGACTGACAAGTCTGTAATTATAGTTGGTATGATTTCATCATTTTTCCCAGCAAGAACAAATATGAAAACTACATGTATAATGCTTCATTAACAGTCATAAAAACCCCTTCAGTGTCTGCATTAAATTTTTAATTTATTTTTTCTTATAATCTGTAAGATAGAAAAGTCTTGTTATCTCTACTTTACATGTCAAAAAATGGTAGAGAAAATAGGAAAGAGAGATTAAGGTCTGACCTTGAAAAGGTTTTAGTTTTGTTTTTTTCTTTTTTTAAATATCTGACTTTTTCAAGGTCATCTGGGAAATCTGGAGCAAAGTAAGGTCCAGATTAGTCCCATCCACACGTTGTATAATATGCTAGGTAATATACTGCTACAACAGATTTCTGAAATCTCCTTAGGGAAAAGGAAAATTAATCTTACCCTTTAGAAAAAAGGCGTTAGGTTCATAAAGGTTCGAACCTGCATTTAGTTCCCACTAATTTTTTTGAGAATTGAAAGTGCACAGTATTTTGCAGGACTGTTCACCTACGAGTGAATTTCAATGCTTCACTCTTTGTGCTGGTCCTCTGAAATGCATGATTGCTTTTTATTCTGCCAGTTAAATGCATGCTACAGGGTGCAATCACTCTTCCAAGCATACTTTATTGTAGGTTGTCATTCATGTATTTGAATTGAACCTTTTTCTCCAAATAAATACCCAGAACCTTTTTCTCCAAAAAAAAAAAAACCCCAGATTTTTCCTAACCCTTTTTGGAGAATTTGATCTGTCACTTGACTAAAGATAGTTTTTTTCAAAGCATCCCCATCCCAAAGCTTCCTCAGGCCTTAGACCCCCCCCTCCCCCCGTTTTTCATATATATGGGCTTGAGTCTGTTCCCAACAAAGACAAACAGAGTTTGCATTATTTCTTTTTAAAATTCAAATCAAGCATAGCAAACAACAAACACAGATACTGAATTCAAGGTTTTGCAAATGCAAAAGCCTAGGCATAAAACTACGCTAGAAGAATTTTTACAATAATCTTATGAACTATTCAGAAGGCTGTATTATTCCAGGGAATACAGATCATCAAAACAAAAATTGTGTAAATCCTCTGGATTCTTACTAAGAGACTGGCTAAATAGGAAATACGCAGGAGTATCACCAGCCTTTTGACAAAGTTTCTTTCTCGGGACCAGAATGACGCCATTATTTGTCACCTTGTTTTTCTGTACGTGTTAGAGAAGTCAAAGCTTTTCACAACTCAAAACGGAGGCGAGGGGGAAGGAATCTATCAGTCCATTTCTTGTATAAGATGCTGATATACTGATGATGGGCCAAAGTACAAAACTTAATGTGCAGAGAGCCTGTAGTCTCTTCGTTGTTACGATTTCTAGGGCTAAAAATTACACAACAGAGTCTTTGATATTCTGCACATTACCTGTATGGCAAACATTAATTCACCAGGTGAACAGCACATCCATTTTCTGTTCTGCTCTAACCTAATATAATTCCCAGTATACGAGACTATCTTTCAAGGCGTATAACTGCATAGTAGTGATTTCATTATAAAGCATAGTCCTTTGAATCCTGTGGGAGATTATTACCACTTTTGAACCCGCTGAGCTAAAGGAGTAGCGGTGGTTGTACGATGGGCTCTGCAGCGCACAAATGACTGTGGCGTCGTTCGCTTTCATTTTGTATTTAGGCTGCGCTTCAGAGGGGCAGCCTGCGAATGATGCATTGCACCGACAGACACACATTAGGTAGACATGACTGTAAACTATTACTCATGTGTATTCTCATGATTGCAATGCATTTTTCTCCTTGCCCTGTGTTGCAGGCTGAGTAGCCAGCCAGGCGGCTGGGAACGGCTGCTCCTCCTCCGCACGCCAGGGAGCTTGAGCAGCAAAAGCTTCTCTCCACGGTAAAGCAGCTCTGCATTATTTGACAAAAGTAAGATGGAATTTAATTTATTTGTGAGAACTCCATTTGTGCATTAGCTCCTTTGATACAGTCTTGAAAAGGGAAGTAAGAATCTTTTTCGAAGTGGTTTTATAGCAGGTTTACTTTATCCATGGTCTGATCCTTAAACATTAAGGAGTACAACACAGGTTCTCTGTCACACAAAATAGTGGTTTTATGCTTCAGTGAGAGATTTGCCTTCAAAACCTGTAGCAATGCTGACTGACAGCTGTGACTTTTTTTGGCACTAAGACCTCTGGAAAAAGTGTGAGATAGCAGGATGAAAGACTGCAAAAGGCGGCTAGGAGTGGGGTCGTTTTCCTGTAAATGGAGAAGTTTCCAAGTCCTAATCGTGCTGAAAAAGGGACATTTTAATGGAACACCTAACTTGTTACAATCAGCTCTCAAGACCAATACTTTCTAAGTGACAAACTGTCCCTACAAAGCACAGAGTAAGCTTTTTTTAAAAAAAAACAAACCAACACAGATTTTTTCCTGCCAATAACGATAAGAAGCCTTCCAAATCTTCCTAGTTCTGTTTAATTTAGCCAGTATTTCAAAGCACAGATTCAAAACCCATGGTCTGCAGACTGCCGGTGCCCCATAGCTGATCATACTGAACACTGAAATATATACACAAGTCAAATTTTGGTGCTAAGAGTGCTGGTTTTCCATGAAAGACTTGAAAGGTTGATAGCAGTCATTTGCTCTGAACAGCACTAGAAAGCTTTAGTTATCCAGAGTTACTGGATAACCAGGAACCAAACATGCATTAAAGCCACCTTAACTATTTTCCTGAGCATTTAGTTGTGACCTGAAAGTGATAATTTCCTCCCAAGAGTCATTAGAAAAAGGAAAACGTACTACAACTAACATCCTGTAGAGGCCTAGCAAATATCCCATTAAACACAAGATAATTCCATTCTTCCCGCCTAATTAAGACTGTAGAGAGGTGGCCTACATGACCACTCCTCTACCATTGCCTGTCCACTGAAAATGTATGTTGCAAACTCAAGGGCTCAGAAGTTAGTAAATATAGCAGCTAAGATTCTTTTTATGCACAGTTACATGATTTCAAAATATTTTTACCTCTGTTCCAGGAGGCAATTTCTTCCCAGATTCTGATGACCCATTGGATTAACAGGTCTCAAATGCCTTTAAGATCCTGTTACCACTCCTCCTTGGCATATTTCAAGCAATTCTAAAGGTGTCCTCATTCTCCCTCTCTCTTCTGCAGGTTTCTTCTGGAATATAATTATTGTTAGACCACAGAGCTGATGCAGATATGAAACAGGTATCCCCCAAGTATTTGTAGGCTTTCTGGAACAACACTAGCACCTTTTTGCAGTGTATCTGGCAACAATCAAGTATGAACCCTTGAGTTTTATCTTCAGTCAATATTACAAAAAGAAAACACAGAAAAGCTGCTCTGGAACAAGAAGAAAGTTTTTCTTTCTCCCTGAAGACAACATGTGCAGTCTGAACATCAAAGACAACAACTGAAAAAAATAAGGAAAAGAACACATAAACTCTGCTAACTTAAAGATGTTTAGCACCATTTCAGTTGGATAATTGGGTGACATCATCTACAAAAGCCACGCATCATTTCCATTTATTGGGGAGTACCATGGCAACAGAGACTCTGCTGTTGACATCCTTGGCTCCTGAAGCTGTTGAGTTACTTCAGCCAGCCAGCACTGCCTCAAGGCCCTGAAGCATGCTGTTTTGCCCATGGTGATGCCATGACTTCTGTGGAAAACTTCTTGTGTGCCTTCCATGTTCACACTGTTTGGTAGAGTGATATTATAGGGGAGCTAATGATAAATCATGCTTAACACAATACTGATGCAAAAAAAAAATCAGCCTTCTAGTATTTGTGAGAGCTGTGTATTGTTCTCTTAAGCCCAATGGGATTTAAAATGTGTCCTCGGGTCTTTTTAAAAAGGGAAAAAAAAAAATTAAAAACTGCCTTACTGTTTAATCATTGTAGGCAAAGTGTGTTGCCAAGAGAAGCCTCAGTAACAAGCATTTTCTTGATACATCTCACTCAAAATTATCACATGGTCCTACCAAACCCTTCTATATCTTTCATCTCATTAAAAATGCCAGAGTTGATTTATTTCAGCCCTTTCTCCCAAACCCTTCAGCTGTGTTAGCACAGTGCTCTCTGTACAAACCATCCCTGGCCAGCTCTTTGTTGCTGTAGTATATTAGGCCAGTCGTGGCTCTATAAATCCTCTTCACAGGCTTGGCCATATCTTTGTTTCAAAGACTCTTCTGGCATTTATGGGATCCTTCATTTTTCATAGATCATAAAGGTAGAAGGGACTGTTGTGATCATCTGTTTTGCCCTCCCAGATAAAACACTCCACATAATTTCTCTGAAAAACATTGCACTTGAACCATAAAACTTTGGTTGTGCTGGAGGATCTGCCCCAGGCATCATAGCTATTGGTAGGCCTTCCATCCAGGAGTGCCAGGAAAATATTTTGGTATAATACTTTCCTCACTTTCTGGACTCCTGTCTGTTGGTACTTTTTCTGCTAGTGCCTCAACAGTAGAGATCTGCACAGCAGGTTGCATGGTTTATCAAAGGTGGCCGAGTGCCAGGACTGTTGAGTACTCTAGAAGGTCATCACCTGCAAGCAATTGTAGTGTGCAGCATCTCTCTGCTGCTCTCTTAAAAAGTTCTGTTCCTGGAACAAATGCTGCAAGGCACAAACACGCCCGATTTATATCTGCTTGCTTAATTTCATGTCTAGTTGGAATATGTAAGCCAGTGACAGATTGACTCCATTTTTTTCAGTGTATTAATTAATGATCCAGAATGTAAGGTTTAATAGAATTTTTTGTAAACTAAACCAAAGTTTCATTAGGTTTTGAAAATTCTAAGGTTTTAGAAAATGCTTTATAAACTTCTTTTTACTTCTGTTTTCCTCATCAAGAACATTAATTCTACATCTAATGATAAACATAAATTCTTCGAGTTCATTCTGAAACATAAATACAAGCAAAATATGCCTGTATAATTGTATTATCCTGTTACAAGGAGACTATATGAAAATGCACATACTTTTGTGGTGATTGAGTACACTGTGTTTCCAGCCCTGGGGAAAGATCTGCTGTTTCCATAGGGTGGTGGGGCGGGGAGG
>VWZZ01003601.1:5475-38084 GCA_013399095.1 Psophia crepitans | reverse complement strand
GGGGGGGGGGGCGAAGCTGGCAAAAGAATATGTTCTGGAGTAGAATTATTCCACTATCAAACTAATGTGAGTTTCCAAACGTTTTTGTGTGTGCGTGTGGAATAGAGCCCTGTTATAGCAGCTTTTTTATTGCAAAGCTTTTAAAATATGACTCATTGGTGTTTCGTCAGTGGAAACATTTGTAAAAGATGTGAGAGTATTTTTTTGTTTTCAAGATGTCTGTTAACCCTGATTTCAAGTGTTTATATACAGGTCACATTCAATAATCTCTTGATTCAAATCATCTGAAAGTAAGTTGGTGTGGATAAAAATCACTTAATCAAGTTTTTGTTCAACTTTCCACATGACATCTGTTAGAGGATAGAGACTGTTTTTTTTAAAATAATGCGTGTTACTGTAGCAATTGAATTTTAAACACTTCTTTGTTTAACTATGTGACATCAGAAAAGCATGTAAATGCACACTTCAATTAAATACAAACATATCAAGTTAAACATATAGCTGAAAGCTTTTATGCCCCAGAGGTTGAATGATAAAAATTGACAGTACTACTGTGAGTTCAATGACCAGTGACTAACTGGGATAAGATCTTTATAGAAAAAGTAACAACAAGAACAAAAATAATAACTAAGGAAGTTAAGGTATACATAAAGTCATTACGCATGCTGAAATGATCATTTGTTTTATTAAGAAACATGGCAGTAACATCAAAACCTCAACTTGTATTAACTCCTTAACTTATAGAACAATGTAAAGTTTCCTGATCTAGTGTAAGTGAGCTACTGCAGGTCTTCATGGTGAATGTTGACTGAGGAAAGGATACCTTAAAAAGCAATCAGAAGGGAAAGGAAAGGTACAGGGAGAAAAAGATACCTTTCATACTTTACGACTGTAACCAGATTTTCTGCTTAGACTAAAAACCCCTGAGATGTGGCTCATGGCTTTTTGCTTTTTAGAGTAACTGTGTTCCTGGTGATGGAAGGAAGAAAGGATAGTTCATTTCTTAGACCTCTGATTTGGTAAAATAGTGTTTTATCTCTAACAAAGTATTCAGTTAAAGAAGCAAAAAAAAAGTATTCTGTTGAAATTATGATTTGGCAACATACTTCTATTGCTCTGATTCATCAGTATTTTGCTGATATTTAGACACAAAGACATATTTCACTTCTGGTAATGTTGCTCTTTCTCATGAAAATGAACCTGAACCATTTGGCAGGACATCTCCAAAACTAAATAAATAATAAGGTTGTTTCTTTTACCAGACGTAGTTATTTTCCTGGTTTCCTGCTTTTCAAAAAACAATTAAAAGTGAGGGCAAGTGGCAATTACAGCAAGTAATTAGTCAATCTTTGGCTTATGTAATTTGAATACTTTCTATGAGGCACTGAGGTAAAGGTGGATCTTGTGGTGAGGTAAGACTATGATTTAAAAAATCTGCATCACTTTTGCAAAATCTATATGTGTCTTTGGGAAGATTTTTAAACAGAAGAAGAGTGCAAAAGTTTTAGTCTAAACTGCTTAATTAATTTTGCTATTTGAAATAGTTTTCAATAAAAGTATATTTTATGAAGTTCCCAGATGTTTTGAGGAAAAAAATATTTACAGGAAATGTCTTTAACCTTTTCTTTTCCCTTTTTTTTTTCTTCCTTCTTTCTTTAAAATTCTAATTTAACAAACTGTTCATAACTAGTTATCTCAGATATTTCTCTGGACAAACAGGAACCTAACTTTCTAACTTTCCCGTCATCATTCTGCTGTATTTAAGATTGCTTTAAAAAGAACAGTCCACAAGTAAACCCAAATCCAACTAAACAGTTTCATTTATCAGGAATCCTATATACTAAAAAAAAAAGAAAAAGGTAGTAGTTGAACAAAATAAATGAGAAAGTGTAGTATTTTTCCAAAAATAAGATGAAATATATTTAAAAGAAATATTTTTTAAAATCTTTAATTTAAAAATGAAGTTACCTTTCTAACAAAAAGTGAACCTTTTTCTTGGTGTGGTAATGGCCTATACTTACCAGCACCTGAAACAAGAACAAACAGTGCTTGATCCCAGGAAAACATTTGAAACATTTAATCAGAGGCCACTGAAGCCTTTCCTTCTGTGCAGTGCTGGGAAATGAAGCCCGCCCTTTGCTCACTGTAATTTGAAGATTTTCAGGGTTTCTATTTTGAAGTCTGTGACAATCCACTCCATTTCTGTGGTCACGCGGCTTTTCATTGTGAATAACTTCTGTTTAACTACTCGGAAGAAACATGTACTTAGCCTGGGTCCCCTAATCAGAAACGAAATTTGAGGCATCAGAGCTCTTACTCTTCAAGCAACAGCAGAGAATGCCAGTGACTTGGTAAGCTTTCAGTATTCACCAGAGAAAGAGGAAAAAGGTAAATGATAAGAAAATTCTAAGTTGCATTCACCTTGCAAGACAGAGGTTTGCACCACAAGATCACTGTACTGAAACAGCCGAAGACATGCCTGCCTCTCACAAGTCGAGTGCAGCTTAATTCAACTGCTTTTTGCAAGCAGATGTGATCCTGGTACTTTACAACGACTGGAAAAGGGTCAAAAGAAATGCGCAATTCCAGTTACTCAAAATGCGATAACAGAAATCACGGATCTTAAGTCTGTGAGGGCTATTTTCGCAATGGTTTCTTGTAAACAGTATCCAATTATGGTTGATGAAACAGCAAATTTCCACAAGAAGAAGCAACTGATTTTATTCAAGCATACATGGATAATGACAGAAGGTTCATATAGAGTCCACAAGATTACTCAATGTGGAGAAGTGGTTAAAATGGTAAAGTTACAATATTTTATTCAGTCCTGAAGCTCAACAACTGTCACGGAAACTTCTGCAAGGATGCCAATACTGTGGAAAGCTTAGTACCATATGCAGTAAAATGGAGTTGGTAAGGGCTCTGTTTGCTCATTACAGTGCCCGTGGTTGGAATTTGGCAAGTCTTCAGACTGTAAAAATACTACTGTGGTATGTGATATCCTTGTAGTTGTTTATGAAACTATCAAATTTATTTTAAATGACACAAATGAGATATTATTTTTCAGGCCAAATAAAGAAGAGTCGCGATGACATCATAAGGAATCTGACCAGAAGGACAGCATACGTGTGGAGGAGCACTGGTTTTAATTTCCGAACGGACTAGAACATGTTTCAATAGGAAAACTGGGAGACATGCAAAGAAAAAAATTAAAATAATTCTCTGAACTGATTGCAAAGTATCATGAGTTTTAAAAGTCACTCTCTTTCATACTAGTTTTATGGAAAAATTCCAAAGAGGGTAGACCTTCTTTCCAACGCAAGTTGCAGCAAAAGAAGGCAAATCTTATTTCTGTCTGTTCACATTGCTGAAATCTAGAAATAACATCTCAAGCAAAGATTAGCACCTTGTAATTCAAATGGCAGAATGGGTCTGCAGTAGGAGGATTTTCATGGTATAGTTTCAGATTATGCATGCATTCACCTGATATGTTATGCTAGAAGAGCTCTAGCAACAGAATATTTGGCAGAGAAGCGGGGATAAAAATCTGTGAAGGGTGTAATTTCTGAACTGCCACAGACATTTTGGCAGGAATGATTTGCCAAGGGTTATATTCTAGAACAAATCCAGCAAAAAGATGTGAAGTTAGAAATTGGAGGTGCCTGAAATTCCGAGGAAGAGGAAAGTTCCAAAGAAAGCATGGCTGACAAATAAAACTAGACACTCAAATTCATCAAAGTATTTTATGACTTTTTCATTGGCTCATAAATACATTTCCCAATATGCAGCACTCAATCAAACTTTGAACGGAAGAAGCACCAATTATCTAAGGTCTGGACATTCATAATGATGTCAACCTTAATAAAAACATGCATGCAGACATGCTTTGGGTGAATGGTTCTAATTGCAACTATGATTGACTGATTTTCCAACTTTATTAGTATGTTTCCTTTCAAGATTCATCTGCCTCATTGCATGAGGAAGATTACGAGGAAGATTGTGGATAATGGAAAGGGAAAAGTGAGGTTGAGACCTGAGTGAAGGGGACTGGTTGAAGTAGCACGGTTTTAACCAGAGAAATGAGTCCTGGAAGAAGTCCTTCCACATGGGGCAACCCAGCACACTTCCCTTCTCTGTAACCAAATGCTGCGGGTGCAGCTGGTCAGGAAATAAACAGCGGCAAAGGAACCAGAGCGAAGTCACACTGCATGGCCAGTGCAGGAGATGTGGCCCCGGCTACAGACGAGCAGGAGGCTGGCGTCACACGCGTGAGCCTTGACCTCTCAGTGTGTGAGGCTTGACAGGTCATATCCCTTGTGAGACAGTGTCAGCTCACAAGGAGATTGTAAAAGATCAGAAATATGTATATTTGTTCAACCAAACACCAATATCATCTGCTTTCAAAAGGATTGAAGGCAGTAACAACGGGCCTGGTGGCACTGATAGTGAATGCTCTTCATGGGCGTACTTAAGTACTCTCTTAATTATAACGAACTGTGGCTTTGATCCACAAATTAACAGTCATGACTGAACTTGTATATGATTTTACGTGTTTATGAGGGGAAAAAAATGACGGTTTACAGCTTGCAGATGTTGCTGGAGAATTCATTTCTAGATGCTTGTCAGGAAGACCACTGTCTGGACTTTTTTCAGATTTGTACGTTGTTCTTTTCCTTCATATTTAAAAGATTAATGTTTTAATGAATAATATTTTACTATGACTAAACTTGCCCACTATTAATAAAGTGAGATAATGAGCCCCTATGCCAAAAAGTATTTCTTTATATAGAAATGAAGTCCAAAATGCCAGTAAACTAAGCTAGTGAAAAGAGTAGCTAATAATATGAAAGCAAAAATGTAGGTTTTTATATGGGCAAGTATTTATGAGGACTTCTTATGTGTTTTTGTGTTTGTATTACTAGTCTAGAAGTTTTACTGAAGTGTGCCAGCATCACTGTCCAACTTACGTATGTTTTTGAACTTGGCCTTCAGCAAGAAATGCAAAGGGAATCCTCATGGATCCTCTGCAATTCAAACTGTTATTCGAAACCATCTTACTTCATAGACCGATTAACTTTTGTCTGTGTGTTTACTGAAATACAACTGGGGTTTTTTTGTTAGATTTTGAGATGGCTTTACAGCCCTTTTTATTTGCTGTTCCTACTTGAACTTCCACCCGCAGGGCAGTGTCACTGCTGGTCTAAACTCGAAGTTTCTGAAGTCAGCAAAGTCGCAGCTGTTAACACCACAATCAGCTTTGGCGCAGAACTGCAATTTCATCACCCCTGAATAATCACAGCTTCCTCACTGCATTTGTTTGGGAGGGGGAAAAAAATTTAAAAGCCAAACAGAATTGTGTACTGGAAGACGCTAGGTTAAGCACCGGTTGTATTATTTTGCTGGAAAATGTTTTCTGAAACCACCCACGTCACTTAGAGAACTTTAAAGCAGTTCGTTATTTGATCTTATCCTGCTCCCGTAGGTGTCAACAAAGATAAATCATTACATTCAAAATGAAGGCAACAGGAACGAACCTCGCAAGATTTCCGAGTGAGCACTCCCTTGAACCAGTCAGTGCTGAAAATACCAGTGCATTGCAGGAACCTGCCTTCTAGAACAGGTCCCATAAAGGCCTCAAAGCCAAACATGCTCCTATTTCCACAGCTTTCGGTTAACAAGGACCTAGTGTGCTGAAGCGATGTTCCATGTTTAACAGCTTTGGTGCTAAACGCAGCAATCAGATCCTCAGGTGTAAACTGGAATTAATCGCTTTCCTTCAGCAGAGTTGTTCTGATTAATAGACGCTGAAGATATGGCATTATTTCTTTTTTTATGACTGCATTCTCAGCATATGCTGTACTTAAATCATACTATTTATTATACCTTGCAGGTTTTCTCTAAGCTGGCAAATCATTTTAGTCCGAACCTCTGAAAGCCTTAAAAGAGAAAACTTAAAACAAAGAGAAACATGATAGGAACAGAAAATGAGGTCAGAAACTTGTCTTCTTGCACTACTATTATTCCCTTATTAGCAGCCTGAATGCAAACAAACGCTGGTACACTCAGGGAGTGCTCAGCTGCCGCTGCCTCGTACGCTGCGGGGAATGACCGGGGGTGCAGCAGTGGGTGGAGGGCTGCTGTACAAGCACACACCGCTCTGGTAGCGTAGGCATTAATTACAGTCATTATGGTAATCAGAGGAAATTGGCAGTATTACCGATTAAGAGGATCTCTTTTAAATACCATGGGCCCAGAGGTGGCAGCAGCTATTCCCGGAACTGGCCAGGTCTGGGAATGGCGTTTCGGCTGAAATGCTCTTGGGTTCCAGCTCTGTTGCAGCCAGAAATTATTTCCCTTTCAGTGGGTGACCGTCTAAGAAGGTCTCAGGGCTTACATGTACTTCAGATTGACCATTTGAGGGAATTAAAGCTAGGTCCTGTGTTTTCCTTGCAAGGATGATAATGCTGGACCCTTTCTGCGAGGAGTGGGGTCGGCCCGCATTAGGAGGAAGTGTGACGCGCTCATAGTGCACCAGACGTTTCTTGTTATAGGACAAAAAATTCAGTTCCAGAAATAGTGTTTTGCAGATCAGGTGGGTGTTTGTAGAGCTTTTGGAAAACGAAATTTCAGTTATTAAAAGGTGAGATGGTATTATCAGGATGGTGACAGTGTCTGGTTAATGTCAGTTGCTTGTAGAGCTGAGAGATACATACCCCAGAGCTTGGATTGCAGCTCAGAAAAACAACATACACATACGCAGTTTAAGTATGATTCCTACACAGCAAAACACCAAAATGCACAGTTAAATATGCGTCTGAATTACATCAACAAGATTAGCTGTCTCAGAAATCTAACTGAACACCTGAGTGATTACACAGCTGAGTAGTTTCTTTATCAGCGATGTGGGTTTTTTCTTTGCTTTGTTAGAAGATTTTTTTCTCTTACCTGCTATACCTGCAGCAAGAAACAGAGTGCCTTTTGCCAGGTAATGAGTACACAGAAAGCGAGAGCTCAGATCCACAGTTCTGTATCTCAAACCTGTGACAAAGGCATAGCAGAACTTAACTGATTAGAGTCGCTATAAAAATAAATATGCTCACATTATCATGGGAGAATAGACGAAAAGTGCAACCAAAACCCATACATTTTCAATCTACAAAAATGATGTCTAAGTAATTGATGAATAAAACCTGATCAGTCCAAGTCTCTGCTACAATTCTGTGATAGTTTTGCACAGACTGTTTTTCATGCTACAGCTGCTATCCAAGCCCTGACTCCTATTTCTAGTTGTGTGCAACATTGCAAAAGAAACCTTTACATTCCTTTATCGGTTATACCATGCAGTAGATATGACTAATGAATACTTATGGTATTAGACACAATGTACTGGGTATGATGATAGGTCAAAAATGTAGTAGACCTAGACTATTGCTTCAGTTATTGCAGAAATATGCAATCATCTGGCTTATTGTAATAGACCACATTTCAAGGCAATGTCACAGGGAGCAACAACGTGCTGGGATTAAGGATGCCAGGTGATTGCAAGAAGGGATTAGAAGCCAGTCTTTAGCCCCATTCACAGCTTCACTGCTGACTTGCCATTTAGCTACTTTTTAGACCACAGTTCAGCAAATCAGTTACATTTGGGTTTATCATTAAATACAGGCTAAAGCATTATTAAACATAAAATAGGAGAAATGTTTTCTACTAAAATGAGGAAATGTTCTCAACTGGAGGAAAAAAACCCAGCAAACCAATCCTTACTTTACAACAAAGAAAACACTGAATTTTTGGTCCTAGGTTTTCTGGGCTTACTAGCTCCCATATTAGGGGAGATACAAGCTGTGTTAAAGGGATGAAAAGTAAAAGTTAGAATGGTAGATATTCAGCAAATAATTGTTCAAGTTGGTAAGGAGGTATAACACAAAAAGTTTAATGTGTTTCAGCCTTTCCAAAATTGCATTTTTATCAGTCTGAAGTAAAATGAAGAAACCACAGCTAGTAAATACTTAATTTCAGCTTTAAATGGCATAAAGAACATGAAACTCTTATTAATGCCGGTGTTGAACCCCTATCTAACATGGGGACAATCAGTTTTAAGTTTGTAATGGTGCTAGAATGTATTTTTCAGGCTTCAACCTGGCAGCTCAAATCTGATTTTCAGAAGCACCTACTTTCCATATAGGCACCTAAACAAAGGCTTGGCTTTCAAAAGCATCTGATATCTCCTGGCTCCCAGTGAGGCACCTGTGGCCAGATTTTCAAGTTCCTAACATGCCCATTGCTGAAAAACTGGTCCATGTTGACAACCTGTAGGGTCAAAGCTAGCCACTTACTGCTTAATTCAGCTGAGCTGCTTGAGATCTACGATGAGATCAGATTCAGGTTTTTATGTCTATGTTGTATAAATGCACATAAAAGTAAAATTATATTCCTACGAGGAAGAGAAGCTTTGGGAGCTGAATTCCTCAGGAATTTGTGTTTTGAATTAGATTTTTAACTGTTAAAAAAGGAAAACGTCTCTGAATTTTGTGCTTTGATAGCAGTCCCTCTTTCATTTGTTGTTTTCTGTGTGATTCTCTGAGGTCTAATAACATAGTAACCTTTCCTCCACAGAGATCCTCAGCTTTCTCTTTTACTTGAATGAGCCTTTTACTGAAAATTGCAGTATTCTACCAATTCTGAGATTTCTGTCCCTGCATTAAGCTGAACTGGATTCACAAACTAGTGGTGAGGAGGATCAGCCAGAGCCTTACATTTACCCAGCATGACTGCACAGACCTTGTTTCCTGAGGAAATCAGGCTAAAAACAACAACAACAAAATCTTGTTTGCTTCATCTCTAATAATCAGTTATTTTCTACCGAAGTGTGGCTGAGTACAGAGCTCTAATCATTTCTAGAAACACAATATAAGAAAATCTTTTGAGATGGAACAGTATTTTTCTTGCCTTGCTGCTCATTACTCTTTAAGACATGAACTTTTTGGCCTGGATCCTGTTGTTTTGCCTTGTTTCTCCTGCTTGCAGAATTTTTTTTTTTACTCTCGCATAGAATATTTTCCTTGGTGACATGCAATCTAAGTGAAGTGATCCATCTTAATGAGTCCACAGGATTTAATGAGGAACTAGGACAGGAACAGGGTTTTTCTAACCTGAAAGATGTTATTCTTTTGCCCAGTCTAATGCTACAGGATTAAGTGGTATGTGGCCCTGTCATCTACTGCTGCTTCTGCCTTGGATCTGGAGGCATCACTGCAAGCACTGCTCCAGGACGGGTCTCTGCAGAGCACTGCTTGGGCCATGGTGGTCTTTGCCTGTATCTTATTGTCTGAAGTGGTAGGCTTGCACGTTTAAGACGAATTTGTTTTCTGGCGTTCGAGGTCACCTGGTCTCTTTTCTCTGTGGGAATAGAATAAGTGAACCTCCCCTGCAGAGCACAGCAGATTTGGCTGTGGGAGAGAGAGGTTTGTTAGCAACAGAGTGAAAATGGTGTAAACAGAAGAAGAAATTGCTTCTTGCATTCTTCATGCCTTGCATAAAGTAATCTAGCAACTGCCCAAGCTAAACAACTTTAGTTGCAGAGCGGAAACAAATGTTTTCGTAGTACAAAAGACATCTTGTGAGTCCTTCCCTAGGGCACAAGTTCCAACCCACTTGCTATTTCAAGAGAGAAAGAGATCTTTCTCCACCACTTTCAGAGCCCTTCCTCCAAGTCCCTTTTGGCAACCACATGCTCACCGTTCAGGAAAGTTCCTGCTTTGATATTCTTCAGTCCAATATGCCAGCTACCTATTTATATTAGTGTTTCTATTGATTCATCCTCTTTAAATTTTGCTCTTAGTAAGAAAAAAAATCACCTCTCTTCTTAATAAAACTTAATGTTCAATCAGCATAAAGGCATGGTATACTCATTCCTTCACTAAGATAAATACTAGAAGAAACCAATGATATCCCTTGAGGTGTTGATATATGCAAATCAGAACAACTGTGTTTTCACTAGGACTTTCTGGGTGGTATTTCCCTCCTCCCCTCTTTTTTTTTTTTTTTAACAAATTTCAGTTCTTGGTCCAGCTCACCATGGAGGACTGATTTTTATTATTTTTTTTCCCAGAGTGCAAGCAGATATAGTAAATACAAATATAGCTTATAGTTTCTGCTGCTCAGTATAACATCTGACATCTTCCCTACTAACTGCCATGCTGCACAGTGTTGTTTCACTTTGGTCTATTGCCTTCAGCAGTTTCAGTACATATTTTTGCTGCAGACTTTGGCTGTAGTTTCCCATACCGTGGTACTGTTGCCACAAGTTCTATGTGTTCATCAAAATGCGATGCCACAGACTTTTTTAAAACCAAGCTTCACCTTGACTAAAGTCTACGAGATAGCCCTCTGAGGATACAACATGCTTTTTTCTGATGTTTAACATTGCCCAGAACTCCATCCTGCCCTTCAGAAACCAGGTAAAAGCTTGCTGATTGTTTTGGTTCACTGTTTTATCAGGAAAGGTGGTTTTGCCTGGCTGGGTGGAGTATTCATTAGTGTTTGTAAAGCCTGCTTTGTGTTAGAAACTTTTGTGAGTGTAAGTAATGTCCCTTAGGAATGTGATTTTTGGTGACGTTTGATACTGGCAACAGCCCTGATGTGGACACAGAACTGGCAGAAGAAGTGCTTTTACTGGTATAGAGTATACTCAGGGTTCTGAAATCAGTAAAAACAGTCAAAACAGCATTTGCCAGCATAACTATACTATGAAATATTTTCTAGCACAGACCTGGCAGAAACCCAATTTTCACACCCACACCTCTCTTGGTTATTAAATGTTATTTCATTGGGAGGTATACTCAAGCTGCTACTCCATGAGCAGACATTTTTAGCAAGAATATTCTCTGCCACAGAAGTTTTTCTTCCACTGGGGAAGGGATAAAAACCCCCAATATTTGACCACGTCTGAGTGGCTTCTTTATATCCAGAATGGCTTAACATTGTACCTTTGTTTCCTCTCACACATGCATGCATAAATCTTGGTGTAGTGGCCACGGCTAATTTTCATTGGAAATAATTGACAGGTAACTGTCACGTAGCCTAGGATTTAAGGTGCCCCTTTTCTAATCGTTTCGTAGGTAGGGGGTGGTCACATTTGTTTTCTCATGAGCTTTAGGAACAACCGAAACAAACAGGATGAGAACAATATGTCATGTACACGGAAGCCTTGGTGTTTATCATTCTGATGAGGACTGCAACAAAACTGAGATCAGGTCCAAAAACATCAGCTACTTTCTGCCCTAGCTATTCAATCTCTTGCAGGCAAATACAATATGTTTACAGACAGAACCTAAGCGAGTCCTTTGACCCTGCAATCATTGCTAGGTTTAGCCGTCAAAATATGTAGTTATTTAAACAAACAAACAGAACGGAAAAAATCAGTGAAGTGAGAAGCACTTACTGTAATCAAATGGAAAATGAAGACATGGCTGCCACTTCCCACATGTGTTATGTTACATCAAGCCAGAATGTGACTGTTTACACTCCCAAGCTTTCCAGGATCCTACCACCACTACCAGTAAGGTTGCAAAAGCCAAAGGATGTGGCTTGGCAGCAGTCACCCGCTCCCAAAGTGAGGTAAGTATCCCGTGATCTTGCTTGTGCCCTGGAGTGGGCAGTGCTAGTTGCTGCAGACCAGTTCTCTGGACACTAGTCACTGTGTTCACGTGGACACATAGTGTCCGGCTTTCATCCAGGGCTTCCTGCATACGTGTGTAATCAACTTCCAAATTTTCATCTCAAAATTAACCTCATGGATCCTGCTTCTGACCCAGATTCCTTTGATTTCAATGACAGAAATATATATGAGAAGTGGATTGAGTTTAGCAAACAAAAAATGGGAAAAATATATTGCCAAATGAGCATGTGAGCATCTGCTATTGCTGCATGTACAGCATGTGGGTTTCCCCTGTACACCAGCAGTGCAGTTAATTAAACACATGAAAATGCTCAGTAACTGTCCATGTAATACTTAGCATTCCTAAGAGATTCCTACCCCAAAATCCCATATGGTCAGGTAGGAAAGGCTGTTTTGTGGATTATAGGGGGGAGGGAAAATGTTCAGTTCTTTGATGAACTGGATGGTGCTGCAATGGATTGATCATTCAGCTTAAATGGTGTTGGCATCATTTCAACTTAATTTTTTTTCACATGAAACTATATGCGGAGTTTCACCCCACTTTGCTACCAGCCCTGGTCAAACAAAACCACTTATTTTGGCAAGTAGCTTATTTGGCGAAAATTGCCCACCAAAACTGACACTATCTCCTCTGTAAACAACCTAGATTCTGTCTTTCTCCTTTTTTTTTTTAATCCTGTTTGATTTATACTTCAGCTTTTTGGAGGCAGGCTTAGAAAGGCTGTGAAGCCTCCTTTCATCAAAGGGGAGTTTCAGCTCTGAGTCCTAAGTGGCACAAAAACACAGGTAGCAAATAACAACAGCACTGTCAAATCATCTCTTCTCCTACTCCTCGTGACATTCCTGGCACAAAGACCATTTATTTTATCGCTCTGTGGCTGTAATCTTTGTCCCTATAATCTTTACCAACTTTTTCCTATGAAATGCTGAAATCACTGAGAAAAATACCTGCAATATAACATCTGGGAAAACTTGCTATTTCCTCAAGCTCATGGAGCCAACAAGGAACTCTTTCCCTCCCACCTTCCCGAATGTCTCTGCTTTCCCTCCTCTGTAGATGTCTTCTCAGGCCACTGCCACCCCTCCTTCACTTGCTTCCTCATACCCAGTTGTCTGATTCTCTCACATGCACAGAGTTGCCTAAACCGGTCATACAGGTTCATGCAATTTTGGTCACTGTATTCATTGCCTGTAAATCTAATTATTTCTAACCTTGACCTTTATCAGAAGGCCATCCTTTGTCCCCCTCCCAGCAAGTTCAACGTATCTGCAACGTGGTGTGTGAAAGTGAAAAAACCTTCACTCTCTTCCAGCCGCGCACAAGGAGCACGCACTTCCTCCTTCTTTCCAGCGTGTGCCTATCTCTCCTCCCTAAGGCAAAACTCCCACACCACCTCTCCTGGTTTCAGGTGTAATCATAAATGAGCTGAAAGCAGTTATGGGTAATGTAGTTCCACCGCTCCTCATGTCTGTTTGAACAAGTGGTGCCAGGTACCTGCTAGACTGCACATTCCAGCAGGCATTGCTCAGCACCCCTGCGAGCGAGGCGCACCAGGTGTGCTCCCAGCACCTACCCAGACCCCGAGCACGCTGGAGTTTTTCAAAGCCGGAGCAAAAATAGGTGCTTCTTCAACACTGCTGATGTCTTGAGCAACAACATAATTTGGATCTAGGAGAAAGCTCTTGGTTTCCAGAATGGTGAGCTTGCTTTTTTTTTTTTTTTGCCTTTCTTTCCTTTCAAGTATATTTTGCTGATTTTGTTTAAAATAATTTGCCAGGGCTGAAATATCGGTGTAATTTTTTACTTAGTACTAATGTTGCAGTCTGATATCCTCTTTTTGGCCATAACTAGTGCCAGCTGCCTCTGGAGAAGGTACAGAACCCGCGTACATTTTGAATTGCACGATACTGTAACCTAGGGTGGTTTACGACGTGCGCTCGCTAAGTGCTGGCGATTGTCTTTCCTGCGAGCATAAGTAATAGTGAACCTCCTACAATTTTAAATCAACCAATATTAAGCTGGCCTCCTCTGCCTTTTTCCTTTGGTGAAATAAGCCACTGTGGTTGTGTGTATGTGCATGCGTGGGGTTTGGATTTTGTTGTTGTTGTTTTGTCGGGTATTTTCGGTTGGTTCAGTTTTATTGAAGCAATATATGAACCGAAATATTCCTCTTCCCAGACGCAGCAGTTGGACTGGACCCTGGCTTTGTGTGTTGGGGATCAGGACCATGCAGTCGGGTGCTGAACACCACATAATGATCCTCCCTCCTAACAAGGCAGCTATTAGAAATAAGAAAAATAGGGTTTTAAGAGCACATATACTTATGAACTTTAAAATATTCATTCTTTATTAAAAGAATCCTTGAAAGATAATATCTCCAGGCTAAATGAAGGCACGTGACTCAATGGGAGGGTCTCCCTCAACCACACATCACATCAGACTTTACCTTTTACATGACGGACCTCCAAGAAGGCAAGACCCATTATGCTGACAGACCAGGAATCAACTCCCTTTATGGCTAAAAAATGACAAGCAGAGCTAGCTGTGTGTTTAAAAATAGAAACATTTAAATGAAAGACAAGGAAGAAATAGTTCTCTTCCTACCTGTTATTACCAGTCAGCTAGTAACACCTCTTCTTTGATATAGATTTCTTTTTTTGTAAGGAGACAGCTCAAAATCATAACACCTTGGGAAAAAATTTTGACTGGCATTACTACGAAATGGCAATAGGCATCCTCCTGAGTAAGTCAGAGAGGTAGGAAAGGAGGGAGGGAATCATTTGTACTCGGTAGATCTTGGGAGGCGCAAATTGCCACACTGGCAACACTTTCCCTAGCCCAAAACCATGTATTTGACAGTGGTTAACACAAAACGCTCCAACGCTGATTTTACACACCGAAACCAGTTACACAGGGGCTGTGTTGGGTGGGAGATGTACAACGGGAGTTGTCATGCTAGAAGCCACAAAATAGCATTTACTTTGGGTACATTAAAAATGAGGAATACTTAGAGTTGTATTCACTAAACAATATAGTACAACAATATCCTGTGGGAATGTGTTCAATAGGATAATTATATGTTGCAATAGAAAGCTTATTGAGCATTTAAATGTTTGGTTTAAAATGTTGTGCCATCTCTCTTTCTCCCCTTCCTCCCCTTCTTATGAGAATGGCTAATTGGGTTCAATTGCACACTGCTTTGTTATTCAGCATCCTTTTAACTCTTTACCATAGTGATTTTCAGCCTGTGGACCAGGAATATTTGTGTTTGGTGGACTGTCTCTGAGGGATTTCTATGACGGGTATCCAAGGGAAGAAAAACTTTGAAATTCCCTACCTCTGAGGTTGGATGCCTTTACTCTCTGTTTTCTACATCAGAAACTCAAGCTCCTTGAGAAGCTACATGTGTTTATGCTACTGTAAACTTTGGCATAAGTCCCTGCAGGGAAGTCCACCCTTGAAATGTAAATACAAAATAGGTGGAAGAAACACCAAAAGCACATACAATGAGAAAGTATAAAACATATTGCCATGATTTTTTACAAGCCAAATGACTGGCTTTTTGGACAGAACAGCCAGTTAGTCAACCTACTTTGATGGTCTCTAAAGGATGTCCCGTCTGAAGAGCTGAGCTCTGTGGTAATGGCAGCTGCAGTATGGCAAACTTCTGCACCCCAAACCACGATGCGTACTTGCAAAATAATCGGTAAAAGAATAAGCATAGCTCTGGAACTACAGGCTCTTCTATCCCTTCTCCTACAAGATACCGCATTGGAGGGGAGAAAAGGAGCTATTTCAAGCAGCATCCCTTTCCTGAGCTTCCAATACTCTGCTGCTACCACAAAAAGTTTAGCCTAATTTGACCTTCTATCTTTTTAACTACTTCTTCTATGGAAGCTTCTCCTCTCTTCTCTTACCCTCTTTCTTGAGTTCTTTCAGTTCATTTCCTTCAACTCTGTATTTTCAGGACTAGATAGGGTGGTTTTTGGTTTTTTTTCTTCAGAAGCTGAATTTTGGAGTAAAGGTGAGGTCATATAATCATGGAATATATCTATATATATGTATATATATATAGATATAAAAGCTTTCTAATATTTTACCATGTTTTCATCTGCTTCCCAGTATGGACCAGTATCTTATTTGCATTTCTGCACATTGAGCAAACATCCTTGTTAGACTGCTGAGCATCATGCTTAAAATTTTTCTAAGAAACTACAAATAGTTTAGAAATCGTGTATGAGTAACTTTAAATTGCTCCTCCAAAAGCACCTCTTCATGTTCTTATCTACTGCAAACAATCTTATGCTGTTCAATTTGTTAGGCTTTCCAGTAGTTCTTCATAGTCTGCTCTAGTGTTAGTAACCTCAGCAATTTCGGTTTGTGAGCAAACACTGTGAGCAATCACTTTTCACCGACCTTCCTGTCCCACCCTCCAGAACTTACTCAAAGCGCCTATTGTATACTTCAATAAGCACTGGGGCACTTCCCCACCAGCAGTGACAGTGAAGTTGAACCAGGACTTTGAACCACTGAAAGCTTCAGAAAACTGAAACAAAGTTTTAAAGCTTGCAGCAAATGATGTCTTGGGCTCTGGTTTGGTGCCCTTATGGTGGAGAAGAAAAGTTTTCCAGTTTGGATGTATCCAGATATCCTTTTCAAGGACTTCTATAGAAGTGTAGACTACTTAATTTCTGTAACAGTCGAAGTCCTTTTTGCCTTGCGTAGCTGAGCTTCACCTCGTAAGCCAGCCTGCTCAGGAAGAAGCTGGCTGATTACTTAGTTGAAAGCTGGGTTATGTACCCCCAAATGCTGCCTCCCCCTTGCTGCACAGGTGACTCTGCAGGCTGAAGTGCTCTGGAAGCACAGTGAGTGTTCTGGCAGACCAGAAGAGATTCTTCTAGGTCTTCTGATTGGGAGCTGTATTTACGAAAGATTCTGGATGGCAATTATTTGCATCCAAAATGTAAATAGTTGAATCTCTTTGCCATTTTCTTCAGCTTTCCTAATGGGGAAAGGATCTTTTCGAATTATTAAAGGAAGTTTGCCTTCACTGGAGATTCAGAGTACTTAATAGTCTTTGTGTTCCTCTTTACAATGTACCTGGGAGATAGGGAGCTGCCATTTTACTTTGGGTAACTTCTTACACTGCATTTAAGCCTCTGTAATGGCTACCTGCTGCTGAATGGGGCAGTCCCACTTCTCATACCTTGCCATTACGTCCCACAGGCCAGTGCAGGTGAACACTGACTCATCGTGCCTGGGCCAGCTCCCCGTGAGACCAGATAAGCACCAGTGTTGATGCAAAGGAGGAGTAGGGCTGCTGCCTTCTAGAGCAGCCAGCCAGCCAGTCAGATGGCATCCCCAAGAGCAGGCTTAGCCTCAAGCGCAGTGCCAGATGTTGTTGTCTCTTGTCTAATACCTTAAAAACTTCAGAGGTTTGACCCTGGTTCTATCCCAGGCTTATTCTGAATAAATTCTTTAATCTCTGTCTCTCTGTCTCTCTCCATGGATGCATATAATGCTTCCTTGTATTAAGTGGGAGTTCACAAGCATTTAAATTGATTCTAAAATGTATTGGCTCATACTGTAATCTGCACTGACCTTTAGTTAGGTATGCTGTTTATTCAGGTTGCGTCTTTACACACTAATGCGAGCTGCCAACAGCCTTGCTTGTCCATTGTGCCAGTCATCTTGCAATCATGCCAAAGCAAGCAGCTCCTTTCCCGCTGGCTGCAACAGGCTGTATGGCAAAACATTCGTGCAACAACTTGACGAGGAGTTGTTCAAGTTCCCGCCTGAGCCTACCTCTGTAAAAAATTCAAAAGTTTCACCAGTAGACTCAAAGCTTGTGACCCATCAGCAGCAAATCCTACAGCATAATTTTTGTCCTGTGATCTAATTGGGAGCAAACTTTGGATAGGCATTTACATGGAGAATAAGCTGTATTTCTACATATACTAAGCTGCGTAATTAAAAGGAAATTACTTTGTCTGAAATAACTGGGGGGAGGGGAGGGGCAGCTGGCAAGACTTTTAGGTGGTTTGGTTTTATTCATATGTGATCTCATGCAATACCAACTCTGAGCCCTGAAGTAAAGCCTACGATGTGATGATAACCTTTTTATGAGTTCACTCTCTCTGATCCACTAGCCTTAATTTAACAGGATCTCTGTAAAGGTGGGAGGGGTGTGACGCAGCAGGGAGACGAGAATTCTCAATTTATTCATAGCACTGCCCTAATTTCTGCAGCACAAATTGTCACCTGTTGCTCCGTGTGAAATTATAGCGCTATGAACATGAGTAATGCCAGTTTGTTCTTCTGCTCAGTGATTTTTTAAATTTTTTGTTTCTTTTCTGTCTTTCTTCTTCCTATTTAAAATATGGTCTGTTATTCAGTGTGAGCACTAGTTCTTCAGCTCTGGACTGAGATTGTTAACTTGCTTCCCATAAGTTACATACAACCATCAAGTGAAATTAATAACATCACAAATGTCACAGAATCATAGAATCATTAAGGTTGGAAGAGACCTCCAGGATCATCCAGTCCAACCATACCCCTACCACCTATTATCCACTAAACCATGTCCCTAAGTACCACATCCAACCTTTCTTTAAACACACCCAGGGACAGTGACTCCACCACCTCCCTGGGCAACCCGTTCCAATGCCTGATCACCCTTTCTGAGAAGAAATTTCTCCTCATCTCCAACTTAAACCTCCCCTGGTGCAATTAGTGGCCATTTCCTCTTGTCTTATCGCTAGTTATCTGTGAGAAGAGGCTGACCCCCAGCTCTCCACAGCTTCCTTTCAGGTAGTTGTAGAGGGCAATAAGGTCTCCCCTGAGCCTCCTCTTCTCCAGGCTAAACAAGCCCAGTTCCTTCAGCCGCTCCTCATAAGACTTGTGCTCCAGACACTTCACCAGCTTCGCTGCCCTTCTCTGGACACGCTCCAGGGCCTTGATGTCTTTCTTGTAGTGAGGGGCCCAAAACTGAATATGTTTGTAAAATCTTAGTTTTCCAAGAAAACATCAAGCAGTTCTCAGCAGAAGCAGCTTCTGATTGAAGTGTTCATAATATCTGTCTTAAGTGGGGAGGAGGAGGAAAGCTAAACTCATACCTGTCCCTTCACTTACCATATATAGGACAAGCTGATGAAGGAGCAAAGTTGTCTAGTCCTACAGCTAGATGGTACACAGGACATGGGTTACACTAATTGAACCCCTCTTAAAAGCCTTTAAGCTAAACTTCATACAGTTTTGAGGGAGTGTGGGAAGGTAGCATGGCTTCCCCAGTGAGATAACTGCTTTTTTTTGAAACACTCAGAAGTGGTTGGACTTTGAGTGTTGTGCATGATTCTAGTTGTACATGCTTAATGCATACATCATCCTAACATAAATAACTTAATTTCTTTATCTCATCAGTGAAGAGAAAGAGGTGCATTTAATGGCTCTCAGAGCTACCTTTCTGTTGGCCAGAGCACAGGTACTTACGCTTTGCCAGCTGGATCCCACCCACAGTTACTCGCCTGGCTTGCACTGTCAGGTGGCTGCTAATACGGCTGAGCAGAAAAGTGCTGCTTATCTGGAAAATATGTAAGAGAGCCCTTCGCACCTTGGAATTCCCTGGTGTGTATTTACTGGTAATGATTTTACTGCAGTCACAAAGCACACAGGCAGAAGGTACTGTATGCACTCCTGACATGCTCCCCAGAAAAGCAAGAAATTCCCTAGACTTGTCCACATCTCATGTAGTGTATGGTAGCAGAAACAGAAGGGCAGTCTGCTTGAAGTCTGAACTTAATGGAAGTTGCATTCACCATCACTGTGATTTTTTAAAAAAATTATTATTTTTTTTTTTTAAAAAGTAATAAACTATCTCAGACTTCTAAATTTGGCTACAGCTCTATAGTTTTACCAGATAAATGAAAACATGGGAGACAGAAAACAGTGTGTGGGGTGTGTATGTATATGTCAGTAATTTTCTGCTGCCAGTTACACGTAGCTGCAGTTTACTTCTATCCGATTTTGATACACAATTTCTGCTCATAGCTGGAAAGGGAGGCCAAACCTAGCCATGCCCAAAGCTGTCAGGAGGTGTTATGAATACCTGCCTTGCTCTCCCGTTAATTGCCTTTTCAGAGTGTGAACACTTTGGGACAGAGAAGGGCTCTTGTGATATTTACACATTTACTCTCAAAGCCCTGATCTTGGTGGCAGTTTTCTTCCCATGGTACTCACATCTTGTGCTCTGCCACTGATTTCCTGAGTGGTCTGGGACAAGTTGTTTGCAGTGGATTTTTAAGGGGTTGCCACAAGTTTGTGCAGTTCTTATAGTAGGGGTGGAAGGTGCTGGAATGTGGTTATCCCCTTGGTTTTTTAGTATTTCCATCTGTGAGCTTGCCTATCTCTATTTTTCCCCCATTCCTAACCTTCCTTGTCTTGTGCATTAAAAAACCAGTTCCTTATAACCAGGTTGTGCTTGCTATGTATTTGTGCAAAGCTTAGCAGAAGGATGCCATTCCAGCTAGTTCTACAGAATATAAATGAAAAAGTAAAAGAAAACCCTGGTTTGGGTCCCAACAGAGCATAAACATCAGCTCTGGGGCTCAAAATGAGATTTTAATTTTTTTTAAAAAAATTGCAGTTCAATAAAAAGTATTCAACTTGGCACAATAACAGCTAGGTAAAAGCCTGTGGCCTTGATTCTGCATAGGAAGAGTAAAGAAGATTGCTTTGTTTCTTTTGGCTTTGAAATCTGTGAATACATCAAATTTAGCGATTCTGAAATAAACTGGGAACTATAGGAGCTGCCAGATTTTCAGCTTCTATGCCCATGGTGCCGAAATCTGTGTGTCTCGAGCCCTGTTCTTCTTGGGACAGGTAGATCTGGGAGGCTGAAAAACCTACAAGTTTCTTAGGTGGCAAATCACCTCTCTCCTAATATGGAGAAAGTGGAGAGAAAGCTCACTCTCTTTCCCTTCAGGTGAAAAGTTCACATATGGATTACGGGCTAAGCTTTAGGGTTTTTTAATGCTAATCTTTAAAGAATTTTAAAACCAAATTACTTGTGTGGATCCTAGTGCTTCAGCATACTGAATGATGATGACAGACATTGACTTACCGTTGTAAAATCTTGCTGAAATCAGCAATGTGAGATGAATTTGCACTGTAAAATAAAATGATCTGAAATAACTTTTACGACAGAACAAACTAGTTACTTTTGTCATGACTATCTGGGCATACATTCATTTCTGCTTTGTGTAAAGTTGCGTGAAATCTCCTCAAGTTCTGAAGATTAGAACTTGCGCCAAATTAAACAAGTATCTTTGCATGTTCTTACTGATGATCTGCTGGCTGATACTTCTCACTTCTGGTGGATGTGACATATCAGTAAAATAGCTAACAGGAAAACATTACATTATAGAAGTTTTTTAGATCATGCTAGTTCGAGTTTTGAGCAAAGTTGTACACATTTCTGTTTAGAGATGAAGCAACATATACAAATATATCCCTGGGCTGTGATCTGTCAGGAGCTGACCTAAACTAACTTCAAGTAGTACCTCCAAGTACTTGCCAAAATAAAGTTTAGATGAAGCTTTGGAAGCAGAACCGTAGCCTGGGGTGCATCAAGCACGGCATTGCCAGCCGGTCTAGGGACGTGATTGTCCCACTCTACACTGCTGGTGCGGTCTCACCTTGAGTACTGTGAGCAGTTTTGGGCGGCACAGTATGAAAAGCACATAAAACTATTGGAGAGTGTCCAGAGGCAGGCAACAGAGATGGTGAAGGGTCTAGAAGAGAAGACATATGAGAAGAGGCTGAAGTCCCTTGGTTTGTTCAGCCTGGAGAAGAGGAGACTGAGGGGAGACCAGCAATAGAACCCGAGGTAATGGCATGAAACTTCGACAGGGGAGGTTTAGGTTGGAGATCAGGAAAAGGTTCTTCACCGAGAGGGTGGTCAGGCACTGGAATAGGCTCCCCAGGGAAGTGGTCAGCGCAAAGAGCTTGACTGAGTTCAAGAGGTGTCTGGACAGCACTCTCAGTGATCTGCTCTGATTGGGCTGGTCCTGTGTGGAGCCAGGAGTTGGACTTGATGGTCCTTATGGGTCCCTTCCAACTTGGGACATTCTATGATTCTATGATATTTGAGTTTTGATTTTCATACCTCATGCTATTTTTTTCCCTTTCTGTACTAGGCAGGTCTTTGTTGGAGAATCCTATGTTCTGCAAATATCTGTTTGTCGTCATCAATGACCTGAAACATAGAAGAATGTTTGCCATAAAAGGGAGACTGAAAATCTCACCCAGTAAATTGCACAGCCAGGATTACACCTGTGTGTGGTAAAGAGATAGAACAGGAGTCTCCTGTCTCACTGTAGCCAAGGAAAAACATCTTAAGCAAAGTAACTTGCCATCACACATCAAGGTGTGTGTTTGATCTGATGTGTTTAACATTTATAAGTTAAACGTTAAAATGATATCTACATGTTGTGACACTTGTATACTTTAATCAATGAATCCCTGACAGTGATGGCAAGGATACGTGTGTAACGGTAGGAGTGAGCTGTTTGGTCTCAACGGTCTTTGAACTGCACTGTAAATGTGTTGTGTATGTTGGTCTCTATAGAAAACCCATAAAATAACAAAACTAGTTAGGAAAAAACCAAACAGTAGAATTTTGCATATATGATTCTGCATTATTTCACATAACACAACACACATTTTGAACCCTTATTATCTCGTGAGTTCGGAGCTAAAGGGGCAAAACTCAAGACTTGCTGCCAAGGAGGTGTGATGGGTAAGGAAATGCTTTGATCATCAAAGTCAGTGACCTTTTGAAAAAGCTGTGAATGCTTCCTCCCACATTTCAGTACAAATGGAGCAAGGACAGTAAACTTATGAAGATGAAACAAACAAAAAAAGTGGTTTTTTAGGGTTGACATTTGGAAGGTGTTGCTGAATAGGCTGAATTCTGTGAGCTAACACATGGCAGGTGCCTTCAGGTTCCTAACTAGGAAAGTCAAAGAACTAAAAAGCTGTTGTAAGTGTGGTTAATAAGGTTTCAGCTTATTTCACTTGTCACCTTGTACCTGGTCTCTTTCTATCTGAAGCAAATGTTACTCTGCTGTTACTGTGCAGACTGAAACTGGCCAGCTAGAGGACTCCACCTTTATAGAGGCATTGGTTCCAAATGAAATGGTCTGTGCTGGTATCTGTGGGGACTTTGTACCCTGGGCTGTTTAGTGATATTTGAGACAGTTTTCTGTTCCTTTCCGCCTGCTATAGCCAGTGTATGGGACACTGTTGGTAGTTCTCTATGACAGGGAGAGATTAGCCTCCCCTCTTGCAAGACCGGCTGTCAGAAAAACCTCAGCTCTAGGCAGTGCACAAAAATTTCTTTCCAAAGTAATAGTTGTGAAATTAATGTGGTTTTGGATGACGTTTAAATATCTTGGTGATCTCAGCTAATTTTTCTGTAACTTACTTCTGTAGTCTGACAAAAGCCTATACAGCAGTTTCACTTCGTGTACCAGGTGATTATTCTTTGCAGTGAATGGAACTTCATATGGCTGCAGAGGTGGTTTTGGATGATAAATGATGCCCAGGGTTCTTCTGTGTAGGAAGCCAGTGAGGTCAAAGAACTGCAGCCTTTTTGGAGCATAAAATACTGAGCTTGCTCAGTCCGTATGAAATTGGAAGGTGAGCATGCTCAGTGTCTGTGAAAGGTGAGCCAAAACAAAGGATCGGCACTAGGATCTTCACAAAGCTGAGCAGGGGCCAGGTCTTGCAGAGACTGTTGTATCAGTGAAAATGAATTTACTGCATGTAAAACCTCTCGAAGGAGTGCAGGACTGACTGGAGTTGTGGGGATTTTTTTGTTTGTTTGTTTGTTTTTGGTGGGGGGGAGGCGGGGAGGAACCAGGGACAGACAAGGGAAGAAGCTGGAGAAAACATATTGAAATATTGTGATTATATCTAAGAGTTACTGATCTGCAGCCCTCCACTTCTGCTAGAAAGATAATAACATCAGCTGTGGTAAAAAACTGTAAAGCTTGCTGAGGCAGAGTAAATGAAATAAAAAACTGGGCACACATTTTGAATTGATAGAGTATAATCCACAGCATTTCTGAATCATTTTGTTGAAGATTTTCTGCAGCGTTATCTGAGAGGCACTGTCTGGGAGTTTGATAAGTTTGGTTTTAGTCCAACTTTCTGAGCAATCTGTAACTGCATCACTCCAGCCATTATTTTTATTTGAGGGTATCAGCCAGATTTGTTGGGGCAGATGAAAAAAGTTCTTGAACTAAGCTGACTATTTTTTGTATATAAAAGGATGAAATTTATGATAATTTAGAGATTGGTTTTGTTTTTTCCCACTTTGATGAGTGACTTGAGTGGAGAGTCTTCCTTGTTACAGAGCTTGCGGCACTGACACCCTCATCTTCTGTCCTATGCTAATTCCCCCCACACCTTTAACACAGCGTCGTAGCCAGTGCACCTGTGTGGTGTCAGGGAATGAAGTAAGAAAGAAGGAAGCAACAACTTTATGCCTTCTCTCTTTTCTCACCACTGCCATATTAAACGCAAAGAAGAAATAACATTAAGTGTTTTCTTCATGGCAAATGGCATGAAAAGATGTTCTAGAGCTGAGTGGGGAAGATTTCTTGAATGGGTAGGCCTGCTTATGCTACTCCTGAGCAACTACAGCACTCTCAGCTGCTACATCAGATTTGCCCCCCAAAGTCAGTGATGTTGGCTCAGAAGGTAGGGCTGTTAGGAAGAGCAAGCTGGAGCTGTGCGAATAAACGTGATGGGAAATTAAAGTCAGCATAGGAATGACTGGGATAACGTGGGGGACTTCTCTGATTTGTTGTATGAGCAGTTCATTGATTGATTTTGGAGGTCAGCCAACTGGCTGGTAAGAACCTCAGCAATGGTTTCTACCTTTGAGCTCTCCAGGGAGGCAGGACATGGGAAAACACATCCTTGAAAACCTTCCCATGGGTAATACCATCTATCACAATGTAATAGTGTGGTTTTCCTGGATGGGAAAAATAGCTTTTCACTGAGACGTTGCATCCAGGCTAATGGTATGCATCACCAGAGGGAGAACTGCTGCTGGAAACGTAGTTGGACACTGTGATGCAATGGAGAGGTTGAGGGTGGGTAAAGAATATAGGGGCTGAAGGAAGAGGAGATGTGGAACAGCTCTCTCACACAATTCTTACTTTCACCTCTGAAAAAGAAAAAAAGAGAAAATCTTTGAAGAGTGACTTTGTCACTGCTGCATAAAAATGTATGAGATTGGACATGTCCTTATCATATCAAACAGCAAGGAACAAAAGTATAGATGCCCTCCTCTCCACAGGTAGGAACAGATGGTTAAATCAATGAGCCTGTAAGGCAGCGAGATTTAAGAACTAAATTTAGACAGATATAAGGGCACGCAATGTGTTGGAAACTTGTCTCAAATCTTCTTGAACTTGACCGTTCCTTTAGAGGAAGATCCACAGTGATACTGTAGACTGATTTTATTTATTTATTTATTTATTTATTTATTAAAGATAGGATCACTCCTATTTTGGTTATAAAACTGCCAGCAATACTGGAAGCAGCTCTTCCTCATTTTCATATGTAGGACTTCTTACTTCGTCCTCTCAAATATATAGTCTTCTGTCATCAGAAATGGATTATTAAATGGGATCTGATGCTGCATGGCAGTTTATCTTCCTCTGACTTCATTTTTGCTCCTGGATTATTACCACATTAGAGTCGATCTGGCAGTCATATTATCTCAGTAAAAGTATTCTGTTCACAATACTATTATAAAGTAGTTAAAAGTACAATTCAGAGATTCAAATGTCCTTCATTAGTAGAGAAACTATCCGTTTAAACATGAATCCCGTTTGATAGAAATAAAAGGGGTTTTTTTGCTTGTCAAGAGCATGTCTAATTGCTATGTAAAGGGAGAGTCTGCAATATAATGAAAGGTACTGGGTTTGGCTTTTAGAGGACAAAATACATTTCTATAAATTCCCTTCCCTTTTTCCCTTCAAAATTACAGTGTCAAGAATAACTTTACAATATTGGCAGGTGTGACTTAACGGGCAGCTCAGCCTGTTACTAATAACACTGACACAAATGTTTTAAATGCGATGATGTCTCGCTGCTGGAGAAGAGTTCCGACCAAACTTTGGGGACTAAATTGCCTTAAAAAGCAACATGGAAAAAGAGCACTTTCTGCAGTACCCCTTAGAAAGTGTCCCTGTGATTAAGACTCTGTCTCTGATTCTCTCTTCGTTATGTTCCTAAAGTGCCAAGGACTATTAAACAAGTTCTTCAGTCAAAACAGATCAATACACAAAAAATGGGTATCAGTCTTTCCTTGTAAATATTATCACAATCTATCAAATATACTATTTGTGCTGCTACATATTCCCTGTGTCTGTTATGTGGTCAGTCAAGTAGAGCAAAATGTAATTTGTGGATGCACTGAAGAATGGTTTTGCTTACAGTTATTAACTCTCTAGACTAACCTCTAACGACAACCAGAGGAGTCCTTGCCAAATGAATTTACTTTCTTCTTCCATAATTAATGTAATTATTTTCCCAACACAGGTGGCTGCCTGTTTTATTCATTTTTCTCCACGTTGGGCTGGTCACTTGTCACCCACCTTCCATCGTTTCTGCCCTTTCAGTATCTATTTGCCTTTACATTCCCCAGGAGAGATAGAACAAGTGACTGACTTGAGTCCTGTCCTGTCTCCCCCTCCTACCCCCCCACTGATGCCTACACAAATGGTTTCTTCTTGGCTAGTTTGTACATTTTGAAAGCTTTCCTCACATAGTTTAAACATTGCAAAAAACCTCCATGTGTATTGACATGTTGACTTGTTTTTTGGTGTGTGGGTGTGTGTTTTGTGGTTTTTTTTGTTTGCTTGTGTTTTTTTCTCCCCTTTCATCCCCCCCAAGTTAACCAACACCAAAACAAAGTGGTTCCGTATAAAAAGGTCCACCTGACAGTGCAGTCTTTCTGATGTGTTTTTGCTTTCTCTTGGAGGAAAAGTCTGTCATGTTATGGAAAGAGACCTTTCTAGTCCCCTATTTCATGAAAAGCACAGCACACTGCAGTGTCCCACAGTATCCTTCTTCAGGCACTCACCTCAGTTTGCTGAAAAGAGAACTGCAGAAGAGTAAAGGCACCTTGTATGTGTCTGGATATCAGGTTCCATTTTCTTCAAGGTTCACACTGCATGTTTTTTCCATACATCTTCAGTCTACATCTGTCTGAAATAGGTGTCAGTATGCAGACAGTGCAATTTAGTCCTACAGCTAGATGTTCAAGACTGGGTCCTGGCATAGTGTCAGCCACATCGCTTTGTTATATCATTTTTAGCACAGAATAGCAAAAAACCCCACCCCATCCTACAGGTTTGCAACATATCCAGCTGATACAGGTGCTTAAAATCTGTTGCTAATATTAATTAAAATTAGAATTTTAAGAACTTTAAGAGCTGTGAGGAAGTAAAACACTGGCCCTTCTCTGCAGGTAGGTTCATTGGTGAGCTCTGTTTTGCCCTGATGCAATGAAGAGCGCACAGCTCAGGTAGGATTTCTGTTCTCACATCACTGGACCAGATGAGACATTTAAATGTTGAAAGTCAAGAGGGATTTTTTGCACTGCCCATGCGCAGCCCTTAAATTTGAAAGTAATTATTTCTATGAAACATGTAACTCATAAGTGCCTGATTGTCAGTTCCTAATGAAGAACTACTTCACTACTTGACATGGGTTTGATTGTCTGGAAACTGTTATCCGTTACTTGCTTTCTGAGTGAATAGCAGAGGTGCTATTTTCTACATAGAACTGAATGAGTAAGATGTTGCCAAAATCAAGTCAGAGGAAGCCGGTTTTTTTCTTCCTTTGGTTGTACCCCCGTGACTCTGAGGTATACAAAGGCTTTTCTGTTTTTTGGGGGTTTTCTTGGTCGTCTTTTTTTTTTTTTTAAAGACATTTCCTTTATTATCCTTGAAGTTAGCTCTGAGGTTATAAATCATTCACTACTGTTAACACTACCGCTACTTCTGTCGCCCACTGCTACTTCTATCCCCCACCACTGCTTCCTGCCCTCAAAGACCACAGCTCATATCTGCCCCTCTGCAAAGCTGATTTTTGGTGTTAAGAGGCAGAGACACGGCACATGGAAGCTTCGCCTTTGCTCTGCAATGGTGCGTGTATTATGGTGGCATTGAAATGCAGCACCTAGAAATGGAAAATTTTACTGTTTAATGAAACTACTAAATAAAAGGTGTTCCTTATAGAGAGCTTTCAACACTCGTTTTGAAGGAATAACTGTTGGCATCACAGTCAGTAATAACTTACAGTATTGTAATCTCTGTGAAGGAGCCAGAAGTGTTTGCATAGGACCTCCAAAAGTCAAGAAACTAGCTGTGCTTCCAAAGTATGTATGGATACGTACAATAAGTGTGGATTCAGTGTGATTTTAACTATTGTTGTTTTTAGAGGTTTTTGAGAGGTGGTAAGGCAATGATTTTATAGAAGAAATAAACTAATAAATTTACGAAGTTTTCCTTGGTCAGCAAATAGAAATATTACAATTTAAAAATACAGAGTTGGATCCTTTAATTTATTTTTCAGTGACATCTTGACTTGCCATTTCCCATTCTTTACACAGTTATTTAGTAATGTAAGTAGAAGGCAACATATTTCTTTTTACCTGAGGCCAAAGAGAAACCATGGAGTATTTCAGAGTTGCGCTGAAACGCAAAAGACAACGTCAAAACTTAACTACACATTCTTCAGGCTTCTCGAAACCAATATTCACAAATGTAAATTTTATAATTGAAAATAAATGCACTGGCCCTTATGCTTACAATAAGCATAGATGTGTGGAATGTTGTTTAGAGGGAGTGTCTATGGGATAGTCATTTTTGCTTGCATACTGTTTCCCAACCAGGCTGTGAAGCCATCAGTTCTGGGTCGTGCAGAGCTGAGCAGAAGCTGTAAGAACCCACTTGTGAACTTGTGGAAATCTACTGAGAGGGTGACCCACTTCAAGTCTTGTTTTTGTTGTGCCGACACTACTAGGTCCACCCTTTAATGCTAGCGCAGATGAAGTCTTACACGCGGTGATTCCGTCAGTTACAAGCAGCAGTGTAGTCATCTGTTGGGTCCGCAGAAAAGGTAAACTCTGGGTTCAGGAAGGAGTGTGAATGGCTCTGCAGTTCCCATGGGGTGATAAATCTTCAGAACTTTGAAAAAGTAGGTACCAAACTTGGCAGCTATTTAACAACAAGTAAATGATTAGATATATCAATTGACAATGCTTTTCTGTCATTCTAGCCAAAGTGACAAGTAAAAGGGTCATACTAAAGCATTAAGATTGCAGCCAAGTATTAGTAAAGTAGGTAATACAGGGTTGAGATCTGTCAAGGCTGAACATTAAAAACCATTTCTGTCTCTGTTTGGAATGAGATGCAGCTGCATTTCCTTAACTGCCTCACATGCAGCAGGCAACAAGAATAAGTCAGAGACTTTATCACTTCTGCTGAAGGTTTTGTTTGCTATCCTTTACTATCACTGGCTACAGTACCACAGTTCTGTCCTGTAATCAAAGATTGGTAAACTCATGTTCAACCGCCTGTCACCAAACTCTGAGCTGTGCAAAGCTGTTCCAGGCCACAAGTACCAAAGGACTGTTAAAATATGACCTATTACTGTAACTTATGTTTAGCTAGAAACATGTTAATCTGCTGAGAACAGGCAGTGGTTTAGATCTGATGATGCGTAATGCTTTCTGAAGCCATCTCTCTTTGCATTGCTTTCTCTTTAGAATTCCTTTTCTCCTCTTTATTACATAGAATTTAAATAATTCAGTGTACTCAGTACTTGGTCAGATCAGGAACACTGTATTTAACATTCTGGCGAATATGCTTTGCTCCCTTTCCAGAAATAAACTTGTAAAGTAAGTCTAACAACCCAACCTATATAACTAGCAAGTAATTTTTCCCCATGACAGCTAAAAATGAGCCTGAGGAATGAGGCACATCACCACCTGCTTCTGCTGCTTGTCCTGTTTCTGCAAATGTATAACCTTCATTCTCTGCATACAGAGGCCATGAATCACCGTGAATAATGGCATGGCCAAGCAGCGCTATCTGTGTAAGGTGCGTGCAGGAGTCTGTGGGGAGACACTGACACAGGAGAGCTCTGCTCTGAACACAACCTGCGTTTGAAGAGGGCTCAACAGGGTTAAGGTTGAATGAAAGGCAAATTGCTGGTGTCTTGCTCTGGGATGTTGATACTTTAAAACAACAAAGGAATGTGTTCTCTCTCATTTTTGAGGGCAAAGGCAGCGGGGAAGTGTTTGCTTTTGGGCTTTTTTTTTAATATTTTCTTCCTTATCACTATTTTAAGCACAGCAGGACATGTTTTCTTTGGTAAAGGGACTGGAAAAAAAAAAAAGGCACTTTAAATTTAAAAGACCTGGAAGAGTATTCTGGAGACACCACATGCAGCAAAAATGCCAGTTGCAGCAAATCTGTCTCCTGACTTCTATGAAACTGAACTTTCTACCTGACACTTTCTTCTTCCCTTCATGCATTTTTCTTCCACTGTAACAGTGCTGCATCATGCCTGCCAGCAGCACTCCGGGTCCCGACTTCCCTGCTCTTACGGGTTAAGCAATGCACTCCAGGCTTGAACAGCAGAGCGCACCTGGCAAACTGTTTCTTGTCCTCATGCAGAAAAATCCCACTTCTCTCCGCAGTTGCTCAGGTTCACTCTCTGGTCACCTCCGTAGCTGATCTCTCTCCAACCTCTTCACTTCTTCATTCCCTGCTTACTTCATGCTGTGACATGACATACCATCAGTCAAATAATTCCTTGCACCATTAAGCACTTGTCAATTTACATCTTTCTTAGTCAGTAGCTACAGCAAATGGAAAGCTTAGCTTCTATTTCTTCCCATACATAATTCTTTCTTTTTGCAGCAAAAGGTTTTCATACCTTTCCCCTTAGCAACTGATCAGTATGGCTTTATATCCCACAAGCATTGATCTCTTGTGGATGATCATTCTTCTGGATTTGTCCAGGTAAGTTCCTCATTGATAGGGTTGCCCATCAAAAGTCCCATTTGAGATGCTCTTTAGTCACAGAATGGACCCATGGAAAAGGGGGAGCACTGGATTTTCTTGTTTTCCTAGTCTCATACAAAGGCACAGGGGATTTATGCATTCCCAGCACCAAGGCTGGAACATAGGAGAGATGGGAGCCAATGTTGGTGTCAGATCATGTAACTGTTCAGGAGGCACATTGCCCGGGACCTGGTGATGTGTGTACAGCTTGTCCCCAGCATTTCCCACATCCCTTGACACACTGACCAAACGTGGTCATCTTTCACTCAGGAATGTTTATATCTTCCCCCTCCTCTCATCCTCTTCTTGGCTGGCCTGAAGACTTGCCTCAGTCACAAGGGCTCCCTCATCATGCTCTCATACCAAGGGATGCTTTCAAGAGGCGGGGGAATTATTTTTGAAAGTGGTTTTCAGTATCTGCCTTTTTTGTCCTTGTGCCAGGCTAGTGGTGAAGGTTTTAAGAAGCTCCCAGAGGGAACTTTTAGGAAATGGCTTATTCCATTTGCAGAAATTCTTAGCATTTATAAAACTTCCACATGCAATCTTGTTGTCACGTCTCTGTCAATATACTCCCACTGTGTAAAGAGACTGTTTTTCTTTCTCTTTCTCTCTCCCTCCCCCTTCCCCCAGGGTTTCCTATTTTAGCCCCTGTGCGTCTATTTGCACTCTTGTGCTCTTTCCTCATCCTTACTTACTGCCTCCCACTTCATACAGCTACTGAAATAACTGTGGGTGTTTTAACTACTTAAAGAACTGTTCTTAGATTCATATGTCAATTGATCAATAAGCCATCAGTCAGAATTAGTCCCAGCAACAAATACACTGGTATTGTAAGAGGTAGACTTTCTTTTTGTACATTTATTGGGATTTTAGACTATGGATACTTCACGCTGGTTCGATTAAACCTCCCCAGTCCCTGAAGTAGAAGCCCGAGATAAAAATCTTGCATGTTTATAAAATGGGTTCAGTTTTTCAACATTTTGAGATGGAGCAGCAAAGCAAAATTCATTTCCTTTGAAGAAATCTGTACACATTATCAAAGATCCTGTACAGGTGTGGGACATCAGATCTTGGAATGACAGTGTGGGGATTAAGGAGACATTTTACTTTACAGTTTGGTTCTAGTGGGGTGTTATTAGCAGAAACCACAAAGTATAAGTCTTGGAGGGTAGCTGTCACTACTATCTGAAACCAGGATGTCTAAGGTCAACATCTGAGATTTCTGGCAACAGAGGAATGGGAAAGTCTGTACAGCCTTACGACAGCAGAGTGGCTGGGTGACAGGCTTAGCCCGGCATCAGCCCTTCATGCTGCCTGAGAGGAAATCAGCACCTGAACAGATTGCCATTAGCTGAAGGTAGCTCTCATGGGAAGAACAAAAAGTACCAATTTCCATTTGCAGTGGAAAAAAAAGATGTCTTAAACCATGGCATTGTACAATAGAAACAGAAAGCTGGCTTCCAGTTTCTATTCAGTAATGTTTTGATACAAGGTATGCTTCCTTTTTCCTGTAACTCACCCACTGAAATTGTAACTGAAAATTCCTTTTTCTTACAGCTACGGTGAAACCAAGCCCAATGCATCTTTTTTTTTTTCTTCTTTTCCCATTTTAAATATGATAAAATGAGATCTGCTTAGGCTGCAGTCACAGCTGCAGAAGTAACAGCCTGCTGACTATTGTGGATGGACACAAAAAAACTTCTGGCTTTTTTTACCATTTCTCTTCCCCCCGCCCCCCCCCCCCCCCGCCTTCTGGGGGGTTTTTTTTTTTTTT
>VWZZ01003600.1:5062-31370 GCA_013399095.1 Psophia crepitans | reverse complement strand
AGTACAAGGAAGCTGCGAGTGGGGCAGGGGGTGGGGAACAGTCGCAATTTGCTCCAGGGGAGGTTTAGGTTGGAGATTAGGAGAAATTTCTTCTCAAAGAGGGTGGTCGGGCACTGGAACGGGTTGCCCAGGGAGGTGGTGGAGCCACCGTCCCTGCGGGTGTTTAAGGAAAGGTTGGACGTGGTACTGAAGCACATGGTTTAGTGGGTAATAGGTGGTGGGGGGACGGTTGGGCTGGATGAACCTTGAGGTCTCTTCCAATCTTTATGATTCTATGACTCTTTATATAAGAACTGTAGTACCTGATAACTCAGAAAAGTTGCTTGTACTCCCCTAATAGTCGCAATTTTAACTACAGTTACAATAAGATGTGTATATGTCTATACACATATACAGAAACGTGATATAAATATCAGGCACTGCCCCATGCCAGACACAGCTGGTTCTAGCTGGCTCCAAAGGACCCACCACAGGACACAGGTGAGTCTAGCAGCCAGTGCGGTGGTGCCTTGGGGAAAAGATTTTTAAGACGGGCTCTGGGACCCTAGATGCCCCGAGATGGAGGACCGTGACTGCGGTAACAATAAACTCCCAGCTGACTCTGAACTTGTGTGGGACTTGCTGCTCCACATGGATGCATATAGGTCCATGGGCCCGACAGGCTTCATTGCAGGGTGCACAGAGAGCTGGCCGATGTCATCGTGAGACCTCTCTCAATTATTTTTCAATGGTCTTGAGAATTTGGAGAGGTCCCAGTTGACTGGAGGCTGGCAAACTTTGTTCCAGTTTTCAAGAAGGGCAAGAAAGATGACCCTGGTAATGACAGGCCTGTCATCCCCACTTCAGTGCCTGGTAAAATTATAGAGGAAACTATGCTGGGAGTGATTTAAAAACACCTGAAGGACAATGCAGTGACTGGTCACAGCCATCACGGGTTCATGAGAGGAAGATCCTGTTTAACAAATGATTTTCTTTTATGACATGGTCAACCATCTAGCTAATCAAGGGAAACCAGTCAATGTAATCTTTTTTAGGTTTCAGTACAGCTTTCGATACTTTCCTTCAGGGTTTTTGTCTCCCTCTCCTCTGCTTTTAATTGGTTTGGATTAGACACAAAGAAAAAAAATTACAGTAAGGGTGGTAAGTCACTGGAACACCTTTCCCAGAGAAGTTGCGGATGTCACATCATTGGAAATTTTCAAAGCCAGGTTGGGTGGGGCTTTGAGCACAGCTACAGGCTAGGCAGAGAACGGATAGAAAGCAGCCCCAAGGAGAAGGACTTGGGGGTGCTGACTGATGAAAAACTCAACATGAGCTGGCAGTGTGCACTGGCAACCCAGAAAGCCAACTGTGTCCTGGGTTGCATAAGAAATAGTGTCGCCAGCAGGTCGAGGGAGGTGATTCTCCCTCTCTACTCCACTCTTGGGAGAACCCACCTCAAGTACTGCATCCAGCTCTGGGATCACCGTTACAGGAAAGACATGGATCTGCTGGAGCAAGTGCAGAGGAGGGCCACAAAGTTGATCAGAGGGCTGGAGCACCTCTCCCATGAGGACAGGCTGAGAGAGTTGGGCTTGTTTAGCCTGGAGAAGAGAAGGCTCCAGGGACATCTAATTGCAGCCTTCCAATACCTAAAGGGGGCCTGCAGGAAAGCTGGAGAGGGGCTGTTTCTAAGGACAGGGATTGATAGTACAAGGGGTAATGGGTTTAAACTAAAAGAAGGGGATTTGGATTGGACGTTAGGAAGAAATTCTTTACTGTGAGGGTGGTGAGGTGCTGTAACAGGTTGCCCAGAGAAGTTGTGGAGGCCTCATCCCCAGAAGTGTTCAAGGCCAGGTTGGATGGGGCTTTGGGCAACCTGGTCTAGTGTAGGGTGTCCCTGCCCATGGCAGGGGGGTTGCAACTAGATGATCTTTGAGGTCCCTTCCAACCCTAACCATTCTATGATTCTAATCTAGTGGGAAGACCAGGGCACGGTGGTTGGACTACATGATTTTTAAAGGTCCTTTCCAGCTCAAACAATTCTATGATTCTATGAAATGTCTCAGTACTTTTTCATTTTGATTAGCCTCCAATGTCTGATCCAAAGGATACAGATCAGCTATGGGTTCATTATTATATTTCCCAGGACAGAATAAATACTTGTATATCTTCACAGTATCAGAGACAGTATTACATATGAAGTTCTCTCTGTTCAGGTAGCAGAGTTTAGTCCTGACTGCGTATTACATATCTGTGCTGAAATCTTCTAAATGTTACAGTGTTTGTGACCTGAAGGATCTGAACAATTTTGTGTGTGATGTTTTCAAAATTAATGCTATAAATAGTCTTAGATATACAAGAAAGCATTTTACTGTTTTACACAGATCGGACTGTTGGCTATGGTAAGGTATTATCCTTTCCCCTCCTTTTCCAGAAGATCTTGTATATCCTGTATAGTGTTTGTTTTCAATTGATAGGACAATGAGAAATTCAGTTTCTGTTGAGACTTGGAAGAGTCGAAATATGACTTATATCACTTTTTCTTCCCCACCCCCGCCACACACATTGTGAATACTCTTAATTTCAGGATCATTTGGAAATATGGAGTGCTTAAAATGTACACTGCAGATTTCATGGTGGAGTGTGACTTCCAGTTTATAATATTTTTAAAACGCACATTATAATGGAAGTAAGAACTAAAAAAAAATATATCCTCTATATTTCATAAAAATAATAATTTTGACTACTGGGAGGACACGACTGAGCTTGGTAGTAGTAAATTTTTTATTCACCTCCCAATAGGAAACTGGCATCTTAGTCCAATTACTTTAGATGTATCCGTGTCAACCCTAGAGTTGAAAAATAAACCCTGGAGAAAACAAACTTATCACCAGCTTTTCTGTCCTGCTGTGAAAACACTGATGACTATATAATTGAGGTGACATTGGCAAAAAGTCTATGCAATTTTTTTCTTAGCTAAGACAGTCCTTTCATCCATGTGGGATTGTTTTGAGACTTTGTGATAAGTCAAAAAGAAAGTTGGGTATGGTTCCCTTTTTTTTCTAAGGGAGGAAAAAAAAAAGAAAGAGACTAGAAATACAGTTCTATTAATAGAAGAGTAGGGAATACCGAATAGATCTAATCTGTGACCAAATATTTAACTATTTAAAATATAATTAATTCAAATCCCTACATTCTTGTTTTATTAAACTTGCCTACAGCAAAGAAGTAACACAAAAGCTGAAATGGATGACAAGGAGCTGGGAAATGTTACTACAATGCCTCAGGTGGATGTTAGACATACTGAAAGAAAAGTAGCCTCTTGTGATTAGGTCAGCTGTTAAAACTATGAATGTTTGCTTATTGCTGTGATTGTTTTTTTGTTGTTTTTTGTTTATTTCATGCTGAAAAGCATGCATTGTTGGTGACTGATTAGAATACTGAAAAGTCAAATCATGGAAGTTGATTTGTCCCCTGTTTTTCCTTTGAGCTGAATAGATATGCCATATATACCTCATTTGCTCTAATGATATTTTTCTAACCTCTGTAATTTTGCCATTTAGTTTTTTTTCTCTCCATTTCAATTTTTAAGGCAATGATAGGTTGGGGTTTTTTTAAATCTGATTTTTACAGTCAAAGTTGATAAACAATATTTCAGTTCCTTTCTTTATATATCTCATTATGATTTGAGAAAATCAACAGAAATATGACACACATATCTATCATCATTTGTACATCAGATGGTAGGTGCTAATGACATGTTTCTTCAGCCGTTTTAGCTGATGGAAAGATTCTACATCCTGATCCATGGAGCCAATCTTTCCTCTGATATTTCTGATGTATTACATTAAGTGAAAGTTCAAAGCGGTAGAATTGACCTTGTAGATCTAAAAATAATTTTGCCTGAATACCAAAAAAAAAAAGCAGAAATCCTATTCTTTCTGAAGCCAGGCCATTGGAGAGGATTTGTCCTGAGATCCAGGAAGACTGTAAGAATGAGAAAAGGACAGGCTGTCTCTGGGGACAATAGTAGTATTGTATATACTGGCAGAAGATTACATTTTGAATAAAATCACACCACTAGGGAACTATAGAAACGTAGAGTGAAGTATAGACCAAACACACAACAAAAGTAAGCAATATAGAGCTCAAGTTATAGCTGTAAAGTTGAATAAATTGCTGGATTTAGTAAAGAAAATGGACATCTAAGATTTACCTGATCCTAATCAAGGTTTAGAGAGTGAAAAGAGGAAAGGACATATAATAATGGCAAAATCTGCAGATATACAGAACAGAAAGACACCTAAAGTCAATATGTTCTTTATGCAACTTCTAGAGCTCACAGAAAGTGCTTAAAATAGTGGTGTTTGAAAGTCACCTGTCTTAAAATCATTGATGTCTTGCTTTAGAAGATTAGCTAGTCTGAAAAATAGCTCAGAATTCGCTGACCAGGAGAGGTGATGATGGTGAGAACATGCTCTTATACATTGAGGCAATGTCACTTTGAGGTAATGGTCACTGAGCAGTAGTAACTCTTCTTGAACACCTTTCCTGTCCACAGCTGTGCTTTTATTCTTTCTCATCAGCCCAAAGAACAGAAATGTCATTATTGAAAAGGTGTCTAAATTTATTAGCAGAATGAAAATCTGGAAAGGCTTCATGAGAGTAACCTCTGGTTAGTATATCCCATTGGTGTCCAGGTAGAAAAAAAAGACTACTGAGCTACTTAACTGTATCAGTGGTGAAGCTCTGTGAGGCTCCGATAACAAATGAATGTCCCAAACATTCATCTTAACACAAGCAGGGATGGACTGATAATGAGAGAATGTGGCATACATCTGTCTCGACCAAGAACAGAGCCTGCAGGAGGCAGGATACCGTCTTGTGAGCCCCTTCTCCTCTCCCTATAACGCCCTGATAAAACCATCTGCCCTCTGTGCATACGTGCCTGTGAGGGGCCATAGCTCACTCAGCCCCGAAGTGGGGGGAGACAGTGAGACCCCCTGAGAACCCCATAACCCACCGACTCATTTCTGGAACGCTCCTGAGCTCATACTGTGACTGCGCAGTGATGACAACCCCCCGCCTATGGGTCGGGCACTTTGGGTTATAAAAAGGGGAAAACATGAGCTTTCAGCATGCACCCACCACCTGAGGACCCCAACTACAAGCAGAGAAAGCCGCTGGACCCAGGATGGTAATAACTCTTCTCCTCTTCTCTTCTCTTCTCTTCTCTTCTCTTCTCTTCTCTTCTCTTCTCTTCTCTTCTCTTCTCTTCTCTTCTCTTCTCTTCTCTTCTCTTCTCTTCTCTTCTCTTCTCTTCTCTTCTCTTCTCTTCTCTTCTCTTCTCTTCTCTTCTCTTCTCTTCTCTTCTCTTCTCTTCTCTTCTCTTCTCTTCTCTTCTCTTCTCTTCTCTTCTCTTCTCTTCTCTTCTCTTCTCTTCTCTTCTCTTCTCTTCTCTTCTCTTCTCTTCTCTTCTCTTCTCTTCTCTTCTCTTCTCTTCTCTTCTCTTCTCTTCTCTTCTCTTCTCTTCTCTTCTCTTCTCTTCTCTTCTCTTCTCTTCTCTTCTCTTCTCTTCTCTTCTCTTCTCTTCTCTTCTCTTCTCTTCTCTTCTCTTCTCTTCTCTTCTCTTCTCTTCTCTTCTCTTCTCTTCTCTTCTCTTCTCTTCTCTTCTCTTCTCTTCTCTTCTCTTCTCTTCTCTTCTCTTCTCTTCTCTTCTCTTCTCTTCTCTTCTCTTCTCTTCTCTTCTCTTCTCTTCTCTTCTCTTCTCTTCTCTTCTCTTCTCTTCTCTTCTCTTCTCTTCTCTTCTCTTCTCTTCTCTTCTCTTCTCTTCTCTTCTCTTCTCTTCTCTTCTCTTCTCTTCTCTTCTCTTCTCTTCTCTTCTCTTCTCTTCTCTTCTCTTCTCTTCTCTTCTCTTCTCTTCTCTTCTCTCCTCATCTCTCCTCTCCTCTCCTCTCCTCTCCTCTTTCTTTCACTGTCTTTCCTTTTCTCTCTCTTTGTCTCTAACTTCATTCTCAGCACACCAAGGTAATCTTATCACAAGTTTTGCTAAACCACTGTCTCTCGTGATTCCACTGAGTTTTAAGTGTTGCTATAACCTTTGCCAAGCCTCTGTCTTTTGTAGTTCTGATGAGTTTGAAATAAATTTGTAGTTTGTTTAAACCTCTAGAGTAATTGTCATTACTCCTGATTACTACACAAAGAATTAAAAAAATTACTTCTCCCTTACACCCACCAAGTTGGATGGGACAAGCTCTTTGAAACAAATACAGAAAAGTAACTCTGGGTAATGAGTAAATTTAGCTCTGGGAGCTAAAGTCTGGGACAACTGGAGGAATATCTAAAAACACATTTTTCACTTACATGCCAATTTAAGTGCAAAACCCCTGCTCTGTATGCATGCTATTAGCTTTACAGTGTTTTGTTTTCACATTACATTATTTTTCACCTTGTTTCTGTATGAAGAGATGACTGCTGATGACAGTGCTTAGAAGATCTAGTGAATGATATACAGTTTTTCACAAAGTAATTTTATTCACAGTTTTAAAATAAACGTTAAGATTTACAAGTAATGGAAATTAATATATTTGCATTGTAATAATCAACAGAGTTTCGTCCTTTAACATCGCATCTGACAAATATTTTTTTGTACTATGTAAAGAAACAGCATTGCAGTAACTATTTGGCTGCTCTTATATTTCATGTTAGCTCTGGCTCTGTCTGTCTTTCCTTGCTGTCTCGTTGTCCTCCTTATTTTCCTTTTTCAAGGAAAAATTTCTTAAATTTCATATTTTTTTCAGGCATAGATTATGCATACTAAGTAAAACTATAATTTTAAAATGTATTTTATTCAGAATGTATCTTTTTACATGGTTACATTACAGAAAAAAAGAAGCTACAGTTTATCTTCAGTTAATATATTAACTTACATAAAGTTAGACTAAGATGAAAATTGCAGATTTTTGTATTTTTAAAGGAAGAAAATGATGCATAGAGATAAGTATCATAGCTAAATACAATGGATGTAGCTGTCATAAAATAGAGTTAAATTCAGATACCGCTGTAGGGTTGGAAGAGTCTGCTTGCAAGAAAAGCAAAGCAATATCTTCATTAAACTTCTTTGTAATCAGTTGCATTAGTTTACTAATATATTTCTACTCTGTCTATATCAGAATATCTAGGACAGTGAAACATTCACAGAAGTATATGGTTAAATAGCAACTTCCCATTTTATAGAAGAACATGAAGGTCAAAATTTGTACAAGGGACTTTCATGTGAAGTATGAAATAGAACTGAAGGAGTGTCACTAGATAAAAATTAATCTGATACCTAAACTACACTGCAAAATTCCCACTGATGAGAAAGGTGTGCCCATATATCAAAACACAGGGTTTTGTACATACTTTACAGTTTTCTAAAAATATTAACTCAATATTGGAAACAGTTCTGTATTCAATTTCTGAGAATTAAGCAGAATCAATTCGGAACGATTTGATGACATATCATGTCATGTAGGCATGGTTAATGTAATTTGAATAAAGGTGATGACTTGGCAGATCTGTGAAGGGGAATTCGTACCCAGATTCTGTAGTTTCAGGCCATTGTCAATGGACTGATGTGAACCTCATGTGGGCTCATGTGAATGTTACGAAGTTTAACAAGGACAAGTCCAACGTCCTGCACCCAAGTCACAGTAACCTCCACTATCAATATAGATTGAGGAATGAATGAATTGAGAGCAGCCGTGCAGAAAAGGACTTGGGAATACTCATGGACGAAAAATGGGACATGGGCCAGCAATGTGCTCTTGCGGCGCAGAATGCAATCTGTATCCTGGGCTGCATCAAAAAAACAGCCTGTCCAGCAGGTCAAGAGAGGTGATTCTCCCCCTCTACTCCACTCTTCTGAGATCCTGCCTGGAGTACTGTGTCCAGCTCTGGAGTGCCCAGTAGAAGAAAGACGTGGACCTGTTAGACTGTGTCTAGAGAAAGGCCACAAAAACGATCAGAGAGCTGGAGCACCTCTCCTATGAGGAAAGGCTGAGAGAGTTGGGATTGTTCAGATCAGAGAAGAGAAGGCTCCAGAGACATCCGACTGCAGTCTTTCAGTACTTAGAGGGGGCTTATAAGACAGATGGAGAGACTTTTTTACGAAAGACTGTAATAACAGAAAAAGGGACAATGGTTTGAAACTGAAAGAGGGTAGTTTTAGACCAGATGCAAGGAAGAAATTTTTTACGATGAGGCTGATGAGACACTGGAATAGGTTCCCCAGAATAGTTTTGCATGTCTCATCATTGGAAGTGGTCAAAATCAGGTTGGATGTTATTTTGGGCAACGTGTCCTAGTGGAAAATGACCCTGTCCAAGACAGGGGGGCTGGAGTAGATGTTTTTTAAAGGTTCTTTCCAATCCAAACCATTCTATGATTATATTGTATTATTATAGAATTCTGTAATCTTACCTTTCATTTGTAAGGTTCAATTGTGGTTGTTGTTTTTTTAAATGCTGGATTTATTTCGTATTGCATTTTAAAACTTGGTCCAGAGGCCTTAAGGTAAAATAAAAAAGAAAAAAGATTGAGAGTTTGTTCTAAGAAAGAAAATATCACACTAGTAAAATGTATAGACTGGTCAGTAAAAAATGACAAAGTAATTTTTTTTACAAAATAACTAGAAATAATGAATTTAAAAGTGAATAAGAATAGCAACAGTAATTTATCTGAGGTAGACTTATAGAGTAGATTTAAACTCACACTGCAGACAGGAATATATAGGTGTCCAAATACAGATATCGTCATGTAAACTAGGTGCTTGAGCTCTGAAAGTATATCTGATAGCTATTTGATTCAGCTGCCTAATCATAGCTGTTTATCACTATTTGAGATATTCTAGGGTATTTGAGACATCCACGTGTGCATCTCAGACCAGAACTTGGCATATATGATACGAGCAATCTGCTCAGCATGCTGATAGCACTAAAGATCCACAAGAGAACCTGTAAAACTCAGAAGTATCTCGCAGAGCAATGGAAGACATTTTTTTGATCATTTTCCATTTTTCTAAATGTTTTCTGTTTGACATTTAGTCAACATTAGTCTTCATTATATCTCCAAGTGTTGACACCAAATCAAAGCTGCTGCAGTTGATGTGTCCCTTAAGAAAAAATATGACTCCATTAAATTGTTCTATTGTTCCTGAAGGTGAACATAAATTCCAGAAAAACAGGGAATGTAACAACTGTTTGTTCAATTTGAGATAAGTTTGTGCTTATGTCTTTTTCATGATGATGTCGTTTTGCTTTAATAATGAAAATAAAATGTAAACATAACATTTGTGTTAGATATTGTCAGTTTAAAGTGCTGACATCCCATCAGAATTATTACAAAGAAAAACTTATATTTCTTTGGGCTAATATTTGAAAGTCTAAGATCTAAGGCAAATGAGAATAGGAGAGGGTGGGACAGCATCTTTTATTCCTAGTGCTGGAATTTCAGTGTCAGAATTAAAGAGTCCATCTTGTGGTTAATTCAGTCTGAATTTACCACATGGGAAATGCACTGTCTTTTTTATCATATTACATAATCTGTTTCTAGGGAATTTTCACCTCATATAAAGTATGTATTTATTAATATTCAGACTCTAAGTTACTCTGTGGATTCTCTGTTCCTGTATTTCTCGAAGTCCTAAGGTCAAGCAGTGTCCGGAAAATATTAAGAGTCTGTGTTTAGAGAAAGGAAAAAATAAATAAAATAAAAGCTTCCTTCTTATCTTATGGTGCATGGCAGGTTTAAATGCCATGAGAAGGAAGCTGATCTGTTGTTTTTTAAGAACTCACTACTCAGTGTCAACACTGACCACATTAATTACAGTAGGAAATTGGTTTTTGAGTAGGAAATTATTTTTAACCAGGCAGTGTTTCAGGAACTTCCTCTCTTCTGATTTTGGGGAAAGGAAAATGCAAAGAGACACCTTTTTACTTTCTGCTTCTCTCCCAGTAAATGATTCAGTAGTATCTGAGTCTTGTATGAGCACTGAAATCTGGAAAACTTGGTTTCTCATTCAACAATAGATCTGAATTTTCATTTCAAATATCTAATAAAACATGAGCAAACATGAAAATTATGAAAGTGATTAGCTCTTTAAAAGGTTTTTCAAACTCTCTGCTTTAAATGTAGAAATTCTGTTGACTTATACGTGTTGTTTTCCAAGAACTTTTATACTTGATGTTAGAATGTTTCTTCCAGGAACTGCACATACAGCTGCTAATAGAAGTGCTCTTTATCCATTGCTTGTAATATTGTCTGAGTGAATATTATTTTCTAAAAGGAGATAGAAATGAAACGGTCATAATGGGGCTTTTCATTAGAACACAATAAAATACAGACTTGTGCAGTAAATACTTGATGCATTACCCAAATTCTAGTTACTTTATGAGTTATGTTTTCACTGCCTCTTAAAATGAGACAGCTGATGTGACACTGGGGATATAGAGGAGATTCAGATCAAAACCAGTTACCAAACAACATGCATGAGAAGTGTCTTGTCAAGCACAGTTACTCTTTGGAACATTGATCACAAAATACCCAGTTACCCTACAGCTGTGGATGACAAGATTGACTTAGCATACAGCAACTTTGCTTGCTTCTTATTATATATGACATTACATAGTATGCTTCTGTGTTTATATTGAGATCAAAGTATTAGGCCTTGGCAAAAGACTGTACCTTGCTGGCCAGGCAGGTAATTTTTTGTGATCACTAAAGATCTTGACACACATCAGTACTTCTAGCTGGATTGAAATAAGTTAAAATATCTCTTCTTAATTTTAAGTTGGTGGGGTTGTTTTTTTCCCTACTCTTTGGATAGGCCAATGAGGCAGTTCTTTTTAAACAATACTGTATGTGTTTAAGTGTCCTTGAAGCCATTAGTTTCTCTACATTTCACAAATGAATTTACAACTGTAAAGGTTCTTTGATTATGAATTAAGAGATATTTAATCTTATAAAACCAATATTTAGAGTTTATAAAAATTATCTAGTTTTTCAAGGACAGATTCATACCAAACTATTTCAACTTCAAATTCAGACTATAAGCCTTGATAAATTCAGTTATTCTGACTAAAAATTTGAATTAATTATTCTTAGTAGTCATTTTCATACATCTGTTTCAATAGTAAAGAAAATCAAACCAAACCTTTTGTTTACATCTCCCATTGAAAAAGTAACAAGTCTATGAATTTTCACTACTCTAAAAATAGAAATGAAAATGTATGAATGAGATATTTAATAAAATTTTGGTTTGACTGCCTGTAAGTTTAGCAATTCCGTACTCAAAATTATTTCTTCTGTTACTTGGATAGTTACTGACATGTGATACTATACTTCTAGAAAGCTTTTCAAAAACTTACATTTTTAAAGGTAGATTAAAAAAATGAAATTAATGAACATGAGACTGAAGTGGATTTTTTTTTATTTGCTCCTCATCTTCCCAACATATGAGATTGGTGAACATATAGCTACCTAAATGTGCAATGCAGTTGTTTCCTACTACTAGTGGTCTACATACAGTCTGACAGGATATAAGTAGCAAGACCTAACTAGAAAGTACAGAAAGTACAATTCTGTGCGTATTTGAAAGTTTTTTCTATAGCTCAAAATATATACAGAAATAAATGTTATACAAGGATGAGGCATTTTTTGAGGGGGTGTTACCACTTGTGATTATTTATGTGGGGTTTTTTTTCCACAAACACCTACACGCTTTTCTGGGAAATATTTTAGGATGGTTAAGACATTTTCCTACCTGAACAATATCCCCATTTTCACTCCTTGTCATGTTTCTGTGTACAGACATATGTGTTGTGGAAACACTGATAAATAACACGATCCTCTCTATACCACTGTGATTCAGGATTTCCAGCATATCATTCAGTTAAGTCACCCATCATCGTCACCATAATCCATTTGCAATCTGTATGCCTTTTCTACAGGGAACTAAATACTACATTCCCTTAAATTTTTATGATTTCTAGGCATGATAGATAAAATAAACTGATTGAAAAGGAAATAAAGGAAACTACTGCAAACAGAGAAATGCCAATAAGCAATTTGTTTGTGTCTAACACTGTCAAAAACTACTCTGAATAAAAATAAAACCTATGATTTCATTCTAATTGTCATAGAAACGTTTCTTGAAACTGGCATATGTTTAGACACAATGTAGTAATTTTGAAATACATGAATTACTGGTGTTCACATTCATTTTATATTTTTTACAAGGGGGTTGCTTGGCCTCTTTTTTTCAGGGGGAGAAATCTTTTAGTTTGTTTTTTCCTCTTGAAAATAAAAACCATAACTCCCTGCTGTGTGCCAATACAAACGGCATGTTTATTTTTTTTACATTGTACATTCAAAAAGAATCCAAAGGGAGAGTAATGCAGAAAGCTTGGTATACAATCTTGTTAAAGACCAATTACAGTTTGACAGAAGTTTTTGATAAGAATTATATTTAGAATCAATTTTGACTATTTCTTTCCATCATCATCTTTTTATACTAAAGATATTTGAATAAACATGGGGTTCATTTCTAAAGAGCTTTCTCTCTTGTACTATTATATCCCCAGCTAGTCATAATCATCTGTCTGTAGCATTAGAACTGGCTGAGGAGTAAATGGCTTTGATGTCACGGCACAGGTTATTACTTCAGTTGATGTACCATCATTGAGAACTGTTAAACAAAAAAAATAAAAAATATTTTTGCTTTCATGAAAAAGTTCTTACCATTTGAAATTCAATGGGTAGATGGACAAAGACATAACAAAAGTTAAAAACAGTGAATCCTTTTTCTCTGGAGCATTGCTTTGTGCTTACTTACAAGATTTTAAAGCTTGATATGTATTTCTCCTCTGCCCCTTCTTTTCTTAAAAAAAAAAAAACCCTTACCTTTTTTCCCTCAGAAATACAAATAATTTCTATATAGGACTTTTCCCTCAACTTAAGTGAAATTTGAAGGTGGGACCATCTGATATCTTTTGCTATTATTGCTGAACATATTTCTTTCCACCAAAAAACCCCAAACCCTTCAACAAATACAAAATTAAACAAACAAACTTTTAAAATGTCCTGGAGGTAGCTGTCTGTGGTCATGAGAGCAACTTTTTTTGAGAAGTGAGAGCAAGTGCAGAGATCCAAAGAGAATACTTAGACATTGCAATGTTCAGAACTGCAAAATGTAAAAGGCACCTGGCTGCAGGTACGCAAAATTCACCAAAAGCAAATTAGCCATGCAAGTTGTCTGGAGAGAGTGAGGTTCTCAGACTGGGATACACAGCAACTAGAGTGCTAAACTATAGGTCAAATAATAATATTATTGCTTCTTGCATAAAATAAGATCAGATGTCTATTTGGAACCACGTTTCAGAGGCTGGAACTGTTTCCTGTGTTTTCAGGACAGCTTTCCCAGCATTTTGTATTTCTTAGTGTACACAGATGGATAAAGAGAGAGACACAAGCCAAAGCCCTTTCTGCCAGCTGAGTGTTCCCATGGTTACAAGAGTGTCCTGGTACATGAGACATTCTCCTGACAGGTGAGATGAGATGGGTATAAAGCCTTCCTGGCTAAGATCTATTTACCACCACTATGCAGTCCATTTAACATAAGCAGATCCAGTTGGAAGATTTATTTTGATTTCTGACTAGCAAACCTGCACAGAGTGCTGTTGTCTAAAATCTGGCCAAGTGGTGTGTTAGACATATAAATGTTTACCATCTGCTAAGAGGCTTCTGCCTTTTGTCCTACTGTTTCTTTTTCCACTACTAGGAAATTGGAGGAGTAGTTAAATGAGTGCACTGCATAAACCTTCGCTGTAGCCTTATGATTTATTTTTGTAATATAGTGTCACTTCGATTGGAGCCCCCTTTACAACACGTAAATAGAAAAGGACAAAGAAAGCAAGGACAAACTATGAAGTAAAAGGTGAAGAAGACATGACATGATTAAAGGTTTGATTCAAGGCACATGAGAAAAAATCTCAATAATTTTACAGGCTCTGAATCTGGCGCTTCCCCCCCTCCTCCCCAAGTACTTTGAGAACAGGACACATAGTACTTGCTCAAGGACACATTTTATCTATGACCAAGAATCAAAATGAATATTTTTAGTGTTAGAACAGAACTTTAGCTATATGGTCATACACACTGTTTTCTTTACCATTTTATTTAGTGGAATTCAAGGAACTTTCAATTTTTATGAGATTCCAGCATACACACCAACCTTTCACTGCAGCCCTAATTCAGGAAAGTGGAATTTGTAGAGTGAGGAGGATGTGAGGATGAATTGAGACTAAAATACAATTTGTTCTCCAGAAAATATATAGCAGAAATCCGACTGTGACTCAGGAAAGCCTCTATAAGAACACCCATGAGCATCTCTGCTAGCTGGAATGTCAAACACTCCCTCACTGCTTGCACTGCAGTTTGAACATTTTCTTACAAACTAACACTTATATTACTGATATAGTTTATGCCCTTTGCACTAGTCCATAATTATTTTTTATTTTCTCGACCTCGTGTCATAACTGTATATTCTTTCAGGTTAAGAACTTGTTTTTCTCTGTACTAATGCCGCAAAGTGTTTTAATATCTTTACATGCTTTGATACCTGTAAGTAGGTTTCAATGGACAAATTCCTACATGATCATCAGTTTTTGAACCTTCTGCTCCACAGTTTCAAAATATTGTCAGGAGTTCAACAGTGTTCTGACATGATCATGTTATCAAATAATTACATTTTATTATTATTATTGTAAATAAGTATCAGAACCAAAGCTAGTATGATTAATATTATGTTAAACACAATATGAAAGCATTAGAATTACAGATTTTTTTGTATCAGGAAGTTTAATATGAATATTTTATTGTACAATATTGGTATTAATTTAAGAAATGTAATTCAAATGTAATTCAAGTAATTCTATTAAAAAATAAAATCTAAAAAGGAATAAATGTAGAAAATAACTTCCACCGAAATTCATCTGCCCTTTTATTTGTTTTCACACAAGCCCTTGAAAAGAAATAGAAACACTGTTTTCCTTTGTGAAAGAGGTGACAAGGTAAACAGAAAATTGAAATATTTAATTTTTCTATTCCTTACAGAATAATTGCTTTAACTGTACATGTAGTTGACTGCTGTCCATCTCCTAGTCTGAAAAAACAGTCATGGTTGCAGAAAAGTTGTGGTCCTTTTCCATAGGAAATGTTTCAAAAGTTCACCTTTTTTTTTTAATATTAAAACAGTTTTCCTTAACTTGGGTTATTAAAGGAAAATTTGTTAATTTTTCAATATATTAGCATTTCATGTATAGGTTTCTGCACACATATATCAATATAAAGTCTGTATTTTATTAACAAATTTCCATACCAATACTAAGTATTTAAAGTGGCTTAGCAAACATCTTAATAAGAATGTAAAATAGACTTTTTCTTTGTCTATAAATATAGAAATTAAGATATGTAAGGAAGGAAATGGGATGATTAAGAACACAAATCAGAATTTATAGATGTACTTAAAATTCCCTTAGAATACCTCTTAAATATCATACCTTCTCAGCAGCACTTGGTAAAGGAAAATAAAACAAAAGTATAATTTTTTATGTGTAACTTCAGTAAAGGATTTATCACCTCCTCTTCATTACTCTCAAACAATTTTGGTAATGATACACGTAGTTCATTCACAATATCTATGAATGGAAGCAACCACTATCATTATACATTTATATGTTTATGAACATATAAATGTCTACCTGTTAGGAAGACAATTTTGTTAGGGGGGAAAAAATCCAAACTTAATTAGTTTTATTTTTTTCTTCCTTAGAATATCAAAAAGTATTTTCATAGAATCATGTGTGTTGGAGGAGACCTATGACCATCTAATCCAACATCTTGCTCATATCAGGTCAACTTAGATCAGATTGCTTAGAGATATGTCTAGCTGAGTTTTGAATATCTTCCAAGGGTGGAAACTGCCATAAGACAACCTGTTCCAGTGTTTGACCAGATTTGCCTTTTCCATGCCTTTTGTCACTATCTCACGTCATTCTGGGCACCAAGCTCACATTTTCTTAACTTTTCTTTTGCAGATGAGATACTTAAAGAAACCTATCCTGTTGACCTTCACATCCTTTTCAGTTTTCAACCCAGTTGACTTTTGGCTTTCCTGACTCTGTTCAGTAACCAATTCTTGTTTCTCCCTTATCTATAATTCCTCTTAAAATTTGAGCTCAGTTAAGAATTCCCTATTCATCCAAGTTGACATTATTTTCTGTGCATTTTTCCTGTGCTCTGAGAAGCTCATCCATGAAGATTAGCCAGATCTTCTGGGCCTCTTGGCCCTCCACAATGCGTCCCTTGGCACTGTCCCATGATATCCTGTCAAACAGGTCCTTCAGCAAAAGAGAATCTGTTTTTCCAGATTGCACGGTTGTGACTCTAACGTGTCTTGCTCACTTCTGCCCAGAATTTTTGTTGACCAAGTCTGCTGTAAACCTTCACGTGTTCACCTAGTTCTTTCCTTTTTTGAGCACCAACAGGTCCAGCAGAAAATTGCCGCTGGTCAGCTCATGAAGAACCTGCATCAAGAAATTATCTTTAACACACCTCAGAAATTTCCTGGATTGTTCGTACCCAGTCATATTATTCATTCTGCAGCTTTTCAGATGACACAAGTCCCCCATAAGTACCAAGTCCTGCAGCTGTGAGGTTTCTTCCTGTTGTCTAAACAAGGCTTCATCTACTTCCTCTTTTTGATTAGACATAACAGGTATTCTTCTCTGCATCACTTCTTTTTGACCTCTGATCGTTAACCACGAACTTTTGACTTTCTCATGACCTGTCCCAAGGGAAAATTCCCTGCATTCTAGGCACCCCTTTCCATCACACACTGCCCCTTTTCTTACCTTCCTAGATTGTCTTTTCCGAAAAGCCTCTGTCCATCCGTCCGTCCATCCATCCATCCATCCATCCATGCATCCATCCATCCATCCCAGCATTCCAATCATGCAAGCCATCCCAATGCATTTCTAATCTAAATGATGTTATAGCTCTGCAACTGCACACTGACTTTCAACTACTTCTGTTTGTTTCTCATGCAGCTACAGTACTGTAAATATATGCATTGCTCAGCCATCACTAGGTCTGCTTCATCAGCTTGACCACATTATATTTTCTGTTCTTCTGTTATCTCCTTTTAAATGTCAGCTTGACTCAAATTTTCTGCAGAAGTACTTTGTCCCAGTGCTTCGCTTACACATATTTTTATTCTTCTGCCATTGAATATAAAGTCATATAGGAAAGTAAAATATATCTCCATAATCATAACTACTACATCTATTTTTTTTCTCCTGGAAAACAGTATATTTAATCTAATAATATTGGAAAACTTAATCTCAATTTTTTTTGGACTTAGTTTTGTTACCATCTGTTTATATTTCAGGAAAGTAAGGTATGTGTTTATTTTTAATCATATATCAATTTTATGTAGGTTTGGTAATTACATTGTAATGTATATTCGGCTTTATACAATAACCTTGTTATTCTGGAAAAGGATATTGTATATAAACTACAACAAAAAGAAAATCAGACTCAAAAAAAAAAGCTATATAAAGAAATAGCTAGAACTAAAGGAGCAATGGAAGATATGACACTGAAATAGATGCACAATTCTATGTCTTTGAAGGAAGCATTCTGAGATAAAGATGCTATTGAGAATATTCACAAGTGTAAAAAAACAGTTTTGTTATGGCATTTAGTAACAAATTAAATAACTATGCTCATAACTTAATCATAACATACTAATTGAAGAACTTAATTACAAATCTGTTTCTTTTGCTAAGCACAAGGAACTTAAATAGGCATATTTCAGTTACCAACTTGCTCTAAAACCTGTCAGTTGGAAAATTTCTAGTGCCTCCTGTAGTCTTCAAGCATGGCGTGAAGAAGAATGAAGTCTTTCATGAAAAAGTCTTCAAAAGCATGTTTAAACTCTGCTCTGCTCTGAGTTTACTGTGAACTCAGTTGTTTTGAGTTATTTTTTACAAATAAAATTTAAATTGTGAATAATTTAAGAAATAGTGTGTATTCTATAAAAAAATTAATCCTTTTTATTACATCTCCTGCAATTGTAAGAGCAAATATAATATTTACGTTTTCTAACAGAACAAAGTGGACTTCATACAATCCATGGACAATTAAGGAAAGAAATAATCTCCATCAGTATTTCTTTTTTATTGCTGTACCACACAGCTCTTCAGTACTATTCACATCTTTGTTCAGAGTTCTTTGAATGCCCAGAAAATGTCTGTTCAAATTGAGCATGCTGTCTTTTATTGTATGTGGTTAAGTTATTGAAATTACTAGTATTAGCTTTGGGAAATGCTTTTGTATGCTGCTGCCAACTGTTTCTACTTTCTGTTGCAAAGGTGTATGTTGTAGTTAGACATGAGGAAAAAGTTTCTGGGTTTTGTCTAGAAGCAACAGATCTCACTTCTTCCACCAACTCTGCCAGCTCTGCCAGTTTTTAACAATTTCAAACTTATTCATTTGGACTCTCATCCTCCATGGATCTCTATTGCTTTTAGTGGGAATTGAAACTGTATCAAGGAAGCAGAGAGAAAGTTTTGAAGGTTATTCATTCCCTTGCTGCAGCTGTTACCTAAAAAAAACCAAACCAAACCAAACCAAAACAAAAACCTAATATATTCTTGATAAGGGAAAATAATTTTTCAAGTTTACATGAAGGAAAGCACAGACAAGGACAAAGTGAACTTGTACAGGCATTTTATATACCATAAGCAACACAACAATGTTTCAAATCCATTAGATCATGCTGCTGTCTCTTAAATATTACTTAAAATGCAACTTCTGGATTTTTTTCTGACAAGTCTTTATTTCAGCCTCTCAGCTGAGAAGGTGAATGTTATCTTCCCACATCCCTTGGTAACTGTCGTGTTTAAACCTGGTCAACAGCTAAAACAATGCAGTCATTCACTCACCCTACACCATAGTGGGATGGGGGAGAGAACTGCAAATTACAAAATAAAAAAATTAAAAAGCAAAACTCATGGATTGATATAAAGACAGTTTAATGAGACAGAGAAGGAAGATAGTAACAACAGCAACAATTGTAATAACAACAGTAATGACAAAATGATAACCAAAACATGTGATGAACAGTACAATTTCTCACCACCCAAAGTCAACGTTGAGCAAGTTCTGTGCCACCTCGCAGCCCACCTCCCAGTTATATACTGAGCATGACAATATATGGTGTGGAATATCCCTTTGGTCAGATGAGGTCAGCTGCCCTGGCTGTGTCCCCTCCCAGCTTCTTGGATACCCCTCGACCTTCTCGTTGGCAGGCCAATCTGAGAAGCTGAGACGTCCTTGGCTTCTTGGAAACAACTAAAAACATCAGAGTGTTATTAATATCATTCCTATCCTAAACCCAAAACACAATATTTTACCAGCTGCTAGGAAGAAAATTAACTTCATCCCTACTGAAACTAGGACAATAACCCAAGGTACACACTGTGCAGGGACTGACAGTTGTCACAGGGTTGTTTGCTGTTCACAGAACTGGGATTCTGCTCCAAATTGCTGCTTCCTGCCTGGGAGTGAGCACACCTTCAGCCTGGCTTCCTTGATGTGAGAATGACAGGTTCATGTTTGATGGGGAGCTCTTACACAGCTGCTGCTTCAGAGCAGTAGTGACCACAGGAATATGGCAACAGGACTGGCAAACAGCAAATTAGCAGTAAACACAGAAGCTGCTGTGGGAGGTGGCCCAGAGGTAGTACTTCAGATAACACAGCTTTGCACAAGATGATGGTGTGCCATAAGCATGACTCCAGCATGTTGGAGTCCTTGACCCAGATAGAGGTCCTAAGAAAACACACAACCATCCAGATCTCAGGCTGCAAGAAATAATTGGTGCCTCTCCCCCAGGCTGCAGGCACTGGTGGCCTCACCTATGGGAAATACCCTGTAGTGGAAGGCCTGAGCCACTAAATAAGTGAAAGATCCCTGTACTCGGCTCTGGTGAGGCCACACGTTGAGTACTGTGTCCAGTTTTGGGCCCCTCAATACAAGAAGGACATTGAGCTGCTGGAGCATGTCCAGAGAAGGGCAACAAAACTGGTGAAGGAACTGGAGCACAGGTCTTAGGAGGAGTGGCTGAGGGAACTCGAGTTGTTTAGCCTGGAGAAGAGGAGGCTCAAGGGAGAACTTATTGCCCTCTACAACTACCTGAAAGGGAGTTGTAGTGAGGAGAGTGTTGGTCTCTTCTCCCAAGTAGCAAGTGACAGGACAAGAAGGAATGGCCTCAAGTTGCGTCAGGGCAGGTTTAGATTGAATATTAGGAAAAACTTCTTCATGGAAAGAGTAGTGAGATATTGGAAGAGTCTCCCCAGGGAGGTGGTTGAATCACCGTCCCTGGAGACATTCAAAAAACATGTAGACATGACACTCCAGGATATGGTCTAGCAGGCATAGTGGTGTTAGGTTGACGGTTGGACTTGATGATTTCGGAGGTCCTTTCCAACCTTAGTGATTCTATGATTCTATTACCAGTGGGAGGAGGGACAGACAAAAGAGGATCAGGAAAGATAAACAGAAGATTGCCCACTTCTTTGCAAGGACCCTGCAAGGGTCTTTTTAATATATTTTTCTGTTCTCATGACTTTAAAGAACAAATTCTCGGTGTAATTATGTTACTTTTTCACTTACTGTAAAATTGCTTTCTCTCAGTTATTTAAAACATCCAGTTAGGCAACCTACTACTCAAATGTTTTTTCTTTGTTAAGTGCTTAAATATGCAGTACCTCTTACAACAGAAATATGCCTATTAAAACATCAAAATCGGTACGTTTAAAGAACATACTTTCACTTACATGGTAATTTTTAAGGCATACTTCACGTGAGTCTGCATCTTTTTCAGCTATGTCCTTTGAACACCAATTTACATGAAGTCTAACTACAAATGTCTAAAGGGCAAAACACGTGCACTTCTAAAATTAGAATTATTTTTACTTTTCATGTTTTGGACAGAATGCTTTTTTTTTTTCATTTATTTCAACAGTCACTACATTATGGCTACAAAAGCCTCATCAGTGAGTATCATCAAATTTGTGAAATTCATTAGAGATTGATCTTTCAGACACCAAGAACCTTTAACACTCATGAACTACAGTGTTTACATGAGATTATCTACAATAGTCAATCCCTTAGATATTCAGCATTTCTTTATTCAGATTTGTAAGGCTGTAACCAGCAGCTAACTAGAGTTTTATTGCTTGTATAATCAAATCAGTCTAAAACCACATTACCTGTAAAAGATATCGTACAACCTCTCTTCGATTTATCTTCAGCACCCCAGATGCCATGTTGCTGTCAACACAGTAAACCAATTTATATTTATATGTGTATAGGAATATGAACATTATGGTTAATGTTGGATGATGTCTGCTTTAAATGCATGTAACAGTAAAAATGATCCAAAAGTACCAGGTCAAGAGTATCAATTATGACAACTTTAGAAATGTTCATATATAAATAAGAAATATTTGTACATAAGTAAGTTTCATCTGCAGTTTTTCAGATAGTAATTTAATATTGAAGTATTTCAATGAACAAAATAAAAATGTTCAATGTTCTTCACTAGTTTTACATCAGATATCAGATCAGTAGCTGGGCAGATGGATTAAATTTAATCATGAGCCCCGAAGTAATATTTATAACCTAAATTGCGGTGATCATTAGGGTTTGATTCTGCTTGGCATCTGCAAAGGAATGACACAGCCATTCTCAAGATGCAGACAGGTAGAATACTTAGGTTTCTTTTGTAGTCTCTTGGCATTATTGACATGTGTGCAAAGAGTTTGCTTTTGTCTATGCGATTAACCAGTCAAGCATTTTTTAGTTTGGCTAGGTGTGTATGTACCAACACACACACACAGACACACGCACATACCATAGAATCATAGAATCGTTAAGGCTGGAAGAGACCTCAAGGATATATATATATATATATAAAAATACATGATAGTGAATACATATATTCTAAATAGACAAAAGAAATCAAGAGACAAGCTCAAGAAGTGGAAGTGTAAATGAGGGATGTTTATTGTGAATATACGCACACTGAAATGCAAAACATTCTGGAAATTTGACATTTAGGATTTAGGCAGAAATGCTTCAGTGAAGAAAAGAAAAAGATTATTTAAAATAAAATAATGCATTTTATTTTGCTTTTATATGAGCCATGAATGTGTTTGGAAGAAAGTGAATTCTTTCTGGACCTTGATCAGAGCATTATGAGAATGGTGAAGTTCTGTTTAGTAAACTTTAGTAGCTCAACATGTACTCTGCCAAACTGCACTGATAAAACAGAGATATGGGGTCATGTCTCCTGGGTTTTATTTCTGCCTTTCCCAACAATGCACTATACAAACATTGGAACTAAGAAAGATGCACAAGTGGATTAGAAATGGTAACATTCTGATGAAGAATCTTTGAGTATATTGGCCTTAAACACTTAAAAATATTGAAATATTTTCATAGTTACAAAAATATGACATCAGTGATCCAAACCTAGTGGCAAATGGACTGTTGAAGGCACCTCTTATTACAAGAAAAGCACTAAGCACTCAAACTTTAAATACTTGAGTAGTCACAGTGATTGCCTTGACATAGATGTCAGAACAAATATTGTGAAAGTCATGTTACTATTTTCCTAAGGCTACAAGTATGTTTTGTCTCTTTGTCTAAAGTTTTGATCTTTATACCTTTACTAATGTTTTTCTTGACAGTGTGATTTTCCAGCAGTAGATTCATGCTTTCAGAAAACATAAATTTTAAACCTCATTGAATGTGTGCAGTTTAGTTCCTGCATTCTTCTAGGCCTGTAACTAATATATATTTTTCCTCTAATCATTGCTATTTCTAATCTCAAAAAGACCTCCAACAAAAAATACCTAACTCCCCTAAAAATTCTATATGTATACCATGAATTATCTGTTTAAGTAAATTTCTTAAATTCTTAAAAGTTTAATTGTTGAAATTGTGTTTCAGACTGAGAAGCAGTGTGCATTTCAGTGACACCAGGTAGCTGCATGGAAGTGCACTCTCTTTAATTGAGGAAATGCTGCATTGCAGAGTAACATTTCCTCCTCCTGCTGCTCTTCATTATGGGAGATGTCTTTTATACACACTACTTGCTGAATTCCAGTGGGAATATTGTTTCTAATATACACACTGAACTGCTACTCCTAATGATGGCTCTGACCTCTGACCATTCAGGTTAAGCACCGCTTTCCTTCATTGTCTTTTGAAATAACTTTACCTTTGTCCTGGGTTTGTTTGGGTTTGGTTTGGTATTGCTTTGTTTTGTTTTTTAAATGTGGAGTACACAAACTTCAAATGGGCTGATTTTTCCTGAATGCTTCTTTCACTGGCAGTTTCATTTATAAACTTGCCAGAAACTGATGAGAATCATTGAATACATAATTCTAGTTTTTAAATCTTAACAAAGGTTGTGTGGTGTGACAATAATCTTCAACTTTGTACTTCTACTTCTATCAAAATCCATCTTGATTTCTAATTAGTGTCTGAGAATGTAGAACACATGCTTGGGTTTAAGCACATATCTAAACAGCAGGTTTTTTCTTTACTTCAGGGTTTATAGATGTTATAAACAAATACGCATAATTAAGATTTGTTATAATATGCATGATCAGTGCCACTGTCAGCAACTAACACGTGCTCCTTGATTCCATTTAAACAAATTATAAAACATCTACTTGTGAGAGAAATTACAAAACTGAAGCAAAATGCTGTTTTTCTCTGTACATTAATTTCCTTGAGAATAAGTATACCGAGGTCAAGTAAAAGGAACTTTCTTGGAGCTACTGGAACATTATTATGGAGAAATTATTCTGAAGTGAAGAAGTCTCACTCCAAATGTGGCCATTTGTGCATAGGCTTTATATTTTCAAAATTATTATTATTAATATTATTATTATACTACCACTTTGCCATCAAGTCCAAATTAAATGATGCAGCAAATGGTTAACAGGTGAAAAAATAACAATTCCTCCTCTCTCTTTGCAGTGAAATAATGTAGTCAATAAATAAATTGCTTACTTGGGTTTAATGGGAAATAACTTCGCACATATTACATTTTAATTATTTTGACACTATGCTAATTGAAGCAGCAGTTAGGCTGCTTCCTGAGAGCAGTTAGATTCTCAGGTGCTGACCATGTGTCCACACTGTGGAGGAGGTGCATTCTCAGGTGGGTTTTGCACTCCTTGTTTTCAGGGAGACTAGACTAGAAGATCAGATGGAGTTCACCACAACCCATCCTTCTGTCATACAGTGAGATTTGCAAGTCTCATCCTGAACAGGAAATGCTTCAGGTCTAATGTGAAAAATTTTCAGAGTCCAGCCCATGTTTCCATTCAAAATCATTGTTTGTGACTGCTCTGCAAAGTAAGGAAAAACACGGAATGAAGGAAAAGTCCTTAGTCTTTCTGATACAGGTTCATCCCATATTTTAAAAAAAATAATTAAAAATTAGAGATATTCACAGCACATTTTTAAATAGAACAAAATTTTGTTCTGTAAACATTTATAATTCAGAGATAATAATTATTTAAAGATAACCAAATAAAGACATTTTAAATAATTCTATCTGCCTGGAGCTGATGATTAATTCTGATATTCTTTTATATATCCCAGATTCTGGTACACAGGAAACTGTACTTTCATAGTTAAAAAGATGAGAATACAGTCTCAGCAGATAGCTGTAGTTCTGCTATGAGCATTTATTGTATTTTTTGATGTACAGCCCAGCTCCACCTCATAGCTAAATATAAATTATTTTCCTATCAGTCTATCAGAGTGGAATTCTCTTCTACATGATATAAATAGGTAACACGGCACCTCTGAAAAATGAAATTAGTTTGATCTATTTTTTTCCACATCTTAGGGTTGCTTTAGCTGTAATGCTGCAAGTAGGTTTACAGTAAGTCAGTGTGTCACTCATTAATTCTTATGAGCAGACATCATTGTAGATCTAAAGTCCTCAAAAGAAGGTGAACACTAATAAAAGAAGAAAATTAAATATGTTTATATGAATTTCTGTGCTTGCAGCAAAAACACTTAAAACAATTTGATTATTTATATTACCTTAGACCAACAGAACTGTTAGCATATTTGTGACACATTATTTACTACTTTAATAGATTACAATCTTGCATAGTCTTCTAGGAGACTGCAAGGTAAATTTCAAAATGGTGAGTAGGAAACAGATCTGCCAATCTCGTTGATTTAATGTCTAACTGTGTATTTATTCACAGTGTCAATTGCAATCATAGTTAGTCATGCCCTATAAAAATGGAGGACTACATTCTTCTACCTGCTGCATTAATATGTATTTCTGTCATGAGGGGAGACCTTACCGCTCTCTATAAATACCTGAAAGGAGGTTGTAGTCAGGTGGGCATTGGTCTCTTCTCCCAAGTAATAATTGGTAGGATGAGAGGAAATGGCCTCAAGTTGTACCAGGGGAGATTTAGATTGGATATTAGGAAAAATGTCTTCACCGAACTGGTTGTCAATCACTGGAACAGGTTGCTCGGGGAAATGATTGAGTCACCATACCTGGAGGTATTTGAAAGATGTATAGATGTAGTGTTTAGGGACTGGTTAACAGTTGGATTAGATGATCGGAAGGGTCTTTTCCAACCTAAATTATTCTGATTCTACATCTGGTTCTTTTCAGTCTAACATATAAATAACCAAACTAATTCTTTAAGCTTTGACAGAAAAAGAATTCAGTACCTACACAAACATAATTGAAATTTTACTACAACATGTTGCCTTTTGCTCTGTAAATACATGGGCTGCAGACAGAGTCAAGAGTGGAAACATCCTTAAATATAGCCCATTATATCTGATTAGTCCATTATATCTTTGCTTTTACAAATTCATCAACAACAAAAAGAGAGATAAGGAGACTCTCCCTCACTTATTAGGCGTAGATGGGGAAATGGCCACCAAGGACGAGGATAAGGCTGAGGTACTTAATGCCGTTTTTGCCTCAGTCTTTAGTAGTCGCACCAGCAGCCCACAAGGCACTTGCTCCATGGTGTTGGAAGATGCTGAAGAGCGGGATTCACCCCCTATATTCCAGGAGGAAGAAGTTTACGACCTCCTACTTCACCTGGACCTGCACAGGTCCATGGGGCCAGATAGGATCCACCCAAGAGTGCTG
>VWZZ01003599.1:365912-420088 GCA_013399095.1 Psophia crepitans | reverse complement strand
TGGGTGGCCGGGCCGAACGGAGCCCCGAGCACGGCCCGGAGCAGCGACCCACGGAGGAGCCGCTGCCGGGAGGCGGCTTGTCCCTGCTCTCCTCGGGGGGCTGCTTCCCTGCGGGGGCAGGCACCCGCGTCCCTCCCTGGCCGAGACCGCCAGGAGATCGTGGAGGAAAAATAAATTCGGCACCGGAGGGGGGCGGCGGGTGCGGACAGGGGTCTGGCAGGAGGGACCCGCCTGCCTTTCCCTCCCAGCGAGTGGCAGAAGGCAGAGAGCTAGGATGGGTTTCTGGAGCCATCCTTGTGTCTGAAGTCGCTGCCAAGCTTTGACGGAGAAAACCCTCCGCCACTCGCTGCAGGCTACTTGTTTCCCCCTTTTCGCTTTGCATCCTTTGCCCGGTGGCTGCCAGGCACTGCTGACCACGCAGCAGGCAGGATTTCCTTCCCGTGTTTATCTCTGGCTCCATGATAAAATCTTTTCCCCTTCCCTAGTTCTGGTCTTGGTCTTGAATTTGGTCGGTGGTGCAGTGGCGATAACTAGCCATCCATTTCAGTTGCAGAAGCAGAGAGCAGGTCAAAAGCAAAGAAACTGAACTTTCTGGAGACAGCCTGTCAGAGACAGACCGGCCTGCACCCTCCAGGAGAAACCACAACCAGGTTTGAAGTGAGGGTCAGGACTTTGGACCCATTTAGGGGCTGGGTGGGAGGAAGATGAAAAATTGTTTGAGAGCAACAATTCCTCCTTGGTGCATACGACTGAAGAGATCTTGCAGGAGCACCAAGATGTAGGAGCACCCAACCTCACCCACCTGCTACAGCTGAGATCCTTTTCCAAGACATGCCAGAGTACAATAGGAATACTTGCTAGCATGGCACTTCACCTGCACACCCAGCCCTGCAGCCAAATCCCACATCCCTCTCCAGACAGCAGCCTTACATTCCTGAGCTAGACAAATGATGAAAAAGTTCCAGTTACCGTCTAATGAAAGGCCTCCATCTCCCTTCCCCCAGAGGTTTCCGATGCACATATAATTAGCTCTCAATATTTCATGAATATGGGGTTTTACTAATTCCTTTTCACTCAGGAGATTTCACATCCACCGTTTTACCCTCTCTGTCATTTTGCACAAAGCCGTGGCTGTGGGAAGGGTGGTTACGGGTTGGAGTGGGTTCTTCTAGCTGGATACACAACATCCCTCAGCCGCCTGAGGCCTCAGCCCAGACATCCTGAGAGACACAGATCCCAAATGAAGGACCGCAGCTTTTTTTTTTTCTTTTTTTTTTTTTTTTAATGAAGAAAATTAAATGTGCTGTGGGATTTTGGTGCTTTGGGGCAAGCATTTCTTTGGATGGGTAGCGATTAAGGAAGAGGTCTTCTGCTTCTGAGCTACAGCATGGCTTGGACAGAGATTAGTACTTTCTGACCAAAAAAGAGCAGTCACCTCAAACAAACTGGGAGGTAGAAGTCAAGCTAAACATCACCAAGAAATGTCCCACTAAATCTTGGTGATCTTCCACAATAACAGCTCCAAATTGCCTGATTACTACACAGCCATGTTAGTAAGAACAACTTTAAGCTCCCTATCTGTGTAATGAGAGGAAAAATTACTCCAGCATCATCTTTTTTTCTGGTTTTGTTTTGGTCTGGTTTACTGGAAAGCAGTGAGGTAATAGTTTCGATGTTCATAGTCTGCATGGAAAAAATTTGGGACCCTTACCTTCCTTCCCCAGTACCAGACCTGCAACTGCAGGGAGGCTCAGGATGCAGACACTGGGGATGCCCTTCTCGTGCAGGGCTGAGGTATGGTCTGCTGAGTCTGCCACAAAGCCACCTTTTCCATGCTAGAGCTGCCTGAGTGTTGCAGAGGATCTGACCCTGTCACCCACATGTCACCCTGCCATCCAGCATCCGCTTGCCTCGGTCTGCAAATAGTTGTGCTAGGCAGAAATCTGCTGGCCTCTGTGGGAAAAGCACTTTAAACTTGCTCTTGAGAGCCTGAGGAGGACCTTCAGCTGCCCCAGAGCAGGCTTTGCTGGCTTGTGTAGCAATAGCCATCCTGCCTCTAACCGTGCCATAGACATCAACGACATCTTTTTTTCTTGTCCGAATGCATGTGCCTGGGGTAAAGTGGTGTAACGATAGCTCAGTCCTGGGGAGTTTTCCTAAACACACTGCAAGAACAAAGTTTGGTCTCTCTGTTCAAGCAGATTTAGACTAATGGGCTTTTCACCACATCGTCTTGGCACTAAACACTGGCATTTGCGATGCAGTAGATGAGTTTCTGTAAAGGCAACCCCCCGAACCAGAAACAGCTCATTAAAAATCCCATTATCCCCATAACTTGCTTATTATTAATTTAAATGACAGTCATATGATTTGTAAGAAGGAAAGTAAATCCTAAACCAAACGATACTTAGAATCACTGAGCCTGGTGGGCAATGGATTTTATTTGCCACACATTTTTAGTTGGATGTTAAAGAGGTTTTCCAGTTTACAGTAACTGCTGTCTCTCTATGTGGTCCATTGAAAGATAGCTTTGTTTTCTCACATAAACTTTGTGAGTCAGTAGTTACTGTGCTTTGCCTGCTTCTTAATAACAAGTTTACACTTATATGGGCCTTTTCCACCCTACAATTCTCTAGCTGTTTACTAGGAAGCCAAGAAGAGCTGGTGAAAGGGAGAGAGGTTTCCTGAGTGACTGACATGGATGCAATATCAGGACCTGCAGGCGTTCTGCTGAGCTCTGAGTCACGTTCAACAGGATTTTCCCCTGTGTCAGGGACAGAGAGTTCATTCCCATAACGTCTGTCCGTGGGTGTGCCGCAGCGGGATTTTTCTGTACTCCGCAGTCCCTGGGGGTGACAATGCAGGCGGTGAAACCCCACAGGAGTTAGCATGTTTGGAGGTTATAAACCCAGGCCCATACTGCCTACAGGAAACATCTCAGAAGCTGGAAATACCTCCTTTAGTGCTCTCAGGAGTGACCTGGAGCAGAAGCAGGACCCTGAGGGAGAAAGCGATTATCCATCGCTGCTCTGGGCTGAGACCCCTGGCCAGCTGCAGGCACTGCTGCGTTGCGCCCCGCAGTGCCCGCAGACCCTGAGGGATCCAAACCGAGCAGACGCTGCTCTGATGTGCAGGGAACATGTGAAAGATGGGCTCCCAGAGAGGGCTGCTCCCATTTTTACTGTTTCCTGCTGTACTGTGATTATTCTTTAATCCGGTTTTCAATGGGCACGCTTTGCTGTTTGTCCCACAACTTCAGAAGTCGATAGTTTTTAATCCACCCGTGACTTACTAATCCACAGTTCTCATCTGTGCGGTGAGGAAATGCCACGGGTGTGACCTCACAGGCCAAATTCTCACCGAGAGTAAATGGTGATGGACGGGGGATCTCGGCAAGTGGGGCTGTCCCAACTCCGGTGCTCCAAGCACGGGCTCACTGCAACGCCAGTCACTGGGACTCCGCACTCACTGCAGATAGAAGCAGCCCAACCCCTTTCCTGGGGTTATTAATGCCTTTTTTGTCCAAATGCTGGTTTCCAGAGACATCTTGTGGCTCTCACCAGCTATCACAACTAAGCTGCTCCAGCCCAGCACGCTGCTCCTCCCGCGGTGTGGGGTAGCCAAGCTGCTTCACAAGCTGCTTGCACCCTGAATTACTTTATTATTTTTTTTGCCTTGTTTTTTTTTCCAGCTTTTTAAGACGCTCCTCCCACATACAGCTCAGGCCAGGGCATGAGTGTAAGCAACAGTCGTGCAAGAGAAGACCTCTGCAGAAGTGTCACTGGTGTGAGAGCCCTCCCAGGCTGCAGGAGACCCATGTTTGCTCCCTATGCAGCACCCAGCAGCTAATGCAGCACAGGGCTTGTTTTACTTAGCTGTTCTGATGCCAGTGCTACAAAGGTCGAGAAAAGAGAAATATAAAGCTGCCTTTTTTTTTCCTTCCTTTTTTTCTTTTCTTTTTTGTGAAAAGCAGGGAAAGGGCAGTGTTGGGGCACAGGTAGAAGCTGCAGGCTGGCTGTGCAGCCCTGTACACCACAAACAGGAGGAGGGCTGTTTCCAGCCCTTGCAGCAGGGACTTCCAGGAGCAACTTCCCAGCTGAAGTGGGAGGGATGAACCCCACTGGTGTGTGAAAGTTGATCCTTTCTGGAAAGGGGATGGGAAGAAGCAACGAGTGGGGATTGGACCCCATGATCATGAAGGTCCCGTCATCTTCTTGTTGGCTGCACAGGCGGTGATGCAAAAATAAAGTGCTTCCAGACTGCAGAGAACAAGGCACTGCTGGGCTTTTAAAATCTTTTCAGAAGTGATGAGTTAGCAACAATTATTCACTAGAAAAAGAAAGAGTATTTAAACCCTTGGTGTCAACAGATCTTTTCTGGACTTGTAAACCTCTTGTTTAGAGATCAAGCCCATCATTTTGTCTACCAGGGTGGCTTGTACCAGCAAGCACGGGCAGCCTCACATCCCTGAGCACATGCATTGCTGCCAGCCAACTCTTTACTCATGGCCACACAGCGCAGGAAGGAGCTGCCGGGTTCAGGCAGGGAGACAAAGGCTGTTCCTCAAGCCTCAGGCACCCCAAAGATCGCTGCAGTGCCATGCTGCGCAGGGTCTGTCTGTCCAACCCTCAGTTAATCCTCTTTTCTTTCGATAGGAAGATAGCAGCTATGGCTATGGTGTTTGAACCGGCAGATTGCTTATCTCCATCTAGCCAGGGATTCCCTTCCAATTGCACAAAGAAAGCTTCATAGATGGGGGGGTGATTTTTAACGTATATCCCATAGCCGTGCAGACTCCTGCTGGGTCCAAGCCATCTATGCAATCTACACTTTCCCACTGGTGTATAATTTTCTTGGCACTTCCCTTGCAACAGGTGGGCTGCAATGTAAGGAAACGTAATGTGACTGCTTCACTCTTGACGAAGAAGGAAGATTTACTGCAGAAGACACATTGCTTACAGTTTTATAGAGATTTCTTATCTAAAGGCGTGTAACGCTCTGTGGCGGGGGTCCACAACCTCCAGAAAGTCTCAGAACATCCAAACGAGTGTTTTCAAGCAGGAAAACAGCCAAGTTACCATGTCTGCGCACAGCATCAGGACGCCGGGCTGGGAACCGTAGCTGAGATCACACAGTGCTATAACCCCATTTTGCCTGTCTGGGGTCCAAGGAACCTTACACAAGTCATCCAGCCCTGGAGAACAGAAGATATCACGGATAAAAAATTACTTCCCAGGTGCCCTGGACAATGTGTTGGCTATGCTGGCTCAGACAGCTTGCTGGGCTCTGTCATCAAGCTAATTATCAGTGTCTGCATCCAAGAGGTGGTCAAACCCATAGCACAGCCTCAGTAATGGCAGTTACGGACCTCATCGCAGCGGTGGGTGAAGAGATCGGTCTCGTGGCTTCTTATGGGCATGAGACACCATGCAGAGCTTATGAGCAGCCTGACAGAGACCGGGACAGCTGACCTGGTGTCCCGGTGTTGCCGCTTGAGGCGGTTTTCCTGCACGCGGTTGTAGCTTAGCACAACACCCGCAGCGAGAACACGCCACTCCGTCACAGGCACCAGTGCAACAGCAGCGCCACAAAGCAACGAGCACGTCGTGAGTTACGACCGCTAAACAGCAAGGCAACACTAATAAATCTTAATCCAAAGGCTGATAAACTGTAAAACACAACATAAAATATGATGCATGGGTTGGTGTTGAGCCTGCGAGCCTCTGATCTGTTCCCACGGGGGCAAATTCTGGCTGATTTTTACTGGTGGAGCTCAAAGTGGGCCAGCTGCAGTCACCCAGGCTAAAGCTGGCCTCATGGCTCTTATCTAAATAATTCCTAGTTATTAATAACTTTTATAGTGGATACGTGGGACTGAATGGTGTGTGCTTTTTCAGCGAGGATAAACCATTCAATCACGTAAAGCCTCGCCTAAGAGATGTTGCGAGATGAATCATTTAGGTTGATTGAGGACTGTGTAAGTGATATATTAAAGATGTGCCAAGCAACATTCCTTGATGGGGAAAATTATGTGTTTTCTGGCAGATTCATAAGCTAAGGAATCCATCTGTGGGTTGTTAAGGAGATTATTGTCTGGTATGTGTATATACATGGGAATACCAGTCGGTCCAGTTTAATAGATATCCAAAATAATCTGGTTTTGCTGAAATGAAACTGTCAGCCTGGGATGAGGCTGGATAAACTTTTGACTCATCAAATCAAACTGATTCTTTATGTAATTCTTATGCCAAGGAAGAATTTGGTCCATGGGCTTCAGAGACAGGAGCTGGGTGGGATGTGATCGGCAGACTTGACATAGTTCCCCTCTATGTCAAGATTATTGTTTGCTAGGACCACTGAAAGAGAGGCTAAACATTTCCATAATTATAGCTAAGTTTAGGATCAAGCAAAAAGTGCAAGAGTTACTGCATCTGGTTCAATTCCTTTTATTTTGATCCATACATTAAAAAAAATCCCAACAAAACCTTCTTTCAGTCGAGGTGGAACTCAAACCCAACTAAATCCAAGGAGGAAAAAATAACTTTAACCCCACAAGAAACGTTTGGTGCCTGCGATGCCATTCCAGTGCTCACCAAAAGCACCCCCAGCTTCTCAACCACTCTTTCAGGAAGGTGTCCATCCAGGCTGGCAGGCCTGGGACAGGGTCTTGCCGGGGGTGACATCCAGCTGCATGCTGCCACCAAAACAGCACCTTCCCGGGAAGCACAAGACACCTGAACTGGTGGCAGCTTTCCATCCACCAATGCTCACATCGAGGGCAGCTGAAAGGATAAAAACCATGATCAGAGAATATATTTTGCAACACACACGTATTTTTAATCCCCCCTTTTTTTTCCTTTTCATGTTGCTGGAAATAGACTGACCCTCCCTGCTCCTTGCACTCCCACACTTTCTCCTTTCAGCTGAATTATTTATTTTTTCACATGTTGAGTATGGTCTCAGTTTGAATTTCCATTCAGTTCTTCAGGCTATCTTTTGAAAACTTCTTCTTTCAGTTTGTTCAAATCTGTATCTCTGACTCTGGATTTCACATCTGAAGCATTCAGACAGCACTGAATACAGCGACGTGCACTTCTATCTGAGCTTCATATTGTCGCTTTCGTCAGTGATCTAACTTAGTATCACTTTCAGAGCAGAGTTGATTTATTGCCTTGTGATCTGTTTTGTAGAGTTTCCTAGTTTATAGTTCTTACTTCTCCATGCCTTCAAATCATACTGTAATTTTATCACACACCACCCCCCCAGTGAAGGACTTTAAATCACTGCCTAGTTTCTGTCCTGTATCCAAGGGCACACGGTACTCGTCTGCAAGCATCCTCTTACCAGTTGCAAAAGGAGGGGAAACCCCATCTTGGCATGTTTCTCCTTAATAATTCACCTCCCTATTTCACTCTGCTTCTTCTCACTGCAGCCGATGGCCGGAGGGTCTCTCCTCTGCTCTTGCTCAGAGAGCGCTGTTCTCCCCAGAGATGAGAAAGACAATAATTAATATTATTAGCCGTGTGTCATGGACAAACCCAGCTAAGGAAGAGCCCAGAGAGCTTGCAGATGGGGAGCTTATGGTCACATCAATCAGCTGAATAAGCAAATGAGAGAGGCAGGCTCTTAAGCCCATTTACTCCCTGACTCGGTACTCCGCAGTACTCAAGTACTTTGGCTGTCTCTCCGTGTGCTTTATAAGGTTATTGTGGCCATTACGTATCTCACCTTCACATTACCCATTATGGCTTTGAGAGATGTTTAAAGTGAACTTCAAAGAAATCTTAGAGTTGCTTAATGTTGCAGAAGAAACTTTAATACCCAATAGCTTGGGCGAGGTTTAATCCACAGGGAAGCAGGCTGTGTTCGGGTATGACTCCCAGACCAGGCTGCAGACCTCTCGCCTTACGCCAGGAGGGTGGGCATGGTTTGATATTGCTCCAACAGGAAAACAAATCCTGGTATGGATGCAGCTGTGGCCACTGAAGGGAATTTTTTTCTGGCTTAGACCATGGAGAGGACGCAAGGTGCAGATAACAACGTTAGATCTGCCTGTCTGCAGTGTGTCTGCACAGAGGACTCTGCCAGCTGGAGGTGGACAAGCCTTAGGTGATGGATATTTCTTTGTGGTGATATAAATATAAATATAAACATAATGATTAAAGATGTCCTGGTTTCAGCTGAGAGAGAGTTAATTTCATGTTTGAAAGGCTATGACTATCTGAATGGCTTCCCAAGCAATACTTGGTGCTTTTCCACCACCACAAGGGCGATGATGCTAAGAATCTCTCTTGCCAGCAGAACATAACCCAAAGGACAATCAAGTTCAATTAAACATGTCTAACTGCCTGGTGTTGCTTGGGTAAAGAAAATAGTTATACACTCCCAGTAAGTCTCCAAAAAGCCTCTACTGATCTAAGAAGCCTGAAGTTCTCAGCTGGCTGAGCCAGATAATATCTTTCAGCTACTTGTTGGGAGCACACATTCCTTGGGAAAGCTATGATAAACCCGGCACTTAACAAGGCTCGCAAACCAACTAAACAGCTGTGGGAGACATTTGGTGCATTCGACAGTAAAGAGAGGAATGCTTTGAAGACTGGGCTTGTAAGGCAGAGCTCTGTCAACTAGCTCCGGAGCAACCCGGCGAGTGGCCGAGGCGTATGGAGCAAGCTCAGCCTTTACGACTCCACAGCCCGCGACTCCCCTCCCAGCCGGCTTGTCCATGATTTATCCACCCCACACCCTGGGCTGCTTTGCTGTTCTTGCTCCCTGCATTTTCCAGGGCTCTGTTTCACATTAACTCATCAGCAGGTTGCAAAGTCAATATGCCCGGGGAGAAGCTTTTTGAGAGAGACCCTGCAGATTGTCATCTCTTTACCACAGAAGGAAGAGAGAGGGAGGAGGTCGCCTTCTGCTCCTTCTAGCCATCAGCCCCTCCATCCAGCGGATGTGAATAGACTTCATTCCTTGAAATACAAGAAGCACAAGAGAGAAAAGGGCTCTGGGCTGGTAAAAATCACTGATGGCTTTATGTTTTTATGAATTTTTTCTGTTATTCAGAGAGTGCTGAAGAGTCCTGGAGAAAATGTAGCTCTGGGCTACCAGGCATCTACCTGGATCTCTTATAGTAAGTGTATACACAACTTTTGTTTTTTACAAGATATAATATTATACCACCTTTCCGTCAAAGAACAAGGACTGAAGCTGTTTCATCTTAACACAGGGTAGGAAAATGCTGAGTTCCCACCCACGCTTCCACCTTGCCAGATTTCCATCTCTGCTGCTGGGATTTGCTGAGCATTTTCTGTGCCTATGGTCATGGCTCACGTGTCAGGGAGCTTGCAGCATCAGACCTGGGAGATGAGAGGTCGGNGACCTGGGAGGTGAGAGGTCAGGCTCAAGTTATCCTCCTGCAGATAGAATAGAATAGAATAGAATAGAATAGAATAGAATAGAATAGAATAGAATAGAATCATTAAGGTTGGAAGTGACCTCAAGGATCATCTAGTCCCACCATCCCCCCACCATGCTCTCAGAGACCGAAGGATACCCACTTCTTTGAGAAAAAAGGTCTAGTTTACTCTAGTAAACTTAGTCTAGTTGCCCCTTAAATGAGATCTTGCACTGTCACCTCATTACAGATGATGGATTATTTCACTGAGCCAATTGATACTCAGTGGAGTTTAGAAATAACTGGGTTTTTTTGAAGACCAGTGACTGTTCACAGCACTAACTGAGGAATCACAAATGGCTGTCTCTTTTGCTTGCAAAACATGCTTTCAGTAAAGCTCACAGTCCACCTCTGAGACCCTTTCTTGCAAAAGCAGCGAAGGAGAAGGTACTGGCCAGCTGTGTAACACCTCTGGGAAATCGTTAGTGATATTTTTAATTATATAAATTTAGGTATCAGAACCACAGGCTTCATCTTTTCAGAAGGAAAGATTTAAGCAACATCACACACGCAAAAAACCAACCCCAAAATAAACCAACAAACCTTTCCTCATCTACCCAGAATGCTGTCCATGCATTTCAGCACCTGCCTAGAAGAAGAGGCCAAGCACATGCTTATGTATCTGTGTGCAATGAAGGTTTAGACAGGGCCCACACTGAAGCCTGATGGCCAAGTGTCCCTAAAGCCGTGGGGAGCACGGAGGGGACGCACGGCTGTGCAGCTCGCAGGCAGTCCGGCGCCGCACCACAAGGTGGGGATGCTACAATGCTGAATGGCAGGCGGCTCCGGTCAGGGCAGCGCCGAGCTAATTGCGTTCATCTCTGTATGATGTGGCATTTCTAATCGTCAAAAGCTCAGCCAACGCTTTGTTACTTAGCCCTGTATGCCTTGGCCCATACCCTGGGAAGTTACCCTACACAGTATCTCCTGCGTAATTACAGCATTAAAGGCGTTGGAAAATGTTGGTGCAAGTGCAGTTTGGTCCTGGGGGCTCCGGAGCTGCTTCTGTCACCTGGAGAGCCAGCACCAAGGCTGCTGCTGGGGCTGGGGTAAGCTGGCAAGACACAGCAAGGCTCAGGGAAGAGCGGGGAGAAGTCAGATCTGCCTCTCTTTTTTTTTTTTTATGCAAGAGCAAGGTGACACCACCGTCACAGAAAGGTGATGGATTTCAAGCAATTAAGGGAACCTTTTCCTTTAGAGTCTCAGCTGGGCTGGAAAATTCAGCACTTCATGCTCCTGCTCAGTTTTACTTAGTTTCCAAAGAGGCAGATGCCACAGTGAGAGCAATTCCTGCACAGAGGCAGCAGGTGATCGCTCCTTAAAAACTGCAAGGCATTTCCCTCGTGTACACTGACCATTGCTGCCTGCTCCGAAACACCCACTGCCGGGGGTGCCAGCAAAAGTGTGGCAGGCTCAGGGCTGTGCCTGCGATTTCACCCGGCAGCAATGGGCATCCTGCTCTGCCTACCCTCCCCCCTCCAGGCACCATGGGCTCCATGCGTTTTGGGCTGTGTGAGCGTGATACTCCCCACCACCCCCTGCTACCATTCTGCCGGGAACGGGATGTCCGACATAATGAATATGGGCGAACAATAGCTCGATACTTCTTGGATTTAACAAGGTGTTTATCTGACAGCCTAGAAAAGAGAAGTCGGAACTTGACTATAGTCTTCAAACATGCGAGAGGCTGTTATGAAGAGGGCAGTCGTTAATTGCTCTCCATAGCTACCAAGGGTGAGACAAAAAGGAATGAGGTCAGTGTTTAGCAACAGAGAGTAGTGGTAGGCATTTGGGGAAAAAAATATATCCTTTCTGACTGTGAAGGTAATTACACATGAGGGCAGGTTATCACGGGGGGCTGGGACCCTTTGAGTTATAAGAGCAGATTGCACAAATCTGTCAGGAATCATCTTAAGACCTCCCAGACCAATACTTTTTGCTTTTGTGATTTTAAGGTTGCCCTGCCCCAGGTCTTGCCTTCACATCTCATACCACCAGAGATGAAGCTTGGCAGAGAGGATCTCTGTATCTGGAGAGGATTTTCCCTAGACATAACCCATCTAGATATGGTCCTGGGAGCCTTTTTGACATCATTGGAGGTGTCTCAGCTTCTCTGTCCATGTACATTGCCCTGGCCCATTTTGCTGCCCAGGAGCTCCCTCTGCATTGAACATCCCAGCTCCTTGCCTCTGCCTGCAGGAGCAGGCTTGGGTTTTATCTCAAGGTTTCTCTCTACAGACCTCCTTTTTGGACTAGAAATGCATAGGGGAAAGCACAGTCTTGATTTTGTCTTAGTGAGGCCAGTGGGGATTTTCTTTTGCTATAAAGGAGCACAGGATGAGGTATGGCCTTTCGTAAGCATCAGCTCAGCAGTGGTCTTGGCCACCGCAGTGAAGGTGCATGGGTGAACATGATCCCACAGCTCTGCTTAACCAACTGATTTCAGCCCAGTATTAAAGCAAGGTCAGGAACAGTGAAAATATTCCCCAAATCAGGGCTTCATGGAGCAACTGGGCACCCCCAGGGCCATGGGGATAGCATCAACCTGGGGCAACTGAGTTGGGATTGCTCAGTCTCTGGAAGTAGGTGGTAAAAGCTGGCATGATTCAAGCAGTGACAGTATGAGTTCTTTTAAAACAGAAATATGCCTAGAAACAGCAAGTACCTGGGCATATATCCTGCCAGATGAGGAAATCCCCCAGCTGAAAATGACTGGAGGCTCAGAAAATGGTTGGGAAACATCATAAATATGTTCCTATATCCTGCTCTTCTACTCTTTCCTAGGCATCCACTTTTGGGTGGTGGGCTACATAAGGCTTTAGTCCATTTGAGCCAATGTGTCCACTCATATCCTTCTGTCAGGAGAGGGGCTGAATGGAACTGAACAGGGCTCAGCAAATTACAGATTTGTTCTTCTAAATGAGTGGGTTTTCCTCCCACAGGCCCCAGCGGGAGGTGGGTGTTTCAGCCTTTTGACAACGCGCTATCTTTGCTTAGTTGCCTTTCAGAGACAGTACGATGAGGTCCACAGACTCCCAGGCTGAAGCCTGTGGGAAAAGAAAGTGGATGAGCACTGCAATAATTTACTACTGTCCCTGTCCATTTTTAACCCAGCTGAAGAACTGGCAGCTGATATTCAACAGTAGTGGCTCAGAAGAGGAAGGTAGTGCTCTGCCGAAGGGAAGCAAGTGAGGTTACAGCCTGGCCACAGCAAGCACAAGCGAATTGACCGGGGACAATGAGGAGAGCTTGAAGTCACAAGAAATAGCATGAGGGATGCAGCAGAAAGGTCATGAATATTTTCACACTGATAAAATGTCCATAGTTTGTGTTTTTGTTTTGAGGATGTAATAGAAAAGTTACATTCAAACAGCAAGGAAGAAAGTTAGTTCTACCTGCAATTTCATCTATACACAGCTGAGGAGACGAAGGTGTTCATCTTTACTGGGTCCATCCAGTCCCAGATGAAATACCATGTACAGCAGTTTATTCTTTATCTCTCTATTCTTTCTCTCACTTGTGTGGTATGAAACACTAACGTCATGGCTGGAATTAATGTCATTGGCAGGAGCTGGAATTTCTTTGCCATATTGCTGAAAAGCTATCCCAGGCAATTCATATATGTCAGAACATTAAAGATATTTTTTCGACACAGAACTCTGCCAAGAAGAGGCTCCTGTGAGCTTGTACGCAGAAAGGGCACCCTCCGTCACGCTCGGGTTCAGGAGCAGCAGATCTGAGTTGTACATGCCTCAGAGGGTCCCCATCCCTGGGAAGTCCTGTCCTACCCAAGGTCTGGCATCGCCACGTGGGGGCACAGGGCTACAGCGCACCCGCTCCGGAAACCTGGGGCTTATTAAGACCCTAAACAGCCCGGTTACCCCCAGCTCTGGGGCTATTCTGCAGGGAGAAAGTCCCTGGGGAAACCTGATAGGAAAGGTTGGAGTTTGCTTCTGGCTCAGCTCAGCCAGCTGAGGGAAGAGGATGCTGAGGACAGAAGGAACCTGTCTGTGCAGTGACTGCTGCAGGGCTCTTGTCATTATTATAAAAGTTCGGTTATTGCTCCCTTGCTTAGAGCTGCCGTGTGGATGTTTTATTGGTAAATGCACAGAAAATCAATAATGGAAATATGCCAGCACTGTCCCCTCGCACAAAGCAGAACATGACTTGATGTGACTTCCTTACAGCTGGGTTGGACAAGAAATTAGCAGCAATGTGGCGGGTTTGCTGAGCTTCCTCACAGCGGGCGGCCACGTCCGGGCAGCACAAACAGCACGAGCGGGTGTGCGTGTGTAACCACCACCCCTCATGGCAGAAATGGAGCTCAGAAAGCCATTTTCACCACAACGTCCATCAGATCTCAAACATGGCCATGTCCACCATGGCTTTGTGGCTTCATGTAGGGGAAATCCAAGTCCATGGAAAGCTGCCGGACTGTTTCCAGCCTCTGTGTTGCTGTCTCCCACCCCAAGCTGCAGATGCAGCAAGAGAAAGCCACAGCTTCAAGCCATAAACCCGGAGCAAATTGCGGTGTGGCAGCTGCACGCACATGAGCAGGCTGAGGATTTGACAGGGAAAGAGATAAGCAGCTGTTGGAAAACAACAGCAAGTTCAGTTCTTCTTCGGTTCAGGCCAAGTTTGCCACTGTGGGACAGAGCTAAATTGCAGTTAGAGACCGTGCTCTGCCCAGTGCTTTGAAAAGTGTCGGCGTTTAACACGTGCTCGTGGTCTGAGTTTGACCTAAAGGGTGTAAAATGTCGAGTCTGAAGGCTTTTCATCAAGGTGAACGTTTTCAAATGAGCCCAAGGTTTCAGCTACGGCTGGAAGTTGTTGCTGGTGTTTAGAATGTCATTTAGAGGGGAGGATTTATGCTATGAAGTCACCTTGGGTTTGTTTCTTTTTTGTTTATAAGACAACCTCAAGAAAACAAAAATTGATCCTTCAACAATCCTAACAGTCTATTTTCAATTCTTAGCGTCGTAACACCGTGAATTTGTGGCAAAGAGCTCACCACATAGCTGTGGCTTTGGAAACCTGTGATGGACTTGCCTGGAGAAGCAGCGTGCCAGAGCGGACACAGCACTAGTGGGAGCCTGGTGAAGGTCTCCTGTGCTCCCAGCTCATGCCTCATACACTCACCAAAACTTCATAAAACGTTTCTCTCCAGCCCCAATGCGTGTGAAGGAGCACAGGAAGAAGAGAAAAATGAATTGCTCCGAACAAGCAAAGCGCTGCAGAGCAGCTCGGTGGAGCCACTTACCCGGAGGTAGCCCAGCCAGGTGCCACCCCCACCCCACGCCCCAAAAAGAGAACTGCCAGTGGGAAAAGAAACTGTGTTTTCTGTTTTTTCCTTCTTCTTATTTCTCGCTATCTCTTTTTTTCTGGCAAAAACCAACACTTTAGCAAATGTCCCACTAATGACTTCTGCTCATCTCAGCTCTTTTTCTTCCTCAGGCGGGGCCCGGGGCCACTCAGGACATGGATCGCAGAGGATTTTCTCCTATAATAAAATTCTCAGCAGCGAAACAAGGAGAAAGTTACGAATATAGGCAAAATGGATTTTTAAACTTATTTCTCTGTATCCTAAAACCTTATGCTTTCTGTAGCTCCAGTAGGTCTTCAGTAGAAATGTTTTTCTCTTATTGATTACCCCTGGAGGACTGAGGGGTACCCAAACCTGAGCCACACTTGCCTGGTCATCATCAGGCTCTTACTGCCCAACGGGCAGAAATGCCCGTCAGATAGACCTTGGTGTTACAAATCCAGTAGGACTTGCTTTTTCTTTGCTGAAAATTGGATTGTAAACTACACGCCTTCCTAGCCATATTTTTCAAGGTGTGCCTGTAACGGTGCGTCTTCATCCATTAACCTCTTTGTGCCCTTTGCACCTAACTAAAATGTGTTTCAAGGAGGTTTTCTATTCTGATGTTATTTTAAAGCAAGAAGGGTCTTGGCAGGGCAGGCAGTATAAAAAAATGGTAGTGTATTAATGAAGACTGGGAGGGAAGGTCATTCGACTGTTATTTGTAGCGCGATACTTGATAAGAGGTCAATAGTTCTTCAAAGCCACTGAATGACTTTAATTAAAATTCAAGCTTTGAGAGCTGGGTACAGTCTGCTGAAGAGATTTTCAGGACAAAAAGACAGAGAGAGGGAGGGAAGAAGAGGGGGAGTTGACCAAAATGACTATGAGCTTAATTAAAGCCAGGAGGAACACTGGCAAACTCTCATTTCTGGGCTCCCTCGTTGGGTTTTTGTCCTGGTGCTCCAGAGCTCCATCTTCCTTGGGTCTGCCTGGCAGGGAAACCACAGCTCTGGGCACCATGGGCTTGGGGTGGGGTGGGGGCACATTCCTGGGCTCTTCCCCGTGGGACTGTGCAATTTGGCAGTCTGTGCACAGCGGCTTTTTTTTTTTTTTTCCCCAGAATATTCTGTATTTTTAAAAATAACTGTATTTTTAAAAACAATTTTGCATTTGGAGATTTTCTGGTCTATCCCCAGCCCAGGACAGAGCTGGGAAATATAACTGAGCCTTTCACCAGGGAGAATAAAGACAGGAGAACAGGAGTATGTGCCTGGGATGCTCAAGGTCAGACTTCCCAGAGGTGTTGAAGTTTCCTGGCATTTTTCCTCTCAGTGTCCCCATAATCTTGCATGGTGGCAATACAGCAGCCAGCCCTCCCTGCACTGGGTCCAGGATGGTGACAGGGAAGAATTGGTGCTGAGGCAAAAGGGCAGCTGGTGCTGCAAGGGAAAAAAACCTTGCAAAGAACTATAATCAGATTAGCATTAAAAAGAAGGAAATCAGCTTATGGAAGGAAGAAAACAGTTCTGCACTCTCTAAGGGTAAAATCAGGACTTCCCTGTCGCAGCTTCTCTTTCGAGGGTTGCATCTCCAGCGCCTCCGCTTGCACCGGGGTGCTGAGACATGTTGATATATGTGCTGCGAACAGCTGCGAGGCAGACGTAGCCTGCTAGGCTGTGAGAATAGAGGAGGGGGGCTGTCCCCTGCTATTTGGTACATGCAACATATCGTAATTAAGTAATGTGAGCTTGCTGCCAGCCTGGGGCACTGCCACAGGACTGGGATGCGTTTATGTCTACAGGAGATATTTCTACAAGTTTTTTTAAACTTTCTCCAATATTTTTTATTTTTGGGTGTGACACACCTCAAACCCTCCAAGGCAGTTATTAGTACATTGGGAACCTGAACTTTGAGTGGAGGCTACACAGTGCAACAGCCACCGTGAGCTGTGGACTGTTGTTCCCTTCCCGTGCCGGGTCACTGATGTGGCGGAGAGTTTTCCAGGGATATCATTCACGTGCCAATAAGCGTTACGACTACCCTCGCTGAAGACTTTATCTGTGCCAAGCCAGACAAAAGACCCCATCTCTTGCCCCACTGCCTGTGTTGCTACCAGGGGACAGAGCTGAGAGACAGGCACAGTGTGGGTCCTCCCCCACCCTGCCACCAACTGCTTAGGCCTGTCCCAGCTAAGGGCTGCATGCAGACCACCAAGGAAGATCTGGTTGGCATGATATATCACAGAATCACAGAATATTAGAGGTTGGAAGGGAGCTTGAAAGATCATCTAGTCCAACCCCCCTGCCAAGGCAGGACCACCTAGAGCACATCGCACATCACTCAGGAACGTGTCCAGTTGGGTTTTGAATGTCTCCAGAGAAGGAGACTCCACAACCTCTCTGGGCAGCCTGTGCCAGTGCTCTGTCACCCTCAAGGTGAAAAAGTTTTTCCTTACGTTAACCTGGAACCTCCTATGCTCCAATTTGCACCCATTGCCCCTTGTTCTATCACTTAATGACTTCGAGAAGAGCCTGGCTCCACCTTCCCGACACTCACCCTTAACATATTTATAAACGTTGATGAGGTCACCCCTCAACCTCCTCTTCTCCAAGCTAAAGAGACCCAGCTCCCTCAGCCTTTCCTCATAAGGGAGATGTTCCACTCCCTTGATCATCTTAGTGGCTCTGTGCTGGACTCTCTCTAGCAGTTCCCTGTCCTTCTTAAGCTGAGGGGCCCAGAACTGGACGCAATATTCCAGATGCGGCCTCACCAATGCAGAATAGAGGGGGAGGAGGACCTCCCTCGACCTACTGACCACAGCCCTTCTAATGCACCCCAGGATGCCATTGGCATTCCTGGCCACCAGGGCACATTGCTGGCTCATGGTCAACTCTCCGTCCACCAGGACCCCCAGGTCCCTTTCCCCTACACTGCTCTCCAGCAGCTCAGTCCCCAACCTATACCGGCACATGGGATTCTTCTTTCCCAGATGCAAGACTCTACACTTGCCCTTGTTGAATTTCATTAAGTTCTTCCCCACCCAGCTCTCCACCCTGTCTCACTGAATGGCAGCACAACCCTCTGGTGTGTCAGCCACTCCTCCCAGTGTTGTGTCATCAGCAAACTTGCAAGGCCATGCCACTGTAGACAGCGCATCAGACCGTTGCACCTACCAATTCAAGATTTTTCTTGCCAGCGGAGCTCTATCATCTCAACTAACAGCGTTGCTAGGCTGACAAAACACTATCTAAAACAAAATTTTTTTTGGCTCAGCTTTCCTTGAGGAGGTGTGATGGTTTTTTGCTCTCCAGACAGCTCATCTCCACCAGAAACATGTTGCACTATAGACCAAGCCCCACCACTATTACAAAAGGCAGCCAACTTAGACCCATGCCTAACTTCCCATCTGCTTGTCATTAGTCTGGATCTTCATACTCTCAAGCTGGAGAATGAAATCTATGACCTTGATCCACTTACTTTTAATTTTATGTTAGGAGTTTGATATTCTTCTTGTTGGTCTGGTGGAAAAGTTTTGGGACAAATTCTCAAAGGCCACTTCTAATCCAGAGTTTCAGGTTGCCCATGTAGGGAAAGCAGTGCACAGTTAAAGAAAAACATATACCCAAGTCTCTATGTAGAGCTGAGATCCCCCTTGGATCTTATTCGTCAAATATCTGGCCCTTGGCTGGTTGAGGAAACGAACTCTGAAGGTGAGATGACATTCGGAAACTTGAGCTCATTTCTGCTTTGATCATTTTTTTACTTAATAATGTGAGCTACCAGGCTGTCTCCATAAAAGAACACTTTTCTTTAGCTTGCTCTGACGGCATAACATATAATGCCTTTATTTCTGGCACACATGTTTATTGGCATATTGACAACTTTTTTAATATTCTTCCCACCTCAGGCCACTCCATCAATCGGCAGTCCTTAGGCACATACTTTTCTAATGCACCACAAAAGAGAAGTCAGCTTAATTTTATTTTTTTTTTTTACCCAAAGCATGGCTATCTCTCCCAGGTTTCCTTAGCCCTATAGAAAGGTTCATGCCAAACCAATCTGAATTCCCTTTCAAAACTCAAACTGTGTTTAATGGGAAAGGTATGATTTCATAAGCAGATCTGTGCAAGACTGATGTTGTGCAGACACAATCCTGTAATGATTAACATGTGGCACCTTGGTCCAATTCACTTAGCTATGCACTTACATCGCAGTGAAAACTGCTTACCAGCTTGCTCGCTTGGTGCACTTTAATTAAAGAAATTAGGGTGGCCAGAAACCCACTGCAATGGTCACACACTTTCTTGACACCAGGATCTCTAATTTTTCACATCTTTCTAATGTTTTTGGCGAGGAGAGAGTCTTGAAGCCCCATCCCGAGATCTCTGCGATTTGCAGATGCAGCTGGGCTGGGAGGGGAGCAGGAGCCAGGCTGCCTGGCTCAGCTTCCCACTGGCTGGGCTGACCTCCCTTATCAACCCTTGCCCAGCCCAGCACTGGCAAACGCACCAAGCCCCACACATGCATCCAGTCCCTTCCTTTCAGCCGTGAAATGTGGGTGTCAGGTCAGCCAGGGCTCCTGTTGGAGACCCACCAAGAAAGAAAAGCATCTGAGGCACTGGCCGTGTCCTTTGGTGGCCCCAAAGCTGTCAAGGAGGTGGCTTGAAGGAGCACCAAGGAGAGCTTTGGGGACAACCACAGCTCCAAAGGTCTTTTAGTCAACATCCTCCAGCAGTCCTGCCCCACTGCTCACAACGGCAGGCACAGAAATGCTCTGCATCAGCACCATGGCTGCCGCTCCTCTCACGGTTCTCCCCGGTCCTGCCTGACCTGAAGCCCACTGACAGCTCCCAAAAGCTGCTGTTTGACACCAACAGTGTCTGAGTGAGGCCCTAAACCTGCACACACCTTGGTAAGGTTAAGCAACCTACAACATGGACATTTTCACCAGCTCAACTTATTCAAACGCAGCGGTGAATGTAAATCAGTGGCTTCCACGTAGAATTTCTCGATGCCATCAAGGGTGCTGTACTGAACTAAAGATATCTGACTCATTAATAAAGGCAAATAATGACAAGCAGATCTTATTATTTTATTGGGCTAAAGTTAAATATTTGACTGATAATGAAAACCTGTTTCTAACTGATTTCTCCCTTTCCTCCTCAGTCTGTTTCTTTTAAAGTACGTATACATGTGTGGTTTCAGTGTTTGTTTTTGCTTAAATTGTGCCTTCTGCCAGGTTCCCTGGTGGTTAGGACAGAAGGAATGTATTAAGAGCCATACTTTTTTTATTTCAGTGATTATCATCTCTGTATTGAAACAGCCTTCAATGACACTTGGTTATTCTTTGCTCTACCACTACCACCCACCACCATTGCCGTATGGACCTATCTTCCAAGGCAACACGTAGGGGACACACAGAGGCTGTGGCATCTGAAGACTTTTTGAACAGGTTTCTGTCAAAACTCTGCTTGAATACCCGTAGGCATACGAGACCAGCAGTACTCCTCAGTTAACGGGCTCAAAGGCTCCAGTCGCACTGCCCAAGTATTTTGGGTCTTTAACTCTTATGCAGAGAATCCTACGGACCTGCTGCTTCCAGTTACTTTTGAAAAAAAAAAACAACAAAAAACCGCTTTAATGGGAAAGGTTGGAATTAGACAAGAGTAAGGGCTGTGGGGCAAATTCTACTTTTATTCATCAAAACGCTTCAGCTCTGCTTGATCTGTCATTGCCAGTGTAGCAGGAGGAAGGGAATTCCCAGCTAGCTCCCCAGAGAAGCTGTATGTTGATCATGAAAAGAAGCACAAAAGCCTGAAGGTCAGTACAAAAGAATTTTTTCCCCTAGAAAGACTTGCCCACATCTTGGGCAAGTTAGCCACTGGCAAAATCTGAGCACCGTGTAATTCTCCAGGCGTTTGGACATCGGCACTCAGTTTCTTAAAAAGAAATAAAGCATCTGAAAACATGCAAAAAGAAGTAATTTGCTTTGATTTTTTTTTTTAATACCAGCTTAAGTCATCCCTGCTACCAGCATTAGCCTGTTTTGTGAGATGGTCAGAGCAGAATGTCCAGCCAGGGCTTTGCTTTTGTTTCTGCAGGGGAAAGAAGCAGCGATGACACTTGCCTTTCACGCACAGTAGCAAATGTGAACTTTGAGAAGCAGCAGCCTGCTGCTGGCAGGTGAGGAGGCAAGTCCAAATGTTTCACAAGCCCATTGTGCAGGGCAAGCGTTACTGACGGGCCCAGACACACCGACCCGTTCCCAGCACCGCAGGACTGACACACTAAGCCAGCAGCACCCGCAGCACCGTCCTCTCCCCCTCTCTCGTCACTTTGATGAGGATCCCTGCTCTGCCCCGACAGATGCTTCACTCCACTCTTGCCATCCTTCACCGGCTTCTTGTTCCTGTTCCCCAGGACTATTCCTAAGGCAAACACTTTCACACGGAGAAAATAGAGGAGAATCCAAAGTATGAATTAAGAATCAGTTATCATTGCTAAAGACAATAACGGATAAGCAGCAATCAGTTATTGGCCCTAATTAGAGGAAAACAACCCATACTGATCTAAAGGCAAGGTCTGTGGGGAACAATGCACCGATGGCAAACTGGCTGCGGTTTCTTGTGGGTGCCTTGGGGAATGGCAATAAAGCTCCCAGAAAAGCATCTTTTCCGTTTTTGTAACCTTTTTTCCCCATGTGCTGATGCTGGGGGTTTCACACTTGAGCTTATCATTTTCTAGCAGGAGATTGAGCAAGCTCAGCCCCACGTGGCTGTCACCAGCGAGCAGGAAAAGACACTGAAAGGGAATCAAGTTCTTTGCAGAGCTGTGCCGAGCCGATGGGAGCAGCGGCGGTCATGTCACCACCCAGAGAAGCTGCACAGGAGGACAGCAAAGGGACGTGAGAAAAGAGGACAAGTGATGAAGGAAGGATATTCAAGGGAAAAAGCCACGACTTTGGGTCTCTGAAACACCCAGTGTCACCATAGCAATTATGGGAGACGATTTGAACAGCGGGGCTGGTTGTTGCTCTCTAGGGACAGCAGAAAACAGAGAGGCAGGGGAGTCTGAAGCGATTTCAGGGGCTGAGGTTTAAAGCCTTGCCCTGCACACGTGTTTTACAGGACAGTTGCTTTGAGTTAATTCTGTATGGACTGCTGTCAGAGACGATTTCAAGTCTGTGTATATAGCTGCTCACACACATGTTTGCTCTCCGCATTCGTTGAATAAGGGGCACGGGGCGGTTACAGGTTAATGGCTTTTCAAGCTGAAGTGTTTGCCAGTAGCATTCAGGACATGGAAATCTGGGCCAGAAACCTTATCAGAGACAAACCATCCCATGGCGTCCTTCAGTGGAAGCCCAAGTATTAGCTCCTTAATTTGTTTACCCTGAGATAAATCCAGAGTAACGCATTGACTTGCAGGCAATTAATTGGGATGTGCCCCAGTGCAAGGACAATACTTGATAATAAACCTCTTTAGGAACATGCTTCTGAATGATCTGCTGCCTAGCTTAATATCTAAAACTACAATGACCCTGAACCTCACATAATCCCAGGTATTTTCCTGAAAAAAGAGGAAATGGGGGTGGGGCTGGCTGGGGCTTACACCCGGGCAGAGGGGACCACAGCAGCACCTGCAGCATCATTTAACATGGCTGATAGCTGCTTAGCAAATCTAAAATGACCCTGGGATTTTAAAAGCCCAAGGGATGGAAGAAAGTGGGGACATGGCTAGACTGTGAGCTATGATTAAAGAAGTCTTTTTGGCCCTGTTGAAGGTGTGGGACAAACTAAAGGACCCCAGCAATGAGGAGCATTAGGAAGCAGCTGATCTCTCCCTACAGCACAGAGCTGCTACGTGCAGAGTGAACCCTGGGAGATGCCTCCCCTCAGCTGTAACTGTGCTGTTTATAGCAGACCATTAACAGATCCAACCCCTTCTTTGTGTGGCTGGTTTTCACACATCTCCTTATCCTTCCTGTTCCTGAGTTGGTTTGGGATACATCCAGATTCTGGGATGAGCTCAGACCTGAGCTGGGGACGACTGTCTTCAAGGGGAGGAGCAAGACACTGTACAGAAAACAGAGCTGCCTGTCAGGAGCCGCTGCCTTGCAAAACATATTTTTTGGCTTCGAGGGTGGCCTGCTTAGCCAACCCTGACTATTTCACCATGCTGCGGAGGCTGCCCTGGTATTAATTCACCTCAAAGAACAGGTTGAAGTCATTAAAATATTTTGCAGGTGGTTCCTTGAATTCATGGTGCAGCTGGATCCAGCCTAAAGGGGGAGGAAAAAAAGAAAAAGAGAAGAGGCAAGTTCTGATGAAACACAAATTAACATAACTCATAGAAGGGAAAGAAAATCTGTTTTCAATCTCCACAACAAAGCCAAGCAACACATCAAGCTAGAAAGGAGAAATGTCAGCCAGGCAGTGCTGGGGGTTTTATTGCTTTAGCACAAGTGCTTCTCCACAGTCCCCGGAGTGCCCAGGTCCTACCGCAGCAGCTGGGCCCCCTGCGCATGGCTCTGGGCATGCAGGGACATGGCGGGGGGGCCTCACAAGAAGGCCCCTGCCCCCGTACAGGCCCAGGCTCAAGCTTTGTCTTAATGCCCTGATACAAACCACAATTGTTTTGATCTTGCGTGTTGGCCTCAGTCTCTCTCCTGCATGGAAACTCTCCAGGTACCACATAATTTCTTGCCCTTAGAGCTGGATTCACTTTTTCTGAGGGGGTGTTTGACCAGGGCTGAGCTGGGCAGTTGGTCACCGGACACTCACAAGGGAGACTCCAGACCTGGCACCTCCATGAGCTGCTGGTGGGCTGATCACTCACAACCTGCTTCAGCATCCCCTGAATTCAGCAGTGCCTCTCAATGTCCATGGGCATCAAAGTCCTTCCTCAGGGAGAACAAAACATTTTAGCATAAACACCATCACACTGGAGAGTTGTACTGGGTCTGACTGGGATGGAGGTAACGTCTCCACAGCATCCTGTATCATGTTGTGCTTTGAATTTGTGGCCGAAGCAGTGTTGACTACACACCGATGTTTGACTTGGTGGGCAAGAGGCTGGGAGGGGACACAGCCGAGACAGCTGACCCAAACAGTCCGCGGGGATATTCTACACCATATGACATCGAGCTAATCAATAAAAGTTATGGGAAAGAAGGAGGAAGGGGAGATGTTTGTGGTTAGAGCAGTTGTCAACCCAAACAACCATCATGCATGTTGAGACCCTGCTTCCCAGGAAGTGGCTGCCTATCTGCGTGGTGATGGGAAGTAGAGAATGAATTCCTCTTTCTGCTTTGCTTGCAAGTGCAGCTTTTGCTTTCCTTATTAAGCTGTCATCATATCAACGCCTGAGTCTTCTCACCTTCCTTCTATTTTCCCCCCATCCTTTGGGAGAGGGGACTGAGTGAGAAGCTGGGTGGGTGTTTTCAGTGGTCAATCCACTCCAAGAGCTGACCGGTATGTCAAAATTCACCAACCTTGTTAATTCTAAAAGGAGAAAAGGAGGGAAATACCAAGCAAAATAGGAAAAAAACCCAACAAACCAAACCAAACAAGCTAGTTTACAAACAAACCTACAACTGCAGAAGCAATTGTACAGTTCTGGTCACCGATGGTTTTGTGGTGTACATCTATCGGCTGTGTCCCAGGTCAAACCATGGCTACTTGTTTCTGTGGGAGAGCAGTGTGGTGTGTGGGCAGGATTACTTTTGGTTTTTTGAAGCCCATCTGCAGAAACATGAGTGCAGATGTTGGGATAAGGGGTAGACTATCACCTTTTCTGGCTGACACTCTCACTTCAGTCTAGAGGCAACGGTAGAAATGGTGGACGTTGCTGTCTTGGCTTACCCAACAGGGGACCTGTTTGTGCTGTAAACTCCTCTTCCTCGTCCTTGGAGGGGCACCAAAGCCCCCTGAATTCTGCTCATTTATGCCTAAGACAGTCTGCAATCAAATAGATGAGTCTGGAAACATTACCGTAAGATAAATGGACAAACACCTCTGAATTAAGATATCTTCTCATTTGGGGAAAAAAAAACTTTAAAAAATCACAAATTCAGTTCTTTCAGGATAAATATTTGTCCTGAAGAGGCTAACATTTGTCCAAGCTCCCTGACAGTACCACTGCTGGGAAGGACCATCTTTAGCTAAGGTCAGGTTGACTTTTGGTGTTACTTCTCTTTGCTCTGCCATGAGCTTTTGGTGGTGGCAAACGCCTGCAGCTGACAATAGCGGTGAAAGGAGATGAAAAAGGCAGCGGGGATGGCCAGGGACCATTCCCTCCCTCAGCAGTTACCCACAGGCCCATGACTTTGAGGCAGCTGCAGTCTTTTTATAAAACTTGGTTCAGAGGGTGTGCACCTTCGTACTAAGAGCATGAGGAGGACCTTCTGCCTGGCATGAGCCACCAACATCAGAGCACAGGAAGGAAAGGGCCAGGATGAGCCAGACGACTTCTGGCACTTCCCCTGAGATGTTGGCAGGGTATTTCAGGGGAGGCAGGAAGAGCAGCAGGGGGGGAGAGGGGCGAGGGCTTCCTAGCAGAGGGCCTGGCGGGTAAGGCTGATGGCCCAGCCGACATGTCCCATAATGTGCTGGAAATTGCTGTTCTATTAATAATCCCATTGTTTCAGCAAACTCTCAACCTAGGGAGACTGCACTGAATCAGCAGTTTCTTTTCTTATTTTCTTTCTTGATGTAGTAACCCTGATTGCACAATCAGAGTCAATCTACTGCTGCAGTAGGTGATGGCGCAGCGAGAAATGAAAGACAGCAGAAAGCAGGGTGGGGACAGCAGCCGCCAGCGCACGCAAAGGCTGAGCGAATGTGTCAGCACACGATCTCTGACGTCCACGGCACGGCTGAGACCCCCGGCGCCACGTGCGCGGGGAAATCTGCCTCCTGTTTACAAAGGCTGACATCCGGATGGAAACACACCACGCCGCTCCCAGGCAGCCAGATGTTCACCTGGCTGATGGCAACGTGGTGGCATGAGGAGCAGCACCGGGCTACATCAACGAGAAATAAAGGGAGAATTAAGTTTGACCAGCTGGGTAGGCAACCGCAGCTAAAGGGCAAAATTGGGTGGGATCACGACTTTGCTATTGACCTTCCCAAAATAGCTAAGTGGAGAGTTGGACTTTGAGCTCTGAAGCAGCGCAGCTCAGGACTGTCAAAATTGAGGGTCTCTACCCTTGCTTTTGCACCCGTGCGACCTGACCCATGGAGAATGGCATGACCGTGAGAGATGGGAAAACATACCACTGAGCTTCTTTCTCAAGGAAGGAGGGCACAAAGATCTCATTCCACCTTTTGCCGTTTAGAAGGGCTTTTGAAAACTACAACTGTCAGGGTCTTTTTAATATTTTTGAAGTAAAAAGGCTTTGCCTAGAAATGTTGTTAAAAGCCTCTGCTGTAAATCTGCTCTCTGCGTGCACCTGAACCACATCCATACCTATAAACATCCACCTGGCAACGCAAGTGTAATCATGCTCAGCTCACCACCCAGCCCAGCAAGAGTAGGTGGCTTCAGTCTTGTGCAGATTAGAAGGGCTTTTGAAAACTACAATGAGAAATGGGCTGAATACATACCCATACCCCAGTGGGGAGGTGATGCCATGAAAGGAGTGGATGCACAGGTAGTTATTATGGTTCAACTGATCAGCGGTAACTTCTCAAGCCATCCTAATTCAAGGGAGTATCTGAGCCTTTCACAAAAAAACCCCAAATTATCCCGATTCCTTCACAGTTTGCAGCAGAATATATGATTATGGAGGACTTCTTTTCCTCCCTGCTGCTGCCAAACCAAGTCACAGCTGCACAAGCATGTTTGAAAGGAGAACACAGAAGTGGGTTTAAAAATCCCCACATATTTTTGGTTTAAGCCTTTAAGAGATCTATACGTCAGGTGCAGCACAAGAGGGCTTCATTCTGCACTGGGCCATCAGGGTATGGATTTCCAGCTCACGTCTACCTGAAGCTTACACCGCACTTTCTTCCATGGCCTCGCAAAATAGTGAGGACCCAGGAGCCCCGGGGACGAGCACAGACCTGCAGCCTGAGAGGAGACCGTGTGATGGAGACTGCCCTGTCCCTCAGAGAGGGCAGCATGTGGCATGGGTGTGGAGGGCTCTGCCCAGCGCCTACCGGCGCCTTTCATCTGCAGGCTTGGGTGAGTCTCTTCGCTTTGCAAAATCAAAATCAACCCCAGCAGAAATGAAGGTGCCAAAACACCAAATGCCACAGCGAGGTCTGCAGGGATGGGTTTTACAGAACCAAAGGAGTGGTGAGGTGGGAGGAATTGTGTCCGTGGGTGTGGAAAAGGGGTCAGGGAGAAAGCAGGGGCTGGAGAGAGACTCATAAAAGAGGCTGCAAGCGTCTCCTCTTTGTTACATCCCAAACCCATTTGGGTTTCAGCATCCTCCACCCCACCATCACTTGCTTGTCTCTACAACTTCTCCTGATTCTTTCCTTCTTTCCCCTTTGGTCATGCACCATCACTAAGTTGTCATCTTGGTGCAAGTTAATGTGTTTTTCAGTACCATGCAGTGCTTCACCTGCCCTCCGAGGAGGTTTACTTCTGTTAGGAGCAAAATGCCCAACCTCATGCCCAACCCCGCTCAAGTGCAGAGATGTTGAATAACTCGGGGTCCTGCCCAAGGCTCTATGGACATGGTGTCCCCAAATGAGCACACAAGAGCAGCTGAACATCTTAGCTGTGGGATTTTTTGAGGAACTGTTTCAATTACCACATCAGAGTTCTCACAACTCTATAAAAACTGAGCAGATAGGAAAAGCATATCAGAAAGCATATCAAATCAGGAGGCAGATAGGAAGTCCCTTCAGTTCTTTATCGTCCACAGTCTGACAAGGCTTTAGGTTAGCCATAAGAAATTTGTCATGAACTTTAAAGACAAATATGGGGAAGATGGAAATTCAAGTGATACGAACACTTTCAGTATTTCAGACAAGATTGGGTTTGCCTCAGCTGCTACTACAACCTTTCAGATAAGTGGTAAGTTTTCTTCTTATTAAATGGTTTGATATGGATTTTATCTGATCTTTGAAGAAAGCAGCACATAAAAATGAAGTATTTCATATATACTGCATATTAAATGCTTCTTACAGTGATTTTGCTACTAAATTAACTGACCATTTAAAAAGAGAAGTATGTGAAAGCGTCCTTTCTAGCCCAAAGCTGATGCTGAGTATCAGAACAAAATTAGTTCTTTTCCTGTTTTAGAAAATGCTTAATTTCACTGAGTAAAACTTTCATGTCTTAATAGTTAAGATACTGAAATCATGAGATCCAATAAAAAATGTAAATTTATGAATTTTTAGCTGAATATAAATACTTTATTGCTGACTAAACCATTCTATTGTGAAACTAATTAAATCATTGTACTCTTTTAAAGCTGAGACTTTAAACTCCTGATTACATTACTTTGAAAAAAACCTCAATTAATGGTAACTTACTGCATGTCTGAAGTAGCTATTAATGCTTCTGAAACACTTTTTTTTCTCCCTAAAGGCCAAAATTTGACAAAGTAGTTTATTTCTTTTACACTTGCTGGTGACAATTTGTTTTAAACTTTATGACTTGTTTTCATTTGTTCTGCGGTTCAGTTTATTATTGATTTTTCATTTGGTCTGATGTATACACGTTTCGCTGTTGGAATCGCATGCGTGTGGTGCTCTGGATGAAGAGGGCATGTGCTCTGAGCAACCTTCTTTGAATGGCAGCCTGAGACAACTAAAAGCGATGGAGGCAAGGACTTTATTCAGGCAGAAAGGGGAGACCCGCCACGTTCATACCATTATAGGCTGGATTAAGTCTTGGTGGAAGTGAGCTGGTTAAATTGGTGCAGGAAAAGATGGCCAAGCGTGAGCTGCAGTGCAAAACTCGTGTGAGAGGAAGGCACCCTGCCTTGCCTGCAGGACCTGGCAGTCTCACAGAGGGACCTTGCCGCTCCCTGTTGCTGCTGATTTATTGTGGCCAAGCCTGAAAAGGCTGGAAGTGAGCAGAGTTTGTAGCGGGAGAGATGTGAGAGGATGTCTACCCTACTTCTGTTGGTTTTTAGAGCCTCGAAGCCAAAGAAAGCCATCGGCGTGCTGTGCTCGGGCAGCCCTCATCACCTACCTGCTGCTGCTGACGGCTGGCCAGGGGCTGCTGGCGTTCAAAGGTAATGCTGCAACCTTACTGCGGGGCTGACACCAAAAGGCAGCCTTGCTGGATGCTCTCAGGGGGAATGGACGAGCGGGGATGAGAAAGCAGATAGGAAACCACTGAGGGCGCACAGACGCTCCTCTGCACACCGCAAGTCAGAGCAGTGGCTGCAGGAAACCATTCCCCCCGCCCTGTGCATGTGCGTTGCATTTGCACAAGCACTCCTGGCTGCAGCAGGGACCGGCGCATGAAAGTCCCCTCCTCAGGTCAAGCGGTGGTGCTTAACTCCAGGTGTCATCCGCCGATGCTGAGGAGGTGGTCAGGGGCATTTCCCAGCCAGACTGGGCAGGCAATATTCACTGCGTGGGCCTTTTGTTTCCCCAGTGTTTAAGATGCAGAGAGAGATAATGAAATTTCAAGAGCAAAATGCCTCCTATACAGAAGATATTCTGCAAAGCTCCTTTGTCAACAAACTGCTTTTGGAGAGAAGCTCTACAGACAAGCACACGGGACATGAAGAAAACTGGAGGAGAAACTTAGAAGAGGAAATCACCATAATTAAAAGCAGCAATGCAAACCTGATGATGATGATGAACAACATCACTCTGTTTGCAGGTACAGCTCCATTTCTCCATGCTGGCTGTACAGTTGTTCCTCTGCACCACTGGCAAAGGCAGGCCAAAAACCTAGTTCAGATGAAAAAATAACTAAGGCAAGATTCAGTCTTTCTGTCAGTTAGTGACACTCCAGTGTCCAGATTTGGGTGCTGGCTCTGGATGCCCAGGTTGAGGAGCTGGATAGACCTGGAGAAGCTGGAGCGCAGCCCCTCTGGATCCCACTGCAGCTGCACACGTAGCTCTGGGCTGCTCTCCCCTCCTGTAACTTGTAGAGTTGGGCTTGGGTGCCCTATGAAAGGGTGGTGTCTTCAGCCCAGACCTGAAGCCTATTAACCCTATACTGGTATGTCCCTTAATGGGTGCTGATTGCTGAAAAATATCCATTAAATATTTATTTCAGGGCCTCCTGGACGCAAAGGAGATCCTGGTCCACCAGGTATGTTGGCAAATGAACTGTAAGCAACCTTTTTCTCTTTTTTTTTTTCCCCCTAAAATACCTGAAGTGAGGATTAGGGATTTCAGTCTCTAGACTCAAATCCTACCTAATGTGTACAGTGCCCTGGCCATGAGAAGACCTGCTGCACATTTTGACTGGTCCTCTGAGAGTCACAGCTTGACAAGTGCTCCCACAGAGGTCAGTGACCATCATGGGGGAGCATTTTGGCTCTACCTCCTCAGCGCTACCCCTGAGGAACTGTACCTGGTCATTATCTGCAATTATCATCCCAAATCCCCATGAGACAAGAGAGGACCAGTGAGAGGGGTGAACCATCCACACGGAGTTTATGTGTATCCCATAACCAGTGGATAGCAGAGCTTTCTGCCGCAGACGTAGCAGGTCCTGCTGCCCAACTCACTTCAGGACAACTCCGGGAGACCTCCCTAATACCTGCTCTATAGGGTCCCAGCTGAACAGTCCATGGAACAAACAGTGACAGGTTTGGGACATTGCCCACTTTGTCTGGGGAAACAACCACACAGACTTGGGAATGAGCTTGGTGCAAGCAACCTCCTCCTCAGTAATGCATAAAATGCTGCCCTGGGTACCTGGAGGTTTTGGGTGGAATACACCCACTGCAGGAGATAAATGTCTCCAGACTGTGAGGATGAAGCAAGTCCTGATTTAACATTGGCTCTGCTTTGTGCAGAGGTTGGACTAGGCAATGTCCAGAGAAAAAAAGAGCTGTTATGATCCTGTAATGATGATCTAAGATGCAACCCTTGTTAGGTCAGGTCTGTATCTCATCCATCCCTAGTTCTTGGCTACACTGATGAGCTCTTCTGAAGAAAAAAAAATTAATACATTTTTAAAAAATCATGTTTTCATATCATCCTGGCTGCACTTACAACACTGAAACAGCACCTCCCACCAAGCACCGTTACTATACACCAGAGCCCAGTAGTTCAGTGCGTTTTCAGGAAAGATCTCCTCAAAGGTACCCAAGAGCCGGGCTTGGCCGGAGGACAGCTGGCCCCTGCCCAGCCATGCACTCAGCTGAGCTCCACGACTTTACTCAAGCAGTTGTGCTGGTCGTTGCCAGCAGAAGATTGGCCTCAGTGGTGATCAAAGGCATGTGCACAAAGGATGATTAAAAAATTAATCTCTTCTTCTTAGCCATTACTGTGAATAGATGATGTGTGTCATCTGATATATGTATTTTACATCTCAGGGCTACAGGGACCACCAGGGAGAAAGGGAGACCAAGGAATCCAAGGTAAGGCATTTCTGACATCTGAATTACTTCTGTGGATGAACATAAAGTGGCTTTATGGATGATTTTATGGGCAACCTTGTCCTCAGCCAAGGTGTAAGTCAGTAGAAATGTCATTGGAGTTGAAGGAAATCAGCCTATGTAAAACTAATATGAACAAAAGCAAAACTTAGCTAGAAAAATTCTTATTGTGAAAGTAAATGTGCACTGGACACAGTGTCTATTCCCCACTGCCCCCAGCACCTCTCTGAAGTCCACGGCAGGCAGAGTCTGGCTCATGCCCACAGCTGAGTTGTGTGGCCTGTTGCTGGTGATCACTAGACATGACACCCCATGAAACATCAGGAAAGTGGTTTTGTCCTTGCAGGCTTACATGGACTGCAGGGTGAGAAGGGAAGTAAAGGAGATCCTGGTCCTGCTGGCCTAAGTGGTGAACCAGGAGAGAGAGGACAAAAAGGAGAGATGGGACTTGCAGGTAAGACTTCTTTATTATCTCAACTTTCTTAAGATTCTCTCACGTATTCCTGTTTAAACTCATTCCGCTTAAAATGCCGGAAGAAGTCTCCATAGGTCAGATATTTCATAAAAATCTAGCTTTCCATTCAATGAGCGAGCTGGATAAACAGGATACTTGGCCTGATCTGCAGGGATTTCATTTCCTGCCATGCTCCAAGGCTCCCAAAGGAGGACTAGGGAAAGAGGACACGCAAAATGTTGACTCTGCACCGTGGAAGTCTCTTATAGAGTGACCTTTGTCTAATGGAAGCCACAGGTATTCAATTATCAGCCTGTGTCAGGTTAAAGCAGCGATGTTTGCAATAGGATTTTCATGGTATTAAATCATACAATATAATTTATATGCACAGATATGTGGATGTTAGTCCTCACTTCAGTAAAACTTATTTCTGAGAACTTTATATCCTATATAAGCCTGACTTTTGTACAACTTACGTAGAAGAATTATGCACTGTGCTTCTCCCGTGTAACAGGCAGTAGTGGGTATCTCTTGGAGAGCTGTTTTTCAGTGGTCTCACTAGGGCTGCACGCAGAGATGAGAGGGTGAAAGCAGGATAGCAAAAGAAAGCAGAAGATGTGTATGGTGCAGACCAGGGAGGATGGTTGGACACATTGATTAGAGCTTCCTCAGATCTTCCACTAGATCCCACATGTTCCAGTGCACTCATCAACACAAATTGCTCCAGAAGAGAAAAGTGAAAGTAGGAATACAGAAAGGCAAGGGCTTTTGGATAATTCTGGAGCAGAAAGATGAAGCAGATGTCAGTCTTTAAATGAGGTACTTTAAAGTAATTCAGGTCTTTTGGAGCATGTTGATCACCTCTTCAGAGAAAAGAATGTCAAGGGGAGGTGTGGCAATTCCCTGGAAGTAGTAGGGATAGTTTGAAGAATAGACTGGGTCTATCCCTAGTGGTAGAGATAGTTTGGGGAACAAACTGGAGAGGTGTCATGGCACCACTGCAGGATTTTAACAGAAAGTCAGACAAACGTCTGACCAGACAGTCTGGCAGAGCTGGAGTTGGCTCAGACAGACTTTTGAGGTGCCATCCAGCCCTGTCCTTCTACAGCTTTATGGGAACGCCACTGAACGGTAAAAGTAGATGTAAGGCCAAGCTCTGCTACTGGTGCAGCTAGACAGAGGTGCTCCACTGACTGCAGAGACAAGAATCTGTGGGGAGTTTTTAAATTTATACGCGTGCTGTGCTGTTTGACAGGTCTCCAAGGTTCGAAAGGCGAAATGGGCAAGAAGGGAGATCCCGGGCTCCGTGGACCCATGGGTCCTCAGGGACAGAAGGGAGACGCAGGACTGCCAGGTTTCAGTGGTAAGTGCAGAGGACACAGTGCAGCCCACCACCAGCACGTGCATGCCGTGGTGGAGGGCTGCCCTAGCTGAAGCATTTGGCTAAGCCTCACTAGCACTGACGCTAGGATGTCGTTACAGGTAGCACAGGGGAGCCTGGACGTCCTGGGCAGAAAGGAGAGGCAGGTAAGCAGTACAGAAGGTGCAGTTTTTGCTAGAGATATGAGACCAATCTTTTAGATGGTGCTTCATGACAAAGAAAACTGCAGCCAGGCTAGACCCCAGTATGGCTAAGAAGATTATGATTAGATAAAGAAACAATGCCAACGTTGTGCAAACCCATTCCACAGCCTCAGCTGTCTCATCTGTACCCTACTCACTGTGCAATAGAATGTGAGGGAAAGAAGGGTCCTGTACCATGGAGGGCCATGTCGTCCTTCCTGACATGTGTGCACACAGAAGGGCAGAAATTGGCTGTTCTTTTAGGAAAGCACTTGTGCCCCTCAAGGCTGACAGCCTACAGGGACCTGAGTCCATATAACCTTTCACTCCAGACCATCGTTCATTGCATAGCTAAGATTAATGCTGCCAGGGAAGGACTGCAGTTCAGACAGACCCAGTGTTTGTTTTGCCTTCATAGGGTCAACTCAATGTGCACAGTGCAGGGGTGGTGACTGAGCTATCCTTTTTTTTTCTCCTTCATATGCTATGTTACGTTTCACATACGCTGCTTTTGCTCAACCTCAAGGTGTAACCGGACAACGTGGGCCCATGGGAGCTCCTGGCCCTGAAGGCAGACCTGGTCAGAAAGGGGAGAAGGGGGACCACGGACCCAGTGGTAGCCCAGGTACAACACTACCCAAACCTGTAACTCACTGACCTCCTACTCTGGCCTCACTTTTTGTGATAGCTTTACCCTTACTGATTTGTTTTTAATTTTAGGAACACCAGGCACTGCGGGACTCAGAGGTGAAAAAGGAGAGAAAGGAGTAACAGGTAAAGGAGAATGAAACAGGTTTGAGCTCAACAGCATTCATCATGCAGACACTGGAAAAGGATCTGCAGCAGCAAGGAGGAGATCTGTTGAGTCCTGTTCTTGGAGCCCCAAAGCATCCCAGGATGCCATGGTGGGCCTGGGACTCTGCCAGACTGCCAGAGGGGTAGCTGCTCACTGGAGGGGTTGTTTCAACCATCTGTAACGTGCATGAGGAGGTGGTGTTGCCTGCGTTTTTGTATAAGGAGAAAACATATAAACAAAGCAGCAGTTTAAGATGAACCAAACAACCTCCCTAGCCTGGAACTAAAGACAAATTATACTGGCTGTAAATCTGACAGGGAAGGGTATTCACTAGCAAGCATCTGTCCTGCCCTCTGCTGTAGCAGTGCAGGAAGAGGTATCTTGGAGGCCAACTTGGAGCACATAACCCAGGCCTTTTCTTTGACCTTCCATTTGAAGAAGTCCACCTCTCTGTCCCAGGCACCCAAATAATAGGGTGATGTTCTGCCAGTGTATTTCTCTTGAATCAGCCTTTTTAACCTTGAATTTACATAGTACATGCAACCTTTCATCTCCATGAGAAGGTGACAAAAGTCCAAGCGCTGCACCCTTCTTCATTCACTGATACCTGGATATGTCTGATGCACCTGAATTTTCGTGGCTAGGCTCTCTATACAGTCGTTAAAGACCTGCCTGGAGGGTGGTCTATCCCATCAGTGGAGTTTAGGATATGAAATAAATGACCAGGAGTTGATCTGCTTCAAGAGATGATTCTCCACTGCCTGTAATTTCCGTATTGAGGAGGCCTGCACCGAGTATAACAGGAAATAAGACACCCACTTCAGAAATAGATGCCTATAGCGTAGACAGCTAAACTAGACGTGCTGAAATCTGTCATAAATATTAGTTTGCATAAGCTTTTATAAATGTATAAATATCTGTCTTATAAATTTTTGTTTGTTTTGATGATCTTAGGTCTTGCAGGGCAAAAAGGAGAGAAGGGAGACCAGGGCCTGCCAGGTAAAGCCTTGTTTTACAGTGTGACTTATTCTGGTGATGCAAAGCACGTTAAATGCCATGTTCCATTTCTCTGCCTCGCTGTGAAATGCTCGTTACACTCGTTCCTTGGGAAGGGACAAAGGGAGGTGGTGGAGTCACCGTCCCTGCGGGTGTTTAAGGAAAGGTTAGACGAGGTACTGAAGGACATGGTTTAGTGGTTAATAGGGGGGGGCAGTTGGTTGGACTGGATGATCCTTGAGGTCTCTTCCAACCTTAATGATTCTATTTTATTCTATTCTATTCTAAATGCAGTGACTTTCTTGCTTTCCCCTTAGGCATCCAAGGCCTAACTGGTCTAAAAGGAAGTAAGGGTGACTATGGCAGTCGTGGTCCAAAAGGAGAACCGGGACTAAAAGGTGCCAAGGGAGACCGTGGACTCTCTGGTAAGGCTGTTTGCCATGGGGTCTGTAGAGCTGACGTTCATTTGAGTTTGGGATTGTACATTACAGACGAGCACGAGCTGCTCTGGGATATGTTTACAGAGCCCTTTTGGAGGAACTCAACAGCCAGAGCAGTCTTCCCAGAAAATGGATGTACAGAGTGTCACATTTACACCTTGTGAGCTCTGCTAAAAGACGTGCAAGTGAGCAGATGGATTAGATTTTATTGAATCGCCAGTCTCACAGAAAACTGGAACAATCCATGTTCCTCTTTGCTTTGCACAGAGATGTCTTGCAGCATACCATAACATGGCAGTCAGGAACAGAGAATCAGAAACACCAGGGCTATTTAACTACACCTCTCTAAATACGGGACACAAAAATAGAGAGTTCAAAAGTCATTACAGCTACCCCCACTCTTATCCCACCGTCTTCCCGTCACAGAGTGCTTCCAAAACCCCTAAGACCTGTAGTAAAGAAAAAAAAAAGGCAAAAAAAAAAAGCAGTTAAACAGGCCACAGGAAGCAATCAGTGCTCCAGATGCTTTTTCTTTTAATTGTTCACATAGAGCAGTATGAGAGTCCTCAGAAATAAAATAAACCAGAGCCTCTGTGGGGCTCTCCATGCACTCCACTTCTCAAACTTTGTCTCTGGAGGGTCGGAAAAGTGTAACTGCAGTGACCCCAGGTTAGGGACCACTCTCTGGATGGATCTCATATCCTGATCCCCAGAAGGAGATAGCAATGCGTGCTTTGTGCAGATAGCTTCTGGGGGAAGAGCTCATCGGGTTTTTTCAAACACCCTTGCTCTCAAGGCCAGGATGCTACACAGAAATGTGGAGGCCTCTTGGGAGTGGCTTTCTGCTGTCCTGTGGCAGCACTTGGCCAGCAAACCCCATGATGTAGATCTTCCTGCAAGTACTTTAGGAGATACCATGCCTGCTTCTGGAGAGCCCAAAGGCTATCAGAGATGTCATTTTACAGGTAGTAGAGGGAATAAGATACATTTCCCACAAGTGAGTGGGTGGGATTTTGCAAGTGGCCCATTTCTTGGGTCACACGTCAGAAAGACTTTGCTGCATGTTATCCTACTTTCCTTGCCACGTTTCTTTTACATACCCTTTGTCACTTCAGGGGGTCCATTCCACAAATGGACCAAGCCCTCACATCTGACTCACCCAGTTATTCAGAAAAAGTTAATAATTGGATTTTCTTCCAAACAACTGTCAAATATTTGCTTTTTAAATTTGGAACAGGTTCTCCAGGAACAAAAGGGAGCAAAGGTGAAAAGGGACAAGGTACTGGACTTTTATTTTTTCTTCTTTCACTTGCCTTGTGGCATCAAAGCTCTCTGAGATCAGGACCAACGTGCTCTATGTGCACACTGGCTAACCCACAGCATGACTACAAGAACTGAGGGGTCCATGTGCTGAGCTGCAGCCTGGTGTCTACAGACCCAGGAGAGACTCCTGAATTATTCAGATTTGAGCTACCAGTAACATCTGGTAGCTTCCGGTCCCACTCTAGATAGAGCTGTGGAGATGGGAACATTCACCAGCGTGGTCACCGCTTCCACCTTTCAATGTGCTTTTTTCTTCATTCCCGTATGACCCGTAGAGTTATTTTCTTTTCCTCTGAACCATCAGGCTACTTCAGTCATTTGATACGAATTGCACAAGGGGGCAGGAGGGGCCGCGTGGAAGTCTTTCACCAAGGGTCCTGGGGAACAATCTGTGATGATGGCTGGGGCACCCCAGATGGCACTGTGGTCTGCCGAATGCTGGGATACAGCCGTGCGCTCTCCACCTTTACAGCATCACCAGGTGAGTTCACAACAGCCTTCTACCTCCCCAGACAGGGGGTGCATTAGCTGCCTGGCATGGGAGGTTACAAACACCCAGAAAGCATCACAGCAAGGTCCTCTACTCAAACAGCAGGAGAGCAAAGAGTACCTCCTCAAAGGGGTAGCTTGTTCCCCCTCAGATGAGGGAACTGCACATCAAGTGCTGCTTGAAGTGCCCAAACGCTTGATTTCTAACAAGCCAACCTTGCAACCCAACATATGCCTGCTGTCCACAGGGGCCTCTTTAGAAAAAAATGCATATTCCTCTTTCTTTTGTCCAACAGTTCTTCTGTTTGTTTGTTTCATTTATCTTCCAAAGGCACTGGACAAATTTGGCTGGATGATGTGAATTGCAGCGGGAGTGAAGATTCAATTTTTGACTGTCCAAAGCCCAACTGGGGTGTGAACAACTGTTCCCACAACGAGGATGCTGGGGTAGAGTGCATTTGATGGGACACAGCAGGTGCCCTGGGAAGCCACTGCCCCCTCTGCTCTGTACAGGGCTCTTGTTCATAACATGAACTCAATTTCGTCAAGTTGTGCTTCTATTCTTTCTACCAGGTCATAAAAATATTGACAGAGAAAGTTGAGTTTTCTATAAATCAATAATGGTTACAAGACCCACAGGTAACCTGAAACATCCCATCTGTCATGAAGCAACTGGAGCTCAGGCACGTGAACCAGTCCACAGCTTTTCCAGCTACCTGACATCAGCTCATCTGCAGTAGCTCACACGTGTGTGACCTCTAAGTCCACAGGGGAGGAGAGATGGTCTGCTTTAGCTTAGCGTAGAAAGAGAGAACAGGGTAAGCGTGCAGAAATAGGCAGCTACTGCAGCTGAGCTGGCTAGTCCATCTTCACCACAGTACAGTTGTGAATCTAAGCCTACCCCCCGCAGTGAAGTGTGCACACCCAAGACAGGAGATACTCAGAAATCATCTCTGGTATTCAAATATAAACGTTCTCCAGAAACAATGCTGATCACAGGTTAAAGTGCAAAAATAAGTGCTTGGGATCTAGGTGCTGCACCATCCTGATTTAGCACAGACCTTGTCTTTTACATTGGCCAAGTCTTCTGCCTTGTCTCTCAGTGTTTCCTAACCTGTCTCCAGGAGCAACACCCCTTACCGTATCTGGTGTATAAAGCTGAGTGTTTCATACCTTTAGAAATTAGATGCTCCAGTAAGCAAAGGGATGAAAAATAAAAGCAATAGTGGGGAAGTATCAGCTAATTAAACTTCCAGGGCAAAAATACAGACTCTAAACCAAAGTTTTCTACCTTAATTGAAAATCTCATGTGTCTGAGATAATAACTGAAAGGTTTCTCTTAAGACCTAAGTCTTCCCCTTTTCCACCAGCACTGGGCATTCAGCAGGTGACAAAAAGCCTGTCTACATGTAGCTGGGCACGGCACAACAACCTGCTTGAGGATATTTTATTTCAGATGTCAGAAATACACGTAAGCAACCCCACATCTCTGCCTTAATGGGAGTCATAATTGCATTTGTCTACACAGCTTTGAAACTTGTTTTAAGTGCTTAGAAATTCATATATAATTGGAAAACCCAAGCAGTGCTGGCAAGAGCAGCAGGTGATAGGGCATCCAGGACCTCAGGAAAGAAGTCTGGAAAATCCCGAGTTTCCCAGTATCCATTCCTGCCTTTGACAGTAGGAAAATGAAGAGAGCCGCTTACCACTCCTGGTTCTGGTTTAGAGGTGGCAAGGAGCTCCTGCCACAAACCATGGGAGAGACCTGATGAATGACAACTGTTTCAGAGTTGGTGGAAAAAGACAGTGTTTCATCTTCATTTCTTCTGCTAGGGAGCAGCTGAGTACTGGCACTTGGGCTAACACAACTTTCTGCAGGGCTTCCATGGGCAGTGCTGAGCCTGCACAGGTTTCCTTCATCTTTTTTTTTTTGTGTGTGTGTTTGTGGCAGTATGTAAATAAAGCATTTTCACTATTAGGAAATAAAGGATTTACAAGTCATATTCACGTCTTGAAACATCAACAGGTGCTGCTTACACTCTCATTTTCTCACTTTCCTTGCTAATGGAGTATGTTCCTCACCATTTTTCAGGCTAAATGCTGAGACATTTGATTCTTTCATCAGGCAAAATTGATGCAGAAAGGAAAGTCACCATGTTGTCAATGACGATCCTTTGGTTGGACTTAAATCCTCATAAATCTCCTTTTTGGAGAATGGGCATCCAGAAAATAACAGTTGTTTCAGGACTAAAGTCAGGACACCAGGGCAAAGGATACTATAGTCCAGCTTGTCTGCTTCTAAGCACAGCAGGAACAGGTAGAACCCAAGCTACTGTCCAACAGCACGGCCAGAAACCAGAGCATGATGTGCTTAACCTACTCCCCTGCCACCTCTTCACTTTGTGGTGCAGATGCAAAACCTGCAAAATCTACAGTCAGAGAGATTTCCCAGCACCCCGGGAGCGCCCCTGCCAACACTGGAGAAGGCAGTGCCAAGTACACAGCACAGCGTTTGTCTTGCAGCGACTAAAGGAGGCAGGATGACGCGGGTGATGGGGGAATGCCTGTGTTTAAGGACTCCCAGGGGAGCCCTGGGGAAGGGCTCGAGGTGGCTCAGGCAGGCACACAACCGGGCTGATGGCAAAACCAGAGCTTGGCAGGAAAACAAACACTGCCTTCATAAACCTGCTCCATGTGCCTGGCCTGGAGAGGGAAGCCCGGCCAGCTGGGAGGAGAGCCGGGGGCACAAGCTCACACAAGAATGAGAAACAGAACCATTTCTGCCTGCTAAGGCAGAGCGTGTCTGAGCTGCAAGAGAAGAACCAAGCCCAGTTCAAGGTGTTCCATGTGCAAAAAATAGGATCCGTTGGAGGGGACCACTGCGGCCAAGTCATGGATCCTGTGATTTCACGCTCCCTAACTATGTCAGTCCTGGCAGATCTTGGAGAGCACTGTCCAGCTGTGACTGGACAGCAGAGGATGCTAGGTGGTGGCAGCACAATTTACATCTGATGTTCTTCTGTCCAAACCAGGGTGAAAGCATGTGGTCATTGAAGCAGGAAGAAATTCTTCTCAGTTCCCGCAGGCGGTGGGTAACCCAAAGGAGGGGTGGGGGCTGGGCGGCTGCCGGCTCGCCTCCTGTGACACTCAGCAGTCCAAGCGCCATAAACAAAATTTTGAAGCCCAGCTTTAGCAAATTCAGCACTTCACTCTAAATTCCACACTTTCAATCCAAATGGCAGATACCTGTGGCAGCTCCTTGCCTGATACAAATGACCATACTCACCGCTATGTCGTGTTTCGGTAGAGATAAGAAAAGCCCTTATTTAAGTCCAAAAAGCAAAAAAGCCCCCTGATTTATTTCAGAATAACTGAAAAAAACCCCAAAACCCAACAGAGCTCCCCCAAAAAAACCCCTAGTACGGGGACGGCCAGGCCCGAATTACCTTGATGTCACTTCTTGTGTCAGACAAAGGTTTCCCANCCAAAAAAACCCCTAGTACGGGGACGGCCAGGCCCGAATTACCTTGATGTCACTTCTTGTGTCAGACAAAGGTTGCCCAGCGAGGGCAGCTGGGGGGCTGCCACCGGCGCGGCGGGACCTGCGGGACGAGCCCCGGGTGCCTCCCCGGGAACCCAGCGGTGCTGACCTACCGGCCCCCCCCCAACGGCCACCTCCACGGCCGGCGTGTGTTTATTAAAAATGCTCCTTCCCGACACTAAGGGGAGCTCAAGGGCCGCCACCCGCTCCGCGGCCGCCGCACCGGGAGCTCCGCGNGGCCGGAGCGTCCTGGTGATGCTGCTGGAGGGTGCCTGTGATGCCCCGTCTGTGGCGTGGGGAAGGACTGAGGGGGTAAGGCAGGTTGTGGTGGTCTCCCAGTCTTCGGAAACTCCAGCTGTGGTCAACCAGTCCTTCCAGAAAGGGATTTTGATAAAAGGAGAGTGAAAAACGTCTTTGCGACTCAACCTCTTGTGCCTGTTGGTTTGTGGGACGCTGCCAGGCAGTCGGGACGGTTACACAGGGTTTTCTCTCCCCTCTTACTAGCTAGAAACGCTCTTTTTCTGGCGAAACCCCAGATCTCGCCAGTATGTCAGAGGTGTGCCCTCGGAGGGACAGAGGAGGGACAGCTGCACAGCCTCGCTGCTGGGAGGACAGGACACAATCACAGCGGTGGCGCTCGGAGCCTGCAGCCCAGCACCAAACGTTTGCCCAGGCAGCAGGTTTGGAGGACACTCACGCCCCACGCATCCACTTCTCCAGTCCAAGGGAAGGTCCATTGGGGCAGGAAGAGTGCCACAAGTCACCACGGGATAGTTGGTGAGCAATGAAAAAGGCTCTTGCATCTATGAAAACGGGTAGCCCAGAAATGTAGAGGCTGGCGCGCACGCCTAGGCCACCTCCCTCACCACATACCCAGCTCGGTGCTATTCGTTCCCAGCTTTTAAGACTCCCAACTAACTGTCCTAGGCTGCCCTGCAATAGCTATCTACAACAGCTAATAAGAATTGTACAGCTTTGCTTATCATTCACTCCCAGCACCAATTAAAAAGATTTAGTTGAGCAAAATGCAATTACACTGTCATGGATAAAAGGGATACAATTAATTAAAAAGGAATACTTTCCCTTAGGAATGCTGTTATTTCCAGATGCTCCCATCCCTGTCCCTGACCACCCTCGTGATCTGAAGAGATCAGAGGTGGGGAGAATTGGGGGGTTGGGTAGTTTATCTCCCCATCTCACTGTCTCACATGTATTTCTGAGGTAAGTTAGCCAGATCCTTGAGGAGACAGATGTTCTCCGGAGCCCTGAACACCATTTCCAAAGTATCTGACACTGTTCTCCCTGTTTTTCCAGGGAGATAAACATTTCATAGAGGCTGTCTGGCACCAAGCTGGGACTTCTCTTCTTCTAGGAAGAAAATTGGGCTTTCTGGCAACTGTGAGGGAATGGGGAGCAGCCAGAGACTGGGGGATACATTTTGTGACTGGAAGGATTTACCAAAATCTGCAGCGAAGCAGCTGAAGGGACCTGCTGTCCCTTGGGAAGGGAGGAGGTGCGTGCCACCCCTCCCAGCCCGCTGCACAGGCAGGCACCCGGGCCATTGGTTTCCCAGCCCAGTGCTGTGGAGAAACTTGGTCCCAGCCAACACCTCTTCTGTACACAGCTGGATGCAGAAAGCTCAGCTCTGCAGCTAGGTGCAGATTTCCCAGCCCCAGAGCTTTAGATCGTGGAGGATCCTGCTGAGAATGTGTGTTAATAAGTAAAGAGTATTTATCTAATCATTGCCATGTCTCAATATTGGCATTACTGTCAAACCACAGAAAAACGACACGGAGGAGAAGGCTGCAGGTTGCCAGTGGAGGTTGGTGAGAGGCTAAACGCGATTTCCACAGCCCCAGCAGAAGTCACGCGCAATGCAAAGCACCACCCAGGCACACACAGAAGCTGAAGAGCAAGATGTTTACTAACCAAACACCAGTTCTCCAGGTTTCCAAAGCCTGAAGTTTATGCTGAATGCATCTATAACACGTCTCACCTTAGCAAAATTATTGATGATTCCAGTTGCAAATATAAAAAAGGGCAATGTCATTTGGCTCACAGCTAAGAAGTTGTTCTGTCTGAGGGTTGTTGTTCTTTAAAGTACGTCAAAGCCATCACATTGTCAGCTGGAATAAAGGAATGACTTCTCTGCTCATGTTATAGACAAGTAAAAATTGTAATATACATGCTGGCTGTATCTAAAGATTAACCTCATCATGTAATATACAGGTCACTGACTGTATTTTCACCTCTTTCTTCTGAAGTCTTCTGTTGTTTAGAGTGAGACCACATCACTACAAATCTGTCGACACGTTTTTTAGCTTTTTCTGCTAAATGTCATGATGGAAGGCAGCCTCTGGCCTCAAAACCCTCAGACTTTTTTTTGGTGTTTCCCTCGGTGTCAGAACTGGTCGTGCTTTGCCTGGTTAACTCTCATCCCACTGACATGGTCCAGCAAAGGCCCAACCAACCACCCAGTGCAGCACATAAGCCCGGGCTACGGGTGTGTCTGTTCTCAGCAAAGGGGCCAGTTCGGCTCCCGTGGGCACCGGCAGGAAGCTGGAGCATGCATCGACGCAGGCGGTTGCTCTGCCGTGACACAGAGCTGAATTTAACCCGAAGTATTTAAACAAACTCTTAGTGGTAGCTCCAAATGATTATCCATTTATTTCAGTATTTGTCTTTTTCAAATGTGACCTAAAATCTATAAGTAATTAGTTATTGTACTGGCTACAGTATTGCAAAATGCTTCCCTTCATTTTTTATTCAGACTCTGAGCTATAACTCCGAAATCATTCTAGTCACACCAGCCTTCAAAGGTCTAAACGGGGAGGAAGGGGGGCTAAGGCCTTAATATCTTCGAGATTTGCAAGAATATTTGAGGATTTTCTGAGGATTCAGTGGAGATGAAAAAAAAGTGTTTTGCAGGCAAATAGAGAAACTTGTGCCTCCAGTTCAAAAGGAAAAACACATCCAAATGGAGAAAGATTTAAATGTTAAAGTGCTAAATAAACATTGCTATTCAACAGCGGTCTTTGTCTTTTGAGTCCTAGGTTAAAACTACTTCACAGGGACTATAAAAGCTCGGTTACCCTCCTTTGTTGAAGCTAAATGAATTTTAACAGTACAAGTTCCAGAGTGAAGAAGAATTGCCACCTAAAACTCCTCCCGAGTCATCTAGGTGCCACAGCCAGGGAAGGCAGGAGGGGACTTTGGGAGCTGTTAAATAAATATGCCATGTGATACGGAAGTAGTAGATAGCATTTATTCTGGGTCCACTTCGTGATGTTTCGTGTATATCCTAACAAACAAGTGTTGTCGTGAAGGTGCTGGTTCCACACCACCAGGGTGTCAGCAGCACGACAGAGCACGGCTCTGCAATGACCTTGTATCTCGCTGCCTTAGGAAATCCCACTGGAGTCAATGGATTCAGAGGGCTTTCAGGCTCAGGCCATAAATCACTCAAGATATGAATTACTGCCTTATTAGAGAAGCTTCATAACTGTAATTCCAGATAAATGCACAATTAGCCTGATCTCTTCTGATAACATGCCAACAGGGGAAAAAAAAAGTCATCTCCTACTAAGCTGACTAGCTATTCAAAGGAACTGCAGCAAACTCTCACAGATGTTCAGGCCAGTGGTACCATTATAATAGTCTCGTTTGACCTTCTGCATGGTGCAGGGTAAAATAGCTCACCCAGGGGCTCCTGCATCATTCTGAAACTACCGCTTGTTTTCCAGGAAGGTGTCTCATCTTGGTTAGAAGTTTTCTGAAAGCAGAGATAGCACCACATTCCTGAGGAACCGCCACATTCTTGCCAGGTTAGTTATCCTGCTAGCTGTCTCCCAGTAACTCCACTCTCAGTCCGTGCTGGGATACTGGGAGCCAGCTGACCCACCGAGTGCTGTGGCCTTAAATTTGTTCAGACCAGGTTCAAGAAAGAGAATAAGTTTTTCCTTAACACAGTAAACCACCTGTCAGGGACATGCCCACACCCAGGTTTTGGAAGAGCTGCTGTACCAGGCAAGCAGCACACCAATAAAGGGATGCTAACGCCCTTGCTGGAGTTAAGAGAGAAGAAGAATGCACAGCACATGGCAAGATCAAACTGGAGGTGACCTTGATAGTTTTACTCTGTCTAAAGGAGGAAATCTAGAAGGAAATCACTGGGAGGTTTTTGCCATGGTAGCTGGGGCTCACGCAAGCACCGGGACTCTGCCATTGCTCTGATTGGGCAGTTGCTCTGATTTTTAAGGAGATGCTTTGACTTTAGAGTATCAATGCGAGAAGCTCGGTGGGGGTGGAAGGCTCTCAACACACTTCTGAGGCCCTCAAACCCTTTCTCTGGGTGGAAACAAGATCAAACTAAACTCAAGTGGCACTGTTTGCATGAGTAACAGCTAATCCAGATTACCCAGGGCTACAAGATGAGGATCCCAGGGCTAGAAGAACAAGGGATTTTTTTTTCCAGACATGGGTAAAGACTGTTGACTCAACTTGCAGGGCTATAAAATTTCTCCAGTAACAAGCAGGGACAGACTCCTACAGCAATGCTGGAGGGAAGGGAAATACCCTGTCTCTGAGAATCTGGTTATTTCAATCAGCCTGGAAGAGCTACACAACACTCTAAATGGATCTGGCTGCTGTTAAGAGATAGATGGGTGGAGGAAGAACGCTCTTCACTTCTCCTGTGTTTATACTCCAAAACTGCAAGATGAAGACTGGGGAAGTCCCCTACTCCTGGTTTATTTGCTTTAGAGGGCTTTTTGAGCTCCCCAGTGCAAACTGGCATGGGGAGCGCAGAAGATGGGAGAGAAGCATCCCTCTTTCCAAGGACTGCCATGACCACAGTGCTCTGGGGCACTCTAACTTTCCACCTCTTGGACTAGGAAATGTGGGAGAAAAGTCACTTTTTCAATATTTTCCTTTTCTTGCTCCCCGATGCACAGTGCCACTTCCAATTACAGGCCAGCGTGTCGGTTGTGACCTGCTCCAGTGTGACGTGCTCTGACCCCATGGGGCAAACACAGCGCACTGAGCATACGAGGATAAAATGTACAGTCTTTGGTAAACACGTGGGCCCATGCTTGGTGAGGGGGTCCTGGGTGATGAGACTTCAGTAAAAGGCCTCCAAGCATCACCCAGCGCGGGAGATGAAGCAGAGAGCTGTGACCTCGGTCACGTCTGCAGCTGGTATAAATCAACATTGCTCTGTTAATATCTGGGGAGGTAGACAAATTTGCTCCTGCTATGAATTCAGCCCTTTTTTGTTCATTTTTGTTTTGCCCAGCTCTTTTGAACACTGCTTAGCTCCTCTAAAAGCTGTTATTATAATGTTTTATGCACTTCCGTGGTTAAGATGTTTTACAAGTGCCAGTCCGCTGTTTTTCTCCAGTATCTTCTATAACACACAAAATTCATTTCTGTGGAGTGGGGACACATCTCAGATGGTGATGTGATTCCTGTGTGTCAGTCTGGGTGTAAGTTTACACTAGCAATGGCCACACACACTGACAGTGACCAAAAGGTTCATGCAATGAGCTGCTGAGGCTCCCAAGGGGCAACAAGAGGAGTATGTCCAGGTGCTGCAGATCTCCAGTCTCTCAAATATTTTAGAGTGGTTTGGGATATGCAATCCTGTTATGTGCACTTTTGTGATCTCCCTTCTACATGTCAGCACGTGGTTGCTCCTGGCCCGTCAAACAGCAAGAAAAGCCCATAAATACGAGTAGTGGGAAGGATGAGTCTTTCCTTTTACAGCAAAGCTTGGCATGTAGACCAAAAGACAGCCTTTGCATGGTACATCAGAAGGTAGAAGCTCACACTCCATAGAAGATTCATGACAAGTCAAACAAGCTATTGTGCAAAGGAAAAGGCTCTAGCACAAACATCTCCTGAGATTCAAGAAGTTGCCTTGTCTAGAATGAATGACACCAGAAAATTAAGGGGTGAAATGGATTTTAGCATCCTCCCACGCTCACTTGACTGGGTGAGCATGTCTTTAGGCTATGTCTTCTTTATGCCAGAAAGTCCAGATGAAAATCCCACCAGGATGTGCCTTTCCAACTAGCTCTATACATGTAATGGAAAAACAGCATAAAGGGTGGGCTTTTTTTGTAGAAAAAAATTCATCAAATTCATATCCATGTTCCTCATGGAGGTATTTTTGTGGTTGTTCTGCTAAAGGAGACATCTTCTGGCTGGGTTGAAAAGATACAAACAGTTTCTATGTTGAATTTCGCCCATTCCTAGAAATCTGAGATAAGTGGAAGAAATTACTGTAGGAAGGTCTCGTGAACACCGTATCTGTGCCGGTCTGCAGGTGTTTCATGAGAGGTAGGTAATAAAATGAGGACTGCAGTCTTATTAATCCAGGCTGGATCTCTGCCAGATGCACAACTGCTGTTCTTACAGACATGGACTTCAGAGAACCTTCCACAAACTCTGCTTCCCTTTCCAGGATCCCACATGGGAGATCCAGCATGGTCCGAAAGCCTTGAGCAACTTTCCTTTGCTCCTAAACTGGAGCTGGGGTGTGTGCTGCCCCTCAATACCAGAGAAAGGGAAAAAAAAGTAAAAGAAACCTTTAAAAAAGCAACATCTCATGCAGTGTCTCTGCAGGGCATGTGGGATAAGCTCTGAAGCTGGCAACACATGAGGCCATTGAGCAAGGGAGAGATCAAGCTCTGTCTCAGCTGACATGAAGTGCACATTTCCTCCACGCACCTGCAGAAGGGAGACGATGTGAGGGTGGTTTGTCTTCTTCAAGGAACTCATTTAGCACTTCTGGTTATACTAAACTGTCCGGTTCCGCCCCTAACATTTACCTCGCAAAATTTGGAGCTTCCCTTAGAGGGTCTTTCTGGAGTTTAGCCCATCAATGAGTCAGAGGCTAAATGCCTCCCAGAGCCAGACTTTTCTGCTCCTTTGAGTCCCTCCTAGCAGTTATTTCACCCATAAAAGAAATCCCATTCCAGTTCTTTACCTCCCCTTGAAGACACAGAGAGCGCTCAGGGCCATGTGCCTCCCATCCATCACTCATTGCAGCTCTCATCAGCTTTATCAGTCACTTACAGCCCAGAAGCAGCCAGGGCTGCTGCCAAGGGACTTTCTGGAGCCTAGGTGACATTCATAAACCCCTCGCTATCTCCTTTTCCTAGCCAGTCATAACCCTTTGGTGGGTACGGTTTCCCAGTGCAGGGCTCACAGAGAAGCCCACCCAGTCCCCATTTCTCCACCCACTCCCCGTGCAGCCTCATCTGAAAGCAGATCTGTACTCCCCAACCAGCTGCTCCCTACATCCAGAGGGAGAAGATTCAGGGTGAGACGGGAGCAAATAAAAGATGCAAGACATAATGTCATCACCTGGAAAGCGGGTAGTACTACCGAGAGCAGAGAAGACTTAACTCAGGACTGAAAAAGCTTCAAGACACATGGATTAACTAATGAGGCGTGGGATGCTTCAGGAGTCAGGATTCATAACCTTGGGCACATTTTTCCTGGTTGCCCAGGCATTTGAGGAGGGACTCGCTGTTCCTGCGGTGTACAAACCTGGGGGTCAGGTCTCTTACCTTCCTCTCAGGCTGCTGGGCAGCACACCCGACCTAGCCACAAGCCCAGCAGCAGACTCACCCCCTAGCTTTCTAATGCAAAATCAGGAGGGATTCTCCCAAACTGGTTGTTTAGACAGGGCATTTTAAATTGAGCTGCACTGATTATTAGAAAGCGCAGTAATTTTCAGTCTCATGGCACAAAGGCATTACAAAACTGCCGTGAACAGCAACTTCATCAACACCTCTAGTTCCAGCTTTCCCCCACCCTGATACTCCTGCAGTTTAACCCTGATCATTGCCATTTATCTGTTTGTCCCATTGCGATGGATGCAGCCCCGAGTCATCCTTTGTCTCTGTGCCATACAACAGCAAAGGATCCGAGTCCTTCACTTAGTGTCAGCACACCCAGTGATAAAATGGGTTCTGACACCGAACAGAGCAACGCAGACTCACAAAGTTAGAAAACTGACGGAAAAATGTCAAAGCATAAGCATTGAAGAGACTTGCATGGAGTTTTAATCCAAATTTTTTTTTTTAAAAGACACATTTGGATGAGAGAAACATTCCCGTGTAGAAGGGCTTATTCCACTGCTAACTCAAAGAAACCCCAAAATACAGTTCTTCTCTGTGAGGGTGGGCAGGCACTGGAACAGATTGCCCCGTGCAGTTGTGGATGCCCCATCATTGGAAGCGTTCAACTTCACGTACCACAGCTAAGCCTATCTAGCAAAGTATTTGTGGATCCTTTCCCCTATCTTTAGGGTTTTTTCCCTCCTATTCATTTGTACATCTTTCACTTTTTGCCTGTAAACTGTTCCAAGATGTACATATGATATGAATTTATAAACCAGATGATAGCTATCATTCTCACTTTAAGAAGGCAGACTCATGTACTGTGTCTAAGGCTTTAACTCTTGATCTTTGTTCTCGGAGCCGTATGTACTGCTCTATTGATATTTCTGACCCTTAGTTTCCAAATATTCAATCTCTTCCAAATGAGATCGTGGTAGCTGACAGTATTTGAAAACACTGATACTGCTAATCAGCAAAAGTTTTGCTGAATTTTAAAAAAAGCACCTTGTCTGTCTTGCATGACAAAACACTAATAGTAAGTTAACCCCGGCCGACAAAATGAGGTGTGGAGTAGAGAGCAGGCCCTTAAGGTTGGTTAAGACAGAAAAGGTTTTAATCACAGTTGAGAAAGGAAGAGATCAATGTCAGGTTCGCATCGGCTCAGGCAGGTCTTCAGCTAATGTAAATAAACTCAGCTCCGTTGAGGTCAAAATGGTTTACACCCGCAGTTATTTTTTTCATGAATGAGGTGAGCGTGTAAAACCCCTTACTGAGTCATTTTCAGCAAGCTTGAGTGGGTCAATTCTCACTAAAATTAAGAGACATCAGCAGTCTGAGAGAGGACCACCCGAGTTATTGCAGGTTGTGGGTGCTTTCAAGGGAAAAATAGCTGTAAATCAAAGAACACAAGTTCTTTCCCATGAAAAGCACAGATTAAGTATATAGCTGAAAGGAGCCCAAAACCTTTCCCTTCTGCATTTGACGCAGCAGGAGAGTGTTTGTCCTGGCAGCAGCATTTCAGGTAGGCTGGGATAAGTCAGGTATGTTAATCCTCAGGCTGAAGCATCCCATCTGTCACTGGGAGAGTAGCTGAGATTGTTACCTGGCAAGTGATGTGACCAGTACTTGGACGGAAAAGTGGAGAAGTTCAATGATGAAGGGAACATCCAACTTTCAAAATGGACAGAAGAAAATAAAATCCAAACCGACTCCCTAGGAAAGAGTAGAAATGTAGAGAACCTCCAACAGGCTATCAAAATCATTCATTATTATGAAACCAAAGGGACATTTTCAGGGAGCTTGGTGTCAAAAATTAGACTCTGCATTTCAGAAGTAATCGTACCACAATCAAGTCAAATTTGAGAAAAAAAACCAAAGCTCACACCATGTCTAAAAAGTCTTGGCACTGCAGGTACGAGAACTGGAGCAGTAAGATGCTCTTTTTGTGTCAGCAAGATAAAAAAATCAAAACCAAATCTTGCGATTGAGCCAAAACACAATTTTCTCTGTTTTCTTGCCAAAACTAAAAGCAAAAACATTTCAATTTTTAGAGAAAGTGAGTGTTAAAGATTTCACCAATTTTGTGGATCATTTAAGTCAATTCACAGCAATTCAGAGGTGGTCCCGACAGCGAGGAAGGCAGCCTTACGTACCCCAGGCAAAAGTGGGCAAAAAGAGGGGTTCAGCCTACCCGGTCCAGTGTTTTTCTGTGCCACATTAACACTGATTTAATCCTAGCGTCCCTATTCCCATGCTGCCAACAAGGATTTCTGAGCATCCCAGCTACTCACTAGAAACTTTGTCAATGGTGACCATCTGTCATGGGGCAAACACGAGAAGGGGGATTAGTAACAGACTGGCAGGGAATGCTGGCAAACTGGCACTATATTATACTGAGGACAGATGTAAACACAATGAGGATATTGTTTTGAAATTATGGAAGAGCAGGAAATTTCGCAGTGTTCTCCTGAGGGTTTTTTTTCTTCCTTAACACACCAGTGGAAAAAAAAAAAAAGCTGGCAATTGAGAAGACTAATTATAGGGCATAAATCTACCATTTTGAGGAATCTCCTCCGGAGTCTGCTGCTTCTCCATGACTGCTCGATTGCCACCATTGCTGTGTGCGAGATGCATGTATCTGCTGCTGCTAAATGCCACAGATGCATCTCTATTATCCTTGGAAGTACAAACTGCTTTTTTCTAACAATCAATTGCTCAATTCAGAAACAAATCTAACGAGCTCATTCTGCCTTATTTGTTGGAATCCAGCAACATTTCTGCTGGGACTAAGACAAAAAGGAAAGCACACAGAAACACTGCTTAGAAAAGCTAAGTGAGGGACTTAATTACTTCAGTAATTTTGCTTCCCAAATTAAAGGGAAAAATATTTCACAGATGAGAAGATTTTTAAAGTGTCTCAATCCCAGTGAGAGAGATTTCTGTTTAAAACATTGATGGTCGAAACATCTCCAAGGCCATGTTCATTGCAGAAGGGGAAAATATTCAGAAAACTGACAAAAATGTCATCCGGGGAGGGAACCTCTCCCCAGATCTTGTCTGCACTAATAAGAGTTTGCTGGCACTTTTGAAGGCAGACGTATCTTCTGCTGGCAAAAGCCTTTCCCCTTCCCTCACTGAAGGAAGACATCCTCTTCAGCTGATGTAGATCCATATATTGCTGCTAGCATGAAGATGTCATTAAAAAATGCAGCCCAAGGGGCACTACTGCGGCAAGAGGAGACTCCGGCATGGGGTAGGATTTGGCCGGGGGCTGCTGCTCGGCAAGGTGTCTGTGTGATGGCTGTGGCAGACGTGAGGACCAGTGAATCTCCCCAAGTGGGGGGAAAAAGTATGAAGCCTCGTTAACCAGCCAGATCTGCAATTAGCAGGCTAATGTTAGCGAGAAGCGTGATCCACAGAAGCGGTGGCTGGCTGGGATCGCTCCCATCCCACTCCACTCTCTTCTTTTTATCTGGTCTCCTGGGGATTAGCCCAAATCTAACTGGAGTGATGGAAATACGTCACTGACTTCGATGGACTTTGGATCCAGCTTTTCATGACATTTTATCCTCTGGTACTACTCCAAAAGGCCCTACACGACAATGATGCAACTGAGATTTTCAAGTGTACTCCTATCACTTTCAACAGAGACTTTTCTTCCACCTGCCAAGACAACCCCGAGCCACAAGCATTAATAATTAAATAAGAGCTGAGCACCAAGGGAGGGGAAGTGACAAAGCTGCCAAACTCCTTCCAAGATATTTTGACAATCACAGCCTGAAAAGATTCTAAATGAGGGTCTGGCCCCTTGTTGCACTCCCACTTTCTCCTGCGTATCTTTAGCCATCACACAGATTACGCATCATCCATCCCGGAGATGCATTTTGATGTCACAACAATAGTTGCGACGCCGGAGTACACAACACTGAGCTGCAGGCACCGTGATTAACAACCGCTTTTACGGCTGTACCTTCCGGACTCCCATCAAAGTAAAATTTGTCCCAATTAATCAAATCCAAGTGTTCTTTGCTGAAATGCTCATCTGTATTGGGAAGATCTCGAGCGTTCCTGCTGGATGCTGTGCGCGGCTGCTAACCTTTCGGTGGAGTCCTCTGGGAGCTGCCGCTCATTTGTATACAAAGCGCGGAGGATTAAAGGGCAACTAAACATAATTTACCTGGAAGTGAGGTTAAACGTGGTTTACCAGCTTGATGGTGTTTGGCTTGAGAAACAAGGCGTTAATTAACACCTACCCATTGATTAATATTGACCAACTTTTTTTGCCTTCTGCAGGTTTTAAGTAGGCAATATTTTATTTTATTGTTAGTTAAATTTTGCCCTTACCAAGAATCTTTTGATACAACTTTGGCCAAACACGAGCCTGCATCTGGTCTGGCTGCCTGATGCAGAGAAGACCTGAACTTTCACTGAGGATTGCAAGCACCGCTGCTCCAAGAGGTCCTCCTGCCCTCAGCGGGAAGTGTCCCAGGACATCCTGATCCAGTACCACTGATGTTAATGAGCCTTGTCACGGCCTCCAAAGAGCATGCTTCCAAATCTGCGCAGCCAAACCCTGCTGCCCACAAGACTGGGACTTTCTATCCTGTTCTCCTTGTTTTGGGAGCCATGCGCCTAATTTTGCTGCAGGCGTGTTAGAGAAACTCAGTGTACAGACCCAAATTCTTGTGTTTTGTGAAAGGTATTAGATTTATTTTGCAGTAGCGTCCTCCTGGTGCCATTGCAGCTGTGACGTGGGGTCTTCGCACACCCTCAGCACCCTGAGCACCCCACTGATCCCACAGACAGAAGTTGGGCTGTTTCACTCCAAATAAGAGTGAAGACCTGCCTCGTGCTTTGCTACTGATCTGGTGAAGAGTGTCCCAGCCCACAGTAGGGAGGTTGGAACTAGGTGATCTTTAAGGTCTCTTCCAACCCAAACCATTCTGTGGTTCTACACTGTCCTTGGACGTGTGTGACGCAGGTGAAAATGCCCCTATTGCCAGGGTGTCTTGGGTTTGTGTGGCAAGCTTCTTCTGCAAGAAGCTGCTAGAAGCTTCCCCTGTGTCTGACAGAGCTAATACCAGCCGGCTCCAAGATGAACCTGCCGCTGGCCAAGGCTGAGCCCATCAACAGCAGTGGTAGCGTCTCTGGGATAACAGAGTTAAAAAGAAGAAAAAAAAAAGCACGGGAGGTTCTGCAGCCAGCGATGGGGAGTGAAGTTAAGCCCAGGAAGAAGGGAGGGGTGGGGGGAGGTGTTTTAAGATTTGGTTTTATTTCTCACTGCTCTACTCTGTGTTCTGCTTGGTAATAAATCAGATGAATTCCTAAGTCTGGTCTGTTTTGCCCAGGACAGTAATTGGTGAACAGCATTTCCCTGTCCTTACCTTGACCTATGAGCTGCTCGTTACACCTTTTCTCCCCTGTCTGGTTAAGGAGTGATAGAGCGGCTCTGGTGGGCACCTGGATTTCAGTCAGGGTCAACCCACCACACAGGGAGAACAGGAACATAGAATAGAATAGAATCATTAAGGTTGGAAGTGACCTCAAGGATCATCTAGTCCAACCATCCGCCCACCACCTATTACCCACTAAACCACGTCCCTAAGTACCACATCTAACCTTTCCTTAAACACCCTCAGGGATGGTGACTCCACCACCT